>VZRL01006106.1:0-106871 GCA_013397895.1 Origma solitaria
TTTTATGCCTACTACTACACCCATCTTGCAAAAAGCAATTGCAAAATAGTGAAAACAGACTTCTTGTAAGTATACTCATAGATGTGTACTTAGTCTAGCTTCCAAATGGCTTTTTCTGTGTGCTTGCAGTACAAGAAATCTGGTCTTTGGTGCGTTTGTTGAGAAATGGATTCAAAAATTGGGATTATGAATAGAAAATACCCTGTTAGCTCCTTAGTTGTTCATACAGAATGGGCTTGGGTGTAGTTACTGACAAATTACTTTGCCCACTAAATCATTTGAAGGAGAATCTGTCTTCTGGATCCACAGCATTTTTGGTTCACAGCTATATGTACTAAAACAACCTTGGAATCCATCTGGCATGTTGTTGCAAATAGGATGGATTAATGCTATGGTTTGCTTCCTTTGTGCAACTGCATTTTAATAAGAGGATTGTAATAACTTTCATGTGAATGGCCCCAGTGTTTAACCGTGTGTGTTTAAAATAGTCTTGAGTTGGGAAAAACATGAATGAACGTGCCAAAACTGTATTTGAGAGAGTAGGTTGTATTCAGCTGGGTAGGCACAGATGAAGGGGAGGGGAGAGCCCTGTTGGCATAATTGCGTGAGGATATTTGGGAGCACTGCAGGAATTAATCACTTCCAGACTTGTTTCTGCCTTTAAAAAACACTGTGTCAGATCTTCTAGTTTTGCTGTACGACAAGTTATCTCGGTTTCAAAGCTATGCTATGCTTAATATAATATTGGTTGCTTTTCTCCAAACTGCAAGCTCATACTGGCTCATTCATTTCACTGTTGTGGCAGGGTGAGAGTGGAGACACAGAGATGCTTTTTTATGCATGCGCAAAGCAGTCACTTCAGGACACCAGCACAATTTTTGCAGCTGTGTCATGTATATTTTAAACATGACAACCCACTCTGGTATCAAGGGACTGTATGCAGGAGAGAATCCCTACTGAGAACAACTATACATTGCTTTCTGCTCTATTAGGAGCATGGGAATGAAGTTGCTTCACATTTTCATTGGGCTTCTGTGTCTGCAAAAGATTCAAGAGAATGTCATGGGAAATAGCATCAGGAGCTTGATAAAGCTAAAACAGTAGATAAGTGTACTTACAGTTCATTGCTAAGAGGCGAAACGTATAGCCCAAAGTTACACTAAAGAAGAATAATCAGAGGAGAGTGAAATAATTTAGGATGGGAGTTGAAGAGTATTGGAGAATTTTCTTTGTTTCTGAGTATTTAAATAATTGTCACTTGTTTCATATAATATGATACAGTTGCAGGTGTAAATAATTATAAAAGGTAAGATTATCACCTATGGTTCTGTGAGGGCCTGGTTGGAAGAAGTCAGTGTCATGAAATGGAAAAAACCAGAGAATTTAAAAAGGGAGAAAAATCTTGTTCATTACACTATGCATCTAATAGTTTCTCTTTGCTTTCACAGTGAACGTGATGTATTTGAGCATGAATTGTCAGAACTCAGAAGAAAATATGAAATATTAGAGGTGTCATACAAAACACAAACTAAAGAAAGAAATGACTTGGCAAAAGAGGTAAACATAAAGTTCTTACTTCAGTAATTGTTATTTCTTCACCTTGTGAATTAGATTCTTTGTTTAAACAACTTTGTCAGGATCATGGAATAATTTAATTAGAATGGTCTCAAGAGACAGCTGCTCCAACCTACCCATGCAGTGCAAAGCAAAATTAGGTCAAGTTGCTTAGAGTTGTGTCAAGTTTTTAATGTCTCCAGGGATGGAGATTCCACAGCCTTTTGGACCATCCCTTCCTGTGTTTGTCTGCCATCTTGTGAAAATGCATCTGTGAAAACTAATCAGTTGTCGCAGCTTTTTTCTGTTGCATCTTGTTCTGTCACTATGTACTGCCAAGAATCTGGCTCTTTTTTGTTCCACTTGGATAGGTGAAGATAACAATAATATTTTCCCCAACCAAATTTCTCTTCTAAAGGCTGAAAAAGTTCCAGATATTTCTCTTAACCCCTCGTACATCATGTGCTGCAGTTCATGACCATCTTGGTAGAGCTCTTCTGGTCCTCCTCCAGTATGTTAATGCATATTTTAAGAGTTCTGAATAGGACACAGCACTCCAAATAAAGTCTCACAAGGGTGGAACATAAGATAATAATTTTCTTTAACCCATTGTCTGCATTGCTGCTAATACAGCCTTGTAGCCACTTGGCTTTCTTTGTTGTCAGGGCGCGTTTCTGTCCTGTGTTCAGTTTGTTTAACTGATATTTGTCTCTCTGATCCGTGTTTTGCCAGTTTTCCCATGGAGCTGTTATGGGAGGTGGCTGAAAGCCATGCAAAAGGTCAAGTAAGTGACATGGACAGTTTTGTCCAACAGTTTTGTCATATTGGTTTGGCCTTGGTAAATTCCTACTGGATTTTTCCAGGCACCTTTTCCTCCATATACATGGATATAGCTTCCAGGGGAATTTGCTTCATAATCCTTGCAGGGACTGAGATTAGATTTACCAACCCAACTGAGTGCTCCTCCTTGAAGGAGGATTCTGGTAATTGGAAGCCCTTGATCACTTGCTATGAACTTTCAAACAGCTGGTCAACCTCACAGCAACATAGGCTATCTCCCTCAACACTGGTCAAGTGCTTTCCATTTTTTCCTAGGCGTTACATGCTTGCCATTTTTCTAGGGATGTGACTTAGAAGGCTGAAGCTAAGACAGACTGAACTCTGCCAATAAGCTCAGGAACCTGGGAGGCCCCAGGGGAATATTTACCAGTGGAAGATGAATGTTGTGAGTATGCTTGATATGGTTTAAACCCAGCTGGCAGTTAAGCCCCACACAGCTGTTTGCCTATCCCAGTGGGATGGAGAAGAGAATCAGAAAAGTCAAGAAAACTCATGGGTTGAGATAAAGACAATTTAATAGGCAGTGCAAAAGCTGTGCACACAAGCAAAACAAGACAAGGAATTCATTCCCCACTTTCCATTTGCAGGCAGAGGTTCAGCCAGGGAAGCAGAGCCCCTCAAGAATAATATGGAAGATCTTCATGTGTTAACACTTTAGCAGCTGAGTAAATGAGATAGACTACTCCTGAGAGTATCCAGAGAAGATGGTGTTGCTTAGTGTGTCTGTATAAATAACAATGTTACAGATAAAATATTGGCTGTAATTGCCTCTTTAAAGATGGCATTGCTCTGCCTAATTTTACAGGTAGTGCAGAGATTGTCAGGAATGTTAGGGAACTGAGTTTCTGTTAGAAAATACCTCTTCGGCATCAGTCTGAAGGCTTTCTTAGTGACTTTATTCCTCAGTCTAGCAGTGTAAGAGGACATCAGAAGTCAAGTTTCTTTTCAGCCTACAACAATGGCTAAAAATTATTGTCCTATACGTCAAGTTTGTATGTACACATCAAGTACTGAAGTATAGCAGCAGCAATGGCTTTTTTCCTTAACTTTATACTAAATTAATTAGAGAGTGAATAAAAGTAGCACTACTTTAAACTAAAATACCACTTCAAACTGTGTGATTAGTTAAATCTCCAGGAAGGTCTGTGCTGGTTTTTGTTTATACTGATACAGTATTAAGTCCTGGATTGGAAGAGTATCTAATTGGAAGTATTTACACAGTACTTGTTCCAGAGGAGGAGTATTTACAGGAGCACTAACTGCTTGCTTTCTTCATCTAGTAGTCCATGATGTCTGTTCACAATGGATATACATATAGCAGGTTACTTGGAGAGAGAGGATGGTTACCTTTTTTTCTTAAATACAACAGATAATAGGACAGGCATTTATACCTCACCCTGAGTATGGTGCTCAGCAGGTGGGCTGATGGAGAGGAGCATGACTCTACGAGCACTGTTTTTGTAAGAATTTTCATCTGTTTAACTACTTGCTCCATGTCTTTGTCTCCAGCATCTTCCTTAAGTAACCTTTAGTCGTTCTGTGACTTAGAAAAGGTGAATTCTATCTAACCCATGTACATGATGTCTTTATAGCTTTAGGAGACATGTTTCTGATAAGTTATTAATTTATCATTCTTTGAACTTGGCATGTGACATCCTCAAGAGCTTAAATGGCAAAATTCTTCAAGGGGATGAAACTCTGTTTTGTTATCATGATTATTGAGTTGGGCCACCTTGCAGCAGTACCCTTACTCTCATTCTCTAGCTGTGGTCAGCTTGAATGGATGGAAACTGCTCTCTCTCACACTACTTCTTGGTGTACTGAATGTGACTGATCTGGTGACAAAGGCAGCTGTTCTCAACATATTCTTGTTTCTCCTTTGCCATCCCTTCGGCCTTCTGTAGCAGCACCAGCTTTTTGCCCTTGGAGCAGGCCTGGAGCATTACCTTATCCTCAACAATCATGCCATACATCAGCCCCAGAACTAACAGTTTTACCATTTCTTTATGGAGCAGTAATCACCCTGTTGCCCTTAAACTTTTCACTTCTGTTTCTGTGAAGGTTGCAGTCAGTGTGACAGGTTGGCACCAAGATTCTGCATCAGTATTTCTGACAAAGCACTCACTATTCAGTACTGTTGGTATTCAGTACTTCAGTACTATTTAGATACTTATGTAGGTGGAAGGACCTCTTTTTTCAGGTGCCAACTACCAGAAATCAATAATGAAAACTCATGGAATTATAATGTTATTAAAGTATTTTTTCATTCAGCTTAAAACTTCATCAACTTACTTTAACTGAAGTGTAAATAGAATCTTGTGGTTCAGGTGATTTCACAGAAGAGAGTTAAAATGAAATTGCAAATATGCGTACATAGGTTAAATAGTTATCTTGAAATTAGTGTTAAAGTGTTCTTTTTAATGCCTTTTGTAGCTGGCAACCATACAACAATCCCTCAACTTGTTGCAAAAAGATAAAGATTATCTTAATCGCCAGAACATGGAGCTTAGCGTTCGCTGTGCACATGAAGAAGATCGTCTTGAAAGACTCCAGATTCAGCTAGAGGATGCCAAAAAAGCTAGGGAAGAAATGTATGAAAAATATGTTGCATCCAGGCAAGTTATTATGTGTTCACTTCTATCAGTGGACAGGTTATTTAACTGTTTTCCCTTGTTTCTTGCACAAATCCCATTTAATTAATTTTATTTTTCAGAAAGCTAATCCGTATGTATGTAACTAGAAGCAGAATGCTTTTCTTAGGTCATAATATGTATCAAGAAAATTTTTTTAAACCTTTGATACTAGGCCGTAGTAGTGAACGTAAACTTTCAGCATTGGAAGTTTATGGCAATTATTCTCTTCGGTTTAGACAGTTAATTATAAAACAAACTTGTTTTTTCCAATGCATATCCATAAATCTTGTGTCCTGTATAACTAAGAGGAAATATGCTAATATGAGTCTCCTGATAGACAACGAAAACAAAAATTTTTATCTAAATGAAAATGAATAGAAGGGTACTCTTGAAGTGATCAGCTATGGAGCTCCAGTCCATATCAGTAGAGTTTTAAATACTATTTTTCTTTTCAATGCAATCACTCAAAGTTTTTAAGATCTGATTTGCATGTTTATATCTCAGAACTATGTTCACCTAGAACTTCTCTATTTTAAATTAAATTTTAAGTCTTACTTTGAAATGGTATTTTTAGAAATCATGTTCTTTTTAGTCTTTCTATGATAGACCTCTATTGTGTGAAAGGTCTTCATACAGTATTTGCTATATTGTGGCACAGTTGAGGAAGGAGAAGAAATAAGTTTACTTTTACCTTGAAGGGTCAACTGAAATTCAGTGTCTCAATAAAAAGAAAACGGGAAAACCTGGACAGCAAGCATTCTCCATTTTAATATTTTGGAGCTTTTAATTAATATGAGGAAGTTTTTGACCGGTACTGGTTTCTAAAAATTATGGGCTGTCACACAGTTGGAAATCAAATGAAATCTGAAACCTTTTACTGTTGTAAATGTACATATCTTCATTATATGCTTTTGTTTCAAAACCTGTGATTTTTACCAGTTGCTTCATTGCTGATTGATTATTCTTGAACATTAACTAGATGCAATAAAATTTTGGCATTCCTTAACTGTTATATCCTTGCAACATAGCCCTGTTTTTGTAGGAGAGATTCTTTATGCAATTCCCTACAATCTGTCTTGAGCTTCCAAAGTTACAAAAAGATGTCAGTATTTCTCTGACATGAAATTCTTTTATCCTGATATCTGTTGCTTAAAATATTTGTGGTTTAAATAATTTATATGTCACATTGACAGGATAAATTCCTAGATCTTGGGGGTTTTTTGACTTCACTGCATTTAGTCTTCAATGTTTCTTGTGATGTTTTTTCCCCTCATATGAGGTGCAAATAGTACACAAAGTAGTCTTGTAGTGGCATGGCAGCATTGCAAATCAGTAACTTAATCAGTCCTTACCCAGTAATGAAGAAAAAAGAGAGGCGTTAAGTGGTTACTTAATATAAGCACTTCAGTAGAGACTGACAAAGAATTTCTGGAAGAATGTTAATGTTTTGTGATTAATCAATATTACGTACTTTAAAAAATTTAAATCTGTGTGCAGAAAACTTCTGTTTATTCACAGTTAAATATTATTTATTCCTTGTTGATTTTCATGTAATTTATGTAGCAACATCGGCTGATAAGTATTTTAAGTCATTGAGAGGTAAATAAGTAAAGATTGAAATAAAGTGTAAAATCAACAAGAACTCTGCTCTTGTAAAGCTGTACCTGAAGTTTTGATATTTTGACCAGTGCAATATATTTGTTTATTTACAGAGATCACTATAAAGCAGAATATGAAAAGAGACTCCATGAAGAGTTGGAACAAATCAGGTTGAAAACAAATCAAGAAATTGAGCAACTAAGATGTACTTCAAAAGAGATGTATGAACGTGAAAACAGGTAGGCAAGGTGTAGGCAATACCTTAACAGGGGCAGAAATGACCAAGTGCTGTTTTGTACTTAGGTATAATCCTAGGTGACTGACTCTTTGAGAGGTGTTCAAAATGTAAGAATTTAAGTTCAGTTGTAAAACTGATGGGAATCTTGTTAAAAGTAAAATATACTAAATTATACTTGTACAGTAAGTATATATTGTTATATTTATTATTCAATTATGGACATCCAACATTATGAGTTGAAAAGGATATTGATATTCATGTTCTACATAAACATTGATGGTTTGAAGTTTGTTCAGATGTATAGTGTTAGTTAATTAATAAGGGATGACAGTTTACCTGTCATGCTATAGGGGCAATCTTGAAACTGTGCCAGGAATCCAGAAGAGAAGGTGTTGAAGCAAAAAAAACCCAAAAGAGATGAGACTTAGGCTATTATGAAATAATTCTAATTGAGATTTTTTAGAGCATTGTGATTCAAAAAAAGTATTGATTTCCTGTAAATTATTGTAAAATTCTCTTCTGAAGAAGATTCTAGTCTTGCAAAGACCTGCATACTGAGTTTGTATGTGTGTCATCTGGTTGAATACCATGGAATGCCATGCACATATGTAAGCCTTTAGGGATTTAGGGATTTGGACCTTTGGCACCGAATTTCTTTTTTAGCTTGTTTTTTTGCCTGTTTTATTCCTTTAAGATGGGAGGAGTGGTTAATAGTTTATTTTAACTTCACTATAGATGTCATCAAAGTGTCGTGTGGAGAAGGAAATGACAGTAGTAAAAAGATATTTGTGGCATCAGCATCTGTTCTTCTAATAGGTAGTTTTGTTACTTCTGGGAAGAGTGGAAAAAGAACATGACTTCTGCTGTCTTTCAGTCAACTGAAAGGTTCTAATTAAAAAACAATTACATCATTGTGTAGTTTTGCAAGTGTGAGTAAAATACATTCACACACATATACATCCATACCACTTCCTGTATTCAAATCTATTTTGAATTGCAAAGTATGAATTTAAACATGCACTCCTTGTGGAGATTTGACAAGGGTCTGTATATCATTGAGGAAGCTACTGAAAGATATTTCATTTGTATCTGGAACTGTTTACAAAAGTTTTGTTCCTCATTTTGAAATAATTATTTCTGAAATGTAAATCCCTTAGATTTGCCTATATGTTTTGCAAAAAAAAAAAAAAAGCCTTTCTGGGCTTTCTGGCTCTTTCTGTAACATACTAAAAATATCCACCGTAAGACAGTCTATCTCAATGGTAAGACAAATGGAACCTCAAATTGTGAGCAAAACAATTTGCAATGAATTTGTGTAATGTGATGTGGTGCTGTTTGTGGCTGAAAATAAAGTTAAGATGTTGGTTTCATCCTCCTGCTCAAAGCATGGAATGGTGTTACAGCTAAGGTAATCTAATATTCAGTTGCTCATACTCTTTGCCACTTTGCCAAGC
The DNA here is from genome assembly GCA_013397895.1 of Origma solitaria. Classification (NCBI taxonomy): domain Eukaryota; kingdom Metazoa; phylum Chordata; class Aves; order Passeriformes; family Acanthizidae; genus Origma; species Origma solitaria. Next base: position 8,319 of record VZRL01006106.1, read on the forward strand.
CTGATGTGCCAGATAGTCCTTTGAATTTATTGCCACTTATTTTACACTTGAATGAATCAGTACAAGAAACTAAAATTGGAGTGGGCCACTTATAAAAAGGTGTTGCTTTCATGCCTAATTTTTTTTGCATCAGTTGCACTGGTATAGTTGTTGTAAGCATGGGCTATGTTTGCGTTTGCAAGCATGGGGGAATTCGCAGGGCATGTGAATGTCTGCAAGAGGTTTGACGTTTGATTAGCTGTAGTCTGTTCCCATAGATCAAACACAATTTTGGATAGTTCTGCGCATGCGAGATGCTTTCCCTGAGCACCTTTTTGACTTGATGGAATCTGATTGGAATCCAGTTTGTGCATTCTAGAAGAGGGAAGTGACAAAGTGCAATAAATGGCAGTTGCCAAGAGGTTTGTTTGAAAACCTAATAAAGATGCCCCTGAGCTGCTGCCTCCCCTGTCCTCATCCCACCTTTTTTTTCCACCTATGCCCATTCTTGATCCTCTTGACGGTGTTTCTGGCCATTTCAGAAGGGTACTACCACGTGTGTGGTAGGCTGGCTAGATACCTGATGGTCCATATGGCCCCAATGTGCTTCACCTCCTTTGAAATGGCAATCACACAACTGGAAGCATCACTGGTGTGTTTCCGGGCTCTACAGAGAGTATTTCAAAGTAGTTGCATCACATCTGTGATTGTTATCTTGTTGGTTGAATAGTACCTCATTTGTGTCCTCTTTCATCCTATTGCATTTTCAAATGATTAGTTGTTCAGCTAAGCAAAATAGTATATGCTCTAAATGAGTCTCTGTGTCTGTCCTAAGACTTAAGTTTAATCCCACTTCTGCTACTCTAGTCTTAAGCATGCAGCACTGGGCTCCTACTCTAAGACATAATATGTTTGATCTTAATTCTATTAACAAAATTTATTGTCATGTTCCCATGTTTTGGTATCAGTCAGTTTTAAAGAATCTAATTTTAATTTCAGCCCCTGAATTTCTGTGCTAAATTCTGTAGCCTTTAAGAAAATTTTAAGAAAATTTTGTTATCTTTCTCTAATAGCCAGTTAACTGCTACGTAATTCTGATGCTGATTTTTTCTAAGTAACTGTTTCCTGTTTGTATGAATTTCTTTGAATTCATAAAAGTTCCACTGGTAACATTTATTCTAGAAAACAGTCTTTAAACCAAAATTATATACCTTTAGTGTGATACAATGACCTAGGTTAACATTTACTTAGGCTTAATAGTTTTCTATTTCCTTTTCTTCAAAACTTGCCTGAGACTTTAATTTTACTTTCTGCCTTCAGTCAGAAAGTTCCTGTGGAGAGAGGGGGGAAAAAAAGGCATTGAAGTGAAACATTGATTGTTTCACTAGTCATTGATTGCTGCTGGCCATGGTTTTAGCTTGCCTTGCAGCTGTGCTTGGATTTGCTCACGTTTGTAGCATATGAACAGGATTCATTTTAGATAAAACAAAATTCAAAGGAATCTTCAAAATCATCTAATATGTTCCAAATGCTGGTGATTGTTCATCACAGAAGCAAACCAGGCATAGAGTAAAATCCTTAAAAACAGTCATAACACAGATGTTTGATCCTCAACACCCTCTGTTAGCTCTGGCAAATTGGCCAGTGCTGTGTTACACTAAATATTGTGTGTAGAGCTTATATACAGTTTCTAAACAGTGCTTCCCCTCAGTACAGTCTACTGCAGTGTTAATCTGTAGCCTGCTTGCAGCATAACGGGCTATTAATAACTAACACAAGTTTTTTAACACAAATACTATGTTTTATTCTTAATATCGTGCTGTTCTCATTTGTTTAAGTGAAATAATAATTGAGATACTTTGAACAGCATGATGATCCTTGGTTAAAAAAGAAAAAGTATCTATTGATTGTAATAAAATTGTATTTTATGGTTCTTTGCAGATCAAAAATGTTGCCAGCAATAGAACCCAGAAAGAGACATCAATGATATGCAATAACCTATATATCAGTGTAACTAGACAATTAGTTGTATGTAGAAGTAGGATTTCTATGCTTACCTAAACTTTTGTTGCTCTCATGAAAGTTGTGAATTATCTCAGCAAGGGGACAGCATTCCTACAGTTATTAGTAAAGTTCCAAGCCAAATCATTGGCATTTATTTCATTCCTGCAAAAAATAAGTAATTTTTAGTTCTAGTATTCTAGAATAATTAGAGTTACATGTTTCCACATATAAATATGTGATTTGATAATTGGTTTTTAGAATTTCAGGGCCAGAAGCTTTGCTGGTATATATGAAAGTAACTTGAAGTAAAGCCTCTGGTGATAAATCGGTGAATGAATACAGACCCTTGTATGAGGTTAAAGAAGGTAGTATTGAAGTTTGATAAAAGAGCAGTAATTAATGAAGCAAAGTAGTCATTTTTCTAACAGATTAACAGAATAATTTTTGTTCCCTTCAGAAATTTGAGAGAAGCAAGAGATAATGCTGTTGCCGAAAAAGAAAGAGCAGTAATTGCTGAAAAGGATTCTTTAAGAAAATATGATCAACTCTTAGAACAGTAAGTGTCTTTAAAATGCATATGAAAATCTAAATGTATAACTATTAACTAGGAGGTCTAGGTATGAGGAATGACTTGCTTTCTGCTTGTAAAGAACAAACCGATTTACAAATTCTTTGTTTAAATGAAGTTACAGACTTAATGCTTATAGTAAATTTTTCCCATTATCAATGCAGTAACAAGATGAAATTTCGGTATTTCTCCTACAATCCTGCAGAGACAAGCAATCATAATTATTTACCTCATGGCAAGAATGTGGATTTTATACTATGCAGTAGCAGTGGTCCAACTCTAAACCTCTTTGTGATGTTTTTTTTTTTCTTTAGTTAGTAGAATTCTCTTTAGTAAGTAGAAAATTATCTTGTAAGATGACTTAATTGTTTTTATGAGGTTTGGATAGAGAGCAGTAGTCATGAACAATTACATTTGCTATATGCTTCTTTTCTTTCTACTGTCTTTTCTCAGTCTTTCTTACTCCATGTGTAAAATGGATTGTTTATACAAATGCACAATTCTGTTCATATGGAGAAAGAAACAATGGTTGATTATTTACGTGTTTACAAGTAGTCTTACTTTCATGTTCTGTAACACCTTTTCCTTACTTATTGTAAATTTAGAATATTAGCTGTGGTAAACTATGAGGTAATGTAAAACTATGGACAGCAGTCACAGTTGTTCAGGTTAAGTTTGTTATGTGTCTTTAGTTTTGGATTTAACTAGTTGCTTAATCCAAATTTATGTTTTTTAATGAAGAGATCAGTTCTGTAACTGACTGCACTACGTAGTTATCTACTCAAAGGAAGTACTAGATGAACCTTCTTTGTTCTAAATAATTTTTAATTACAAGTAGTAATCAGTGAAAATGTTGTTAACTTAAGCATAGGAACAGATTTATTAAAGCTTTTAATTTTTATGTATAAGTCCTAAATTGCAGTAGTGATACTACTGAAGAAATAGCACTGCATAAGGACTGAAAAAATGTGATTTCTAACTGGTGATGTGAAAGAATAGGGGTAGTTCTAGAGCAAATGAGATGGGTCAGAGGACTTGATATCCACGCTGAGTTTCAGGGGCTTGACTTCAGATTAATTCTAGTGCAGGCTGAATGGGCCCAAAGGTGCTGAATGCCCTTTAGTGGTCAGGGCGCACTGTAGGGGTTGTTGGGTTCTCAAAAAAGAATTCAGTTTGCAAATTCTGAGATGACTCCACAATGTGGAAATCAAAGCCATTTAAGTGGCAAGGACCAGGACAAAACTGATGTCCTGAGTCAAAATAAAATTCTAATGGGAGTCAACATGGGTTTCTTTCTCATGAGACTCCTACCTTTCAGTGTGGTAAGATTTACTAAGACGTGGGGTTTTCATATATAACAGGAAACTCCTCTTGAAAATCAATCTTGCATATCATAATTTGAGTTTGCAGTTTTACTTAAAAATACTAACTTTGCAATTCTCCTATATTTATTTCTAAACTTAAGAACCATGGAGAAAATACTTTTCTGCACAACTGTATTCCCACTCACATAATGTGTCATTTTTTCATATTGTTGTTTTATTTTCAGGAGGGAAGTTCCCCTGCAATTAGAAACATAGGAACCTTGTTTGATACACTTAAGCTCTTAAAGCTTTTTCTAGTGATAAGCCCTACAATTTAGTAAAATTCTCCTTTCCTCATGTTACAGAAATTAATAAGTAATTTTTGTAGGGTTTTGTAGTTCTGAGAAGTAAATTGTTTCTCAGAAGATTATTTTCTGCTTGGGAACATGGGAAACCCATACTAGCCTTTTTTGAAGTGTAGGTGTCTCTCTTTGAAACAACCTCACTTCTAACCACATTACAGGTGTCAGGACCGTGACTTTCTCCACATTCCAAATCATCTACCTAAATGAACTGCAAAGTAACTGGCATGTTGAGATGATATAAATACCTTAACTTAAAAGACCCCAAATTCTGAATTTACTGTGGACTCACATGTGACAGTTCTGTGGAACAAAGACATTTTCTGTTACCACCAGAAAACCCTAAGATGAAAAAAGGATACCTGTGTTGTCCAGTTCTGTATTTAAGTGATGATAACAGCTTGTTCTACTTTAGTGAAAACAAGGTGACTCATTGTGGTTACCACTGGTATCATAATCTGTATAAACAAACATGTTTGAAAGCTTCAGAAGTATGTGGAATGTTGACTGGCCTGAATGGTGGTTAAATAAAGCCCCTGGCAAACCTTGTGATCAGAAGTGTAACTAATACCCAATTTTCTAGTCAAGTGCAGTTATTTTCATTTCTTCTACTCATAATTGTGATAGTTTTCTGTGAACAGCTATTTACAAATGCCAAGAAAATACCAAAGTGATAATATTCTTGAAAGAGTTATATTGAGCAAGGACCTGCTGTTTCAACTTTGAAGTAGATCACGGTAATGTCAGGATGTAAGTTTTGTTGCTCTCTTTGCCATTATACAGCTGTAATTTATGTCTGAGAATCCATGTTTCATTTACCTATGACAATGACCAAAACCTTAAATTATTTAATATTTTTGGATTAAACTTGTCAATGTCACACATGTTCTAAAAAATATGGCCAAAGGGAAGCATTTTCACTTTGTTGTTGGTAATCTGATTTAAGACTTTTTTCTAATTTCAAAGCTGTATTACCTCAATTGAAATTGTTTAGGGGTAGAATGAAGAGGGCAATTCTGTAACAGCTCCATCATCTACACAGTTAAGTGTAGGTGCTAAATATGTTCCAGCTTTTCGTTCTTTTAAATATTCCTGGAGTGTTATTTTCAAACTATTGACTGTTAATCTGTTACTTCTCCTTGCCAAAAGAAATGACATCCAATCCACCAAAACAACACCAAAAAAAAACCAAAAAGAACACCACCACCAAGAAAGTAGAAGTTCATTGTGGTTCGTTAACAGTTTTTCTCCTGATGGTTAAATTTTCTAGTTTCATATAAGGCGCAACATCAAACTGAAATGGTTCCTTTTCTTAAAGTGGACTCAGAAGTGCTCATACTAGAGTACTTCACCTACAAGAACCATCTCTTGGCTTTGATTGTTGAATTTCTTTAAATTTCCCCTAAAATGAGTGTAATATCTTTTTCCAGGACTCAGCTATATCAGTAGAAACTGGTTTAAAAATTCTAGAATTATTGGTAACACAAGGGAAATTCATAAGTTAGTATGATTTTACAGAACCTTTTTCTTCTTAAGAGACAAAAAAAATTGTGATCTTTTACAGCCGATTGCTGCTAACATGATGTACTTGAGGTGATTTTTCTTTTCCTGTCCTTGTAATGATAAAGTGAGGAGTGTAGAATAATGAAGAGAAGCAAAATAGGTATGCAGTAGACAGAAAATGAGTATTCAAGGAAACTGCATTATGGCAATGCTATGCTTTCAGCTTTGCAGTGGGCACTATCCATACAAACCTTTGGTTTTGTAAAAGCTAGTGAGAGGTTTAAATTCCTGCCTCTGTCCTTTAGGTAATAGGATATTTTTAAGTATGTACTTTTTTCTTTCCTTATTTGAATATGCACAGATGATGAATTCTAAATGATATTTCTGTAGTTGCATTAAGTCAGAGTGGTGACTACAGAAATCAGTTAAAACCTTAAGTTTGTTCTATAAAGATTTTAAAGTATTTTGTATTATTATTATTATTTAGACATTTCTGGATTGATGTATATAGCTCAGGTTTTTAAAATTGTTAAATTTATAATGGATGATCTGCTACAGGTAAAAATACCTTTAGAAGTAATTCTAATGTTTCTGTTTAGAAATGCCTTTCCCAAATAAAAAAAAAATAGAATAAAGGCCATTGACATTTCTTGATAACATTTGTCTATACTTCATAGGTTAAGAGAAGTATGCAAAAAGTTACCTGCATGTTTGTGTTTACAGATTTGTTGCTTTACTTTCTGGTCAGCTGCAAGCTGACTATACAATTTAGAAACTTATTTTCGTCTTTCCATAATCTTTTTAATCTGAATCTCTTTTATCTCTATTTTTTTGTTCTTCATGATTATGGTAAATTTTAGAATTCATCTGGAGTGAGATTGATGCTGATATTAGTCATCTGTCTTAAATTTTTTAGGTGATGGAGAGAAGGGATCAATTCTGTTTATCAAATGGGTTTTTTAATTAGATGAAATTAAGATGCCTATACCTTCTTATTAATTGCACACAAGCCTAGAGGACTATCTTAGGTGAGAAGATAATTGGATAAATTTACTGAATAAATAAATGTTAGAATGCATTTAGAATCTCTGGAGCATGCAGAAATCTCATAATTAGATTTTCATTTATTGTTAACAGAAACATTAAAACTAATTATTTTCCCCTTCTATTAACAGATTTTTATAATCTGGATGTTGCTGACTGCAGTGACAGGATTCTCATATTAAAATTACTAACTCAATGTATTTATGTGCTGGAGTTACTACTAATATTTAAATAGGGCTATATTATCTCTACAAGAGTATTTTTATCTAATTAAGGTTTCAATGATGAATTTTTTAAAATCCATACTGAAAACTGTTGGCCAAAATATTTCTTGAGCAGAGCTGCTGTCTCCCAGGACCAGAACTTCTTAGTCCCTACACATGGCTGCTATGTTTATATACGAAGTACTTCGTAATCCCTTGAATTGCAGAGCTATGTAGGTCTTGAAAATCACTACCACTTTAAATCTACACTTTCAATTAACTTTATTAATGTTTTACAAAATGCTTTTTTGGTAATAATAATTTGTACTCATTTATGACTTATATAGTATAATATGTATGTGTAATTTTTTAACATTTAGAATTTCTATCAGAATAAAGCCAAGCCCTTCACTGGCATTGTTAGACCTTGTTTAGATTTCAGCCCTAGCCTGAAAAGTTACAGTAACTATTGCACATTTCCCATAAAACTACCTTCATCTTGTTCTCCTGATGAGAAAGTTCAATATGAGGTACAGCTAAAAGGGTAAAATTTGTGAATGTCATGGAAATTGCTGAAAGACACCCTCTTGGAAGTTCAGAATCAATGCAAATAAGGCAGTGAAAGAACCGAGAGTGATAATATGATGGAGAAACAAAGAAAAAGTCCCATTTCCCAGATGACTAGGTTCAGTTAGTTTCCAAGCTGTAGGAGCAGCACTGAAATCCATAACAAAACAAGTCTGTGCATCCTATATTTCTGTTAAAATTATGAGGGAGGCTTCTACTCTCTTCCTTTTCTTCTGAGGATGTGTTTATTTAAACTTTGCAATCTTAATGGATAATTCTAAGATGCATTTTAATAAACAGAAGGAGAAAACCTAATTAACTGATTTGATCAAATAGATGAATAGTAGTGTTGGGAAGACTGCATCCTTGCTCAGGCATGCCTAGTTGGTTTTCGTTCTTAGATTCCTAATCAGGATCTTAAAATTTTACATTCTTAGCTAAGATAGTGTTCTTGCAGAATGAATGCTTTGAGCCCTGTAACCAGTCACTTCATAACTGTAACTGTCTTGATGTTGAAGAATTATCTACATCAAGACTCATAGGAATGCTAAGTTAGTCTGATGTCTGACCTTTCTGAGCTTCATTACATCTGGAATACAGGCTTTGAAGTTTGTTCTCGTACTGTGCAAGGAATGTTCAATGATTATATTTATAGCTCTAAAAATCTTTTTATTTCAGTTGCTTTTGCCCCAGCTCCTAAAAAAAGTATTTTCAGCCTCTGAGGGATGCTTTGGAAAAGTTGTAATATCAACATATCTTCGTATCATAAAGATTTTCCATAAGCCTTGCCATTCTCACATTTTACCTTTTATATCCTGCTAGCCAAAATGTTTTAATCTTAAAACATTTTGGCTAGCAGGGTATAAAAGCATATATAGCATCTCTACAGTTAGTAGAGGCAAACTGTTAAAATTCTGCAATGGCTATTCCGCTGAGTATCTAAGAAACTATTTACTCTTTTAAGTCCTTAGGGTTTTTTTGCGAGCCTGGAAAGATTGAAATGTATCATGTCCTTTGAGAACAAATTTGAAAGCAGTTGCAAATTACTTCAAAAAGACATTCTGCAATATAATTCTGCAATTCTGCTGATGATGATACTTTTGCTCTTAGGGTTGAAATTTCCACTGCAATTGTTAGTATTCTTCACGTACACACCCATTTTTGTGACTCACTGCACCCAGCTTCTCATAAATGGTGAGCACTGCCAGGATGAACAAGTAGGGGTCCTTTGTGACTCCTTACCAAATCATGTTTCAGATGCTAAATTTTACATGTGTTCAAAACAAGACCCAAAAAGCTTAAGATAAATTTAAAAACCACTTTACAGGTAGAAAACACATCCCTTTACAGGAAATGCTCAAGTATGAAATAGTTGAACACTAGTAACAGAGGATTAGGAAGAAACGCAGAATATGCAGAAGTTTTTTTGCTTTTCTCAAAACGTACACTTTGGCTGCAGTTGGAGACAGCATTACCAGGCTACATATGCCTTTCCTGTGATACACTACAGCCGTTCTATGTAGAACAGAAGCTATACAACACAGCCGAATTTCTCAGCCTTTTTACTGCATGTAGTTTGGGTCCCTTTGAAAAGAGGACATTACACTGGATGTAATGACAAGATACAAATGAAAGCATTTATCTGAAGAAATTGTTTATCTGGGTTTTTTGTATTTTTTTGAAGTTTGTTGCGTATATCAGGTTATCTATGGAAATTATGTTTGTTTCTGGAGTGTTTCTAACCATGTGAACTTGAAGGACTGAAAGTGTGTATGAAGTCCCTACCAGCATTAAGTAACCCAAAGCATTAACACTTCAATGGCACTTGAGAAAAGAACCTGTTTAATGGAATCTCCCAAACACATACTTTTTATAATATAGAAGAAAACCAGGTCACAAGTAACAACATAACCTTAGATACAGGCAGGGAATGTTAGCTGAATATGTTTACCAAAACAGTGTGTTATAATGCCAATTCAAAAGCTAAATTCTTCAAAGCAGGAATATTGTATTTTCTGTGTGTCTGTACAAAAATTATGATTTTCAAATCATTGCTTCTTATGTGACATATTTAAGATTATATTTAATATATTAATATCCTATATGTAATATAATATTATTATACTAGACATTTCTTTTTAATAGTAATTAATTTCTGTAATCATATTCTTAGCCTGTGGTTACTTTCTGATTACCCTCTGGAAAAAGATGTGATGCTGTACTTATTTCCAGATAGCAAACTTTCGAAGGATAGTGTCCAAATAGGCCCTTGTGTGGTGTAAGCAGGAAGTTGCAGCTTTGTGATGTTATGAACCTCATTGTAAACTCATGAAACACTCTGAAATGTTGGACATGAAGACTTAACATTTATGAGTGAGAGCTTTGAGCTGAGTTTTGGCCAGAGTTTGTCTTCTGCAGAATCACGCTGGGATTGTTGAGAAAATGTTAGCTGTAACTGAAGAAAGTATTAAGCTGGTCTTCATGGTGGTGACACCTGTTTCGCATGAGTGACTCTTATAAACAGGGAAAATGGTGATACGTGGTTCTGGAATGGAGGATAGCTAGTTAATTTATGAATGAATGAAGAACTGTGAGTAAATGAGGGACCATCACCAGTGTGTTCATGCCCAGGCACCCAGAGCAATGTGCATCGGTAAGCCAAGGTACCTTCGGGCCATAAGCCACAAGGAGCTGTTTGCCTTGGACATTAGTCCATTAATTAATGGAACCAAGGACTTCCAAAAGAGAGTGGTGTATGATATTTATGTGTCGTGCTCACAGCTGGTGAGTCCACTGTTCACAACTGATGGAACAACCATGCAAATCCTTGGCAGCTGTTTTGTTGCTTTCTCTATTCATGAGATTGGCATGTCTGGTGACCAGTGCCTTAATGAGGAAAGAATGGGAAGACCAGGATTGGACAGCTGATTTCCTTCTTATGTGGTCTTGTTTCTAGATAAGATTGCCTCAAGAATGTATCCCAGACTTTGTCACAGTTGACTCAGGGAGTTGTTCACATTCAGGGACACCAGTTAATTTTTTTTGAAACTGTATGTGTTCAGTACTGAAGTATTGCATCACATATTGGATAGTGGGAAGGCTATGTCCTTCAGTTTACTAGTGTAAAGCTATTTAGATAATTTTTACAGCTGTTTGCGTTTCTAGCTAAATGATCTAAAGGAACAATTGTGTCTACTTATACGACTATGTGGGTAACTCTGAGAATATTCTGTGAAACCAGCAAAATGAACGTGCAATTAATGTTCAAGGCATGGTTAGCCAGAGTTCAAGAGCTTCCGAAGGAATACTTTGATCTCGGAAGCTGTAGGGTGTCAGTGTGAGATATCAGAACATTTTTAGCCAATAGTGACACTTAGCTGTGACATGACATTTGAATCATGGGGGTACCAAGAGGGTGGTACTACTTTGAGCTATTTATGATATCAGTGATGGGGAGCTGGTTTTAGATTAATTAAAATTTTTTTTAAAAAATAAAAATAAAGAAAAGTAACTTAGAGCATTAACAAGACCAATAGGCTCTCCAGTAGGAGTTGGGAACATTTATTCTGGATGCGCCTCCAAGGGGAGCACAGTGTGAAAGCAGATATGCTGGTCTGCTCCCAGGGGTGGGGTGGCTACTGGTGATTAGGGAGAAGGTTTGTAATTCTGTGCGAGGAGTGTGGTGAGAGTCAGTAAGGACGCAGAACCTGGGGACTGAATAAACCCAACCAAGATGGAATGGAGGGGTGCATATGGAAGACTAAATCGAAGGGCTTTTCAACTAGCAATAAAGGGCTCTTGTAGTTCTTACTGCTGGGCAGAATCCATAAAGGTCCTTTTCATGTGCCTATACTGTCAACCCTTTCTTGTGAGAGCTCTTTAATAGTAGGTTTTTGGACTTGCAAAGAAACAAATGTTGCAAAATCAAGACCATTGTTGCATAGACCAGCCCACAGACTCATCAAGCCTGGATATGGTACAGACTCTGTGTGGGTGTGTGTCTCTATGAGGTACTCCAGCAGCAAAAAAAATTGCCATAGTTTATGCAGCTTCTCATCCATGGAATAAACAAAATTGAGAAACTTTCTCTTAGGAGGAAGTAAACTTTTTCCATCAAGTGGTAGTATAGTTGCAGGAGTAAATGTAACTAGAAATAGAGTCCTTTGAGATGAAGCTTGGTCACTGCATAAAACACTTATACCTGTCAGGCATTTAGTCTTTACGTGAAATGTTGGATTTCATAATATACATGTAAAGTGTGCATACTTGTATTTACAAGCCTATTTGTACATCTCTTCTAAAATTAAAATATTGGATATGTTGTCAAAATGCTGCAGCTCTTGGCTAACATTTTAATATAAATACTACTGCATGTGTATGTATATAATCTAGCTTAAGCTTTGATGTGGAACTTGTCATCTGGAATTGTTTTCATAGATATTCTAACTGTTTCGTGAAAGTGTTGCCATGGATAAACAGATATAGAAGTGCACTGATTCATCCCTTCTGAAATTTTGCTTAATGTTTGCTCTGATTTTTCTAAGATCTTAATCTTTTCCATTCCAGAAATGAAATCTAGATTATAAGTTTCAACATGCTTCAAAAAGTTAAATCTTCCCATTTTACCTTGGGTACATTGCAGGGGTCACTAGAATTGTTTGTGGGTTATAGAGAGTGGAAGAATTTGTGCCACTCAAAACACATGGGAAGGAGAAAAGGTTTTATTTGAGCAAAATGGTATTGTAAACAGATGAAAATAATTAGAAACCATAGTCCTTCCCTTGTCTTCATAAGCTGCTCGCTTCAGGTAATTAACTGACTCCTGAATCTCTAAGTACACTCGTTATATAGTGTTTCTCTGAATGGTAAAGGACAAGCAAAGTGTAGTTACTGAAAGTCCCGTGACCCTGTGAAATACCCTGTATTAGGTGGAATGGAGCCTTTATTGATATCTTATTTCTAAGATTTTTAGACCTAAAAGCAGATGAGGAAATACTGTAGCTTTATTGTCTGTTGCATGTTCCTCTAGAACATTTTTCGTTTTATAGACAGTTACTTTATAGAAGCTAGTGAGGCTGGAGTTTTTGATTTTAGGTTTATCCTTCATGACACTGTTCCCAGTCACAAGTTGTGAAATCTGTATCTAATTTTCTGTGTCAGAGTTCTTTTTTTTTTTGTTTTCAAAGTATTTATTCTATGTGCGTATATGAATGGGGTACATTTCAGGTTTATTTTCTCTGTGCCAGATGACTTCTTATTTTCAGAGCAAGAATAAACTTTTTAAAGTAGTGCATTTGCTGCAAGGTACATTTGTCACTAAAAATGCTCCAAGTTAGAAAAGGGGTCCCTTATGGTAATTTGTTTGCCTGCCAGGGCTGTCGTCGCGCCCTGCATTTTCTCTAATTTTTGTAAAATAATCAAATCTTTTTTGTCTTTTATCTCAAATGATTATACTATTATTACTGAACAACTGTATTAAACAGTTTTTGTTTAACTATTAGAGTAAGACAAAAAAAATGGAATCTTTTTGTTGCTAAATTGATATCTTTTGGCCGAATTACTAATTACTTTTAAAGACATTTTTACATTTATCTTTGTAAGTCTCTTTTGTTATGCCAGCTGTCTAAATCTTTTCATAAACTTCAGTTAAAAGAACATATTTTCTGTGATTATTTTAAAATATAATGTTTACTGGAAGGGAAGTCTAGTGAATTCCCACAGATGAAGTGTGAGTGTATTTCTCCCACTTGTAAATGAGTTCTTATTTCCTACAGTATGTATTCTGGTACCACAATGAGTCATTTTCAACATGTTTTAGTTTAGCTTCTAAAACATTTAAAAACTTGGCAGATACATGTAAATGAATGTTACATCCAGTTTTAGAAACTGCTTCCAAATAGTATTTTACTAAAGTGAAGACTGTGAATAGACCTTTCGAATTCAGAAGTGTCTTTTGTGATAAGTGTGAAATAACTTGCTGAAGTCTTTTGGTTTGGGTTGTTTGTTATTGGGTTTTTTTCCCCTCATCTTTAGCATGTTTTGATTTAACCATCCTGTAAAATAGGGAGAATACTTTTGTGAAATAGCCTTAAAAGTTTACACGCAATGTGCTGTTAATTGGATATTTTAGCCAGGCAAGCAATACCTTTCTTCAGTATGTTAATTAAATTTTGCAAATTTTCATGCTATTTCATTTTAAATTTTTTCAATTTTATAACTTTTTCAAAAGAAATATAGTGCCACCTCTGCTTTAATGTGATTTAATATGTTTAAAATTATATACACCATGCCCTGCTTCAATCTCTTTCCTGATGCTACCTTGACAGGTCAACTATTAGAAAAAAATTCAAGACTAAGTAGCTTGTATGATTTAAAGGGACTTAGGAGTTATGGGGTGGAATGCGAGTGGGAGGAAAATGGGGGAGGCCAAGCATATTTAGATTCAAAAGGAAAAAAAGAATGACCAAAAACAACACAACAAACAAACAAAATCCCCAATGCAAAATGACCAGTGTTCCATTTCTGATAAAGTTATATCTAAAGAATATTTTATATTTTAACTTCATTGTCCTGGCTTCCTGGCATCTCTGGAACATTTAACATAATAGGACCTTAGATACTTTGCTCACATGTGAGACCTATGCTTAGTTACACTGACATTTCTGCAGTCTGGATTTGAACACCACTCTAAATAATTTCCAATTGTTGGCAGCATTTGTATTGTCAGTCATGGTAGGGATAACTTTGTAAAGCTCTAATTATTCTGTTCCAACTTTAACCATCTGCATGTTGGCCATGATGAAACACCATGTTATCACTAAGGTCTTATTGTAATTGTCACCCTTAAAAACTTCTGTAGCTTTTTATTAGACTCAGAAAAAGATGGGGAAAAGATACAAAACTTGGATTACTAAATTCTTCATTAAAAGGTTTCCTGGAATCCCTTTTCCCTTAGTTATGTGGTATAAAATGTAAAGGAAACCTATTTCAAAGCCCTTCTCCACCTCCTCCCCCATACTGGTCTTAAATATGGTAAATTTTCATCAAGAAAATCAGAAAGAGGGAGGGAAGAAGTTATTTTAGGGGATTGAGTATGTTGTTTTGTCAGAAAAAATAATTTTTCTCCTTCCATTATGTCTACATTGTGAAACTTGCAGAGGATTGATAATAGGCAAAAGAGTGAAGGAAATAAAGATGAGAGGTGGGGAAAGGAATAGTGTAAATAAAAGAACAGATAAAGAAAAGCAGTCATGATAACTTCACTGAGTGTGATTCATGTGTGTTGGAATTGATGGCAGAGTCTGTTTCTTTGTTTCTGGCCATCCAGTTACCTTTGTACAGCGATTTGCAAAGAGGGATACTGTGAATCTAATTGATGGTAACTTGATTTGAATTTTGTTCAGTACAAGGTGAACATCTTCCAATTTTGACACTGAAAATCTTTGAACATCCATGTTCAGAGATCTCAGTTTTGTTCATACCCCTGTTTTGGAATTTTATGATTTTTTTGAAGGATTTTTTAAATGTAATACAATGTTAGATTTTACATTAGTTCAAACATTTATTTCTAAGAAAAGTAAGTAGATGCAGCATGAATTTTAGTACAGTGTTTACTGTGGCTGTCATCAGTCTTGTCTAACTTTAAATGACTGTGCTGGGATGGAATCATGTCTGTATAGTACCTGTTTCTTTCTATTGACTTATAAAGGGAGTCTGCACAACAGGCTGAGGTGTAGATAAACACATCATAAATGGCAGAAGCTACACCAGTCAAGTCCCACATGGCTTTTCTAAGTTAAGAGTTCAGCATAGACTCTTTTCAGAGATACATGGGTGTTGGAGCTTTTATGCTTTACCATCAGTCTTATTCAGTCCTCCAATGCAGAATCATCAAGCCTTTAAGCATGTCCCAAAGGCTGACCATAAAACTGAATGTTTTCATTATGTAGTACGATATGCCTTATATGCTGCTTTTTTGCCTTTTTTTTAATGAACTCTCCTGTCTTCCATGATTGGAAGTATTTTGATTGACAGAAATTCAATTAATGTAGGTCTAGGTATGTGATTATACAAAGGATTGGACCTGGTTAATGAAAATAAAGAAGGTAGGAAGATGCCATACTCCTTCAAAATCTTCAGTCTTAGCTACCTTGCAGCAAGTCTTGAAAAGAGTTGCCACACCCAAACAAAGAGGAAGCTTGCATTTGTCTTTTTAGGGTAAAGGGGAGAAAGGACAGAAAAGATCCATGGTGTAGCAGAGATCCACCTGTTGCCCATGGGAGGGGCAGGTGGTTGCCCAAAGGAGGCTATGACCCTGTGGGAAACCCATGGTGGAGCAGGTTTGCTGTCAGGACTTGTGACCTCTCAGGGACACACACTGGAGTAGTCTGTTCCTGAAGGACTGCACCCATGGGAAGGATCCACATTGGAAAAGTTTGTGGAGGGCTGCCTCCCATGGGAGGGACCCCATGCTGGAGCAGGGAAGAGTGTGAGGAGTCCTGCCCCTGAGGCGGAAGGAGTGGCAGGAATGTGTGATGAACTGACTGCAGCCCCCATTTCCTGTCCATCTGCACTGCTGGGAGGATGGACATGGAGAAAATTCGGAGTAAGGTTAAATTCAAGAAGAAGGGAGGGATGGGAGAACGTGGTTTATTTTAAGATTTGGTTTTGTTTCTCATTACCCTTTTCTGATTTGATTGCTAATAAATTAATTTTTCCCCAAGTCGAGTCTGGTTTGTCCATGATGGTAGCTAGGGACAATGATCTCTCGCTGTCCTTATCTTGACCCATGAGCCTTTCATTGTATTTCTTCTGCCCTGTCCAGAGGCGGAGGGGAGAGATAGAGTGGCTTTGGTGGGCATCTGGGATCCAGCCAGGGGCAATCCACCACACTGTACTCAAAATGTAATGTATGGTTGGTAAGTACAGGTTTTGCACATGTTAATGACTTTCCAACAGATTGTCATAGTGATATTTGAGGGTAGATTTTCCCTGACTAGATTCCAGAATAGTCTTACCAAAGTACCTCCTGTTTTCAAGCACCACCTAACCTCAGAGGCACTTAAAATCATTCCAAGTTGGAGGACATTTAGGTAGAGGTGCTTGTCCATGCTCGGAAGTCTCCTGGTTTGGAAAGCTAAGTGCTTATTTTGATAGAGGTAGGAGGTGCTTGAACTCTGTTCAAGTCCCTGAAGGGCCTGTTTTTATTAGAACATGGCTAACTCATTCAAAATCATTGAGTTCACTCCAGAGCACTGTTAGAGGAAGAGGTAATGGCTAAGCTTTGCCTCTTTCATAACATGCTTTAAGCACTTGCCCAAAAAATTTAAGATCCTTGTCCTTTCCCTCTCAGTCTCCGTAATTATTTAAAAAGGTTTTGGTGTTACCTGGAAGCTATGTCAATTTGTCCAGAACTAGTGGCAACAAGTCTTGATATACTTAATGCACAAGTTTAGTAAAATGCCACAAAAGAGGAAAAATAAACAGATTTGGGGGGGTTTTGGTGAAAGTCAAACAAATTCTCAAAAATTCATAAAAATACAATTAAAATATAATTTTCAGAATATTTTAGCTTTGTAATTGTCTTTTTTGTACTTCTTTTTCCATTATTCAATGAGGGAAAAGCTCAAAACCCTACAAATGTGGATATTGGCAATATAGTAGGTACCAGTAAGGTTTATAAACATCATTTTTAGAGTGAGTCTTTTGGATCATTGATTATTTTGTCATTGCATGTAACCATCTTTTCGGAAATTAAACTCTGAACTGTACTATTCCTAGTGGAAGACAGTCTAGTTATGTTCAGATAGGGTTTTAATTTCTGTTTCAAGATTATTTTCTCCTGGTTTATATCACAGTGTTCCAATGATAGCGTTAGTCAAATTTATCTATTGTTTTGTGCTGTTAAAATCTTAGTCAGACTTTGTTTTTCTAGATTGTAGCTTATGTGACTTCTCATGGGATAGATTCCTTGTTCTCTTGGACATCTGAGTACCATTTCTTTTAATCTTGACCTCACTTTAACACAGATAACTGGAATTCTGAATAATGTCTCAGATAATTTCCTGCTCTATCTCATATGATATCATAATTTCCACTAGATGTACCTTAGTGATTCCGGGAACTTTGTGTCTTTGGCATAGCTGGGTCATGTTAGCAGTTTAGTTATCCTAATCTTATGTAACAAATCTAGATGCTTCTCCTCAGTCTGCTCTGTCTTGTAGGAGTCTGGATGAATAGAACAATCGCCTTAAGTTTCCTAGCTCTGCTCTAAGTCTTCCATCCATATATACATTCTTACTAGTTTTGTGATTTTATGTGCTACATTATTATTCTTTTGTGGGAATCACAGTCTCCAGGGTATCAGGGAAGCACATCACTAGAAGACATGCAGTCATTTTTGCTCCAAATACTTAACATGAGACGCGACTTACCTAAATGAACCTGTGCAGAGTACACTTACAAAGGAGCTACAAACGTCTGAATTATTATCATTCCTGAAATATGTTTTTAATCTGCTTTTGAGATCTTCAGCCATTCAGTGTCGTGTCAATAGGATAAAAAAATGGAATTGCTAAAAAAGGAAAGGAAGTAGGTTTCGAAGTTTGTAATTTTAGCTCTGGTGTATGATGCTAATCAATGTGAACTTGCATTACTGAGTTGCGGGGGAAAAATGACATTTGTGAAAAGTGCAAATACTTGCAAGTTGTTTCTTTATTCTTACCATTTAACAATACAAAGCTGTCAGAGCAATATTTTCCCTGTATCAGTTATGAAAAATCATAAAACAAATTACACTGATTTCTCTGTGAATTTTGTACTTACCTAAGTTTGAACTTTTCTGTACACTTTATTTAGCAGCTACCACATTAAATTGTTATGGAAATGTTAAGTAATATTCCTTTTTTATCTTTTAGAAATACATTGGTTTTAGTCACATTTGTTTTACTAGTTACTGGATATGGACTATCTTTTTGTGTCCTCTTAGAAAATCTGTAAGAATTCCTTTTTACTACACTCTGGGTTTAAGGAAGAGAATAATTTAAATTATGTTAGCAATTCAAACAACATACTCAGCTTTCACTTACCTGCTGCACTTTAAGATTTTATTTATGTATTATAGCTCATATGTGAAGTGAATAAACATGTTTAAGCATCACTTAAATACTGAAATTCTTTCATCATATTATTACTTGTTATTTTTCCATAATGTTTGTAGTTTAAGCAGCTTTTATGCTTACTTTGCATTGCTCTTCCAACTCCAGTTACCACCCTACAAAATAAATCCTTGTATATTCAAATTGATGCCAAGATGCCAGCAGTACAAATTATAATGCATGATTCATAATACAAACTCTCAGAGCATTTACGCACGTACAAGTACATTCCTACGAAATGACAGTCAGATGACTTTATATATGTAATTGTGTGATCACTGAAAAGAGATTCTTTGTTGATCTTGCATGTGTGCACATTTCATATCAATTCAGTGATCTTAAATATGGTTAGAAAATGTTAATTTTCTGTCACTCCCATTTTAATGCTAAAATAGGATATTAACCATTTAGAAACAATCTTTTAAACTGAATTTTTTTGAAAAATAGAACCATATTTTCCAAAATTAAAAATAAGTTTGTGTATCAGTTTGTGGAGGAAATATAATGAAGGGGAACCTCCTAAAATAAGGAAATCAAATGGTTATTGAAATATGATTGTTTCAAATGAAAGAAGAATAATTGTGCCAATACAACACTGGTGCATATAAATAGTTTTGTAGGTGTTCACAAAAACATAAGTTCTATCCCTATGAACTGAATTGTGCTCAAGACCTCTTCCTTTTGCCATTTTTGTATTTTTTTTTTAATTACAGTTTCAGAAACTGCATGCTAATAATGATAATACTTTGAGAACTAAAAATATTTACAGAAATAACAATACTTTGAAAAAAGACTTGAAAAAACCATATTTTTAAATATACTCTATTTGGCACATGTAGAAAATTTTGCTATTGAAACTCCATAGTGAAACTCTTGAACACCAACAGTGAAAGAAACATATTTTAAATAGCACTGTAGAAAGGTTTCTTTTCTCGAGTCACTTCAATGTCAAATGGTCTCTCCCTTTTTTCTTTTTTTAAACTCTATTTTGCTGTTTAGTATTCTTTCAAACGGTCCCAACCTATGCGTTCCTTTTTTTTGAAGCAGTATAAAATAATTCAAAGTCAGTGAGAAATGCCAGCTGAGAACTATAAATGCCACTAGAGCTGTAGAAATGGAAATTCATAGGAGAATCACACCAATGCACTAAGTATTGTTGCTTTTGTTGTTGCAATTTACAGTATAAAATCTGACCAAAACATTTGCAGTACCAGTAGACTTTTCTTTACTAAATGCATAAAAACAAGTGAATATGCAAGTTAGAATTCTCCTTGCAGTGTATATTTTAATTACTTTCC
The DNA here is from genome assembly GCA_013397895.1 of Origma solitaria. Lineage (NCBI taxonomy): Eukaryota > Metazoa > Chordata > Aves > Passeriformes > Acanthizidae > Origma > Origma solitaria. Next base: position 28,307 of record VZRL01006106.1, read on the forward strand.
CATCCACAAAGTTTATGGTCCTATTTTATGTCTTTGCAAGAGTACAAATACTTCAGTCTGCTGTTTATTTTATTAATCATATTGCATGCTGCATTTGATCATGATCTGAGAGATGCATTGAATTGCTTTAAACACATACTTTAGATTCCTATAGATCCATAGTACAGTTGCTGAACATACCCTGCATTTCTAAAGAAGCAAAAGAAGATTGCTCACATTCATGCAAGAGCTTGCTTCCACGCCAAGAATGACAGATGCTGTTACAGCTGAGAAATGTAGTGTTTTAGGAAAACACTCAAACAGTACTTATCTTAGGCCAAAGTAAAAAAAAAAATGAATTTAAGATGCCTTAATCTAAACTGGAGTTAAAGGTACTTGTGGTGTAGATTTTGGTTGTACAAACTGTCAAGGATTATGTTCCAATTCAGTAAATCTGCAATATCTGAACGAATAAAATAGTTTTGTTCTCTGGATTTAATAACTTCATATGTGCCTAACTATTGTATTTCTCATTTTAAGTAAATATATTTGCAAGAATTTTTTTATTGTTTGTATTTTTATGTTGTAGTGTGTGCAGATGATAGCATACCAAGGAATGGTGAAAAGGGGAGTTGTCCGTGCATAATCCAAACTTTTGTGGCCTGTATTTGACTTCACTGTGCCAAAACAACATATTTGTCCTATTTTAATGTTGACACGATTAGCCAGAGTCTTTAAATTCATTCCATGTGCTACAGAGAATAATTCACATGAGAGATTGGTTGTCATGTTTAGCAACAATGTAAGATGATAGAGTAAAAGGAAATTTGGGAAGTAACAGAAAAGTATCAATAAAACAGAAGTACTGAATTATATTGCATTCTATATAACAATGCCACAGTTTTAGAAACACAAGTGTGGTAGTGGCACAGATACAACAATGTAGCACTTAATGGACTAAAAGTCCTGGCACACATTATTGCGCTTGTGTGGTGACAGTTTTGCTTCCTGCAATGCTAAAAATGAGTATAACTTTACCTAAATAAGAAAAATAATTGTTCTGAATTTATTTAAGCCCCTAATGATGGCATAGAAACAATCACTTCTGAATTGTCAAAGTCATTAATTTCACAAACCTACAAGTAATTCTTTACAGTCCAGAAAGGAAACTTGGAAAAGGTATTTCTTGTCACTGACCAAAAAAAAAAACCCAATCAGCTATAATAGGTGGAAAAGATAACTGCAGTTATAAAAAGTTTTATTTTTTCATTAATTTATAATGATGTGTGTCATGTTAAGTGACAACCAATACTTCATTTGCCTTCAGGAAAAGATTATATTTTATATAAACAAGAAAGTTCTGTTGAGTTGTGTTATGTTCTGTGGCTAGAGAACAGAGATTCGTAAAGAACATTTTCTTCTATTTTGAAGAAGCAATTTTAAGATGGTATAAAATTCTAAATATTCTGGATCTTCCCAGTGTTGGTGTTACAGGCAGAGTTGAACTAGCTTGATATTTTTTATTATTCTGAAAGGGGGAATATCTCTTGAAAGTTCAAAGAAAATTGTTTAAACAGTTTAAGCCACAAGCCACATCAGAATGATCCCTGGTTAGAATTTAACACTTATCTAAAATACTGTTTCTCTCAAAACAGATATTCTTTACTCTTACCAACATACTTGAATCCAACAAGAATTCAGGAAAGTCATTCACTTTGTGTCGGTCAAACAAGCTAATCACTGTGGTTATTTTTGGCTATATCTAAGACTATGTATTCAGAGTTTATTGTATTTTTTAATTAATCTGATCTAGCTTTATACTAGTCTGCACATTCACTGTTATTAACTTCATCACAAAGCTAAGTGAAGACTAATTTACTGTTCTGCTTAGCTTACATTTTGAGTGAGGTCTTGGAAAATGCCCTTGATTGCTGAAAGCTCAGACATCTGTTAGAAAACCTACTGTGGCCAATTGGATTTCAAACCTTAGCACTGTTCATCCAGAAGTAACATCTTTTTAAAGAAGTACTAATTCCCTTAGGTATTTGTCTCCACATCTGAGCATTCATACACTCGAGTCTTAATGACAGTTTCCCTTCTTTATCAATATTCATGGATGTCGCCTACAGTCCACAGTCCTGCATTATCATACTTAGCCTTTTTCAACACAAAACAGAGGACAGAGCACAAGATCCAGAACTATACAGTGATTTCGGCTTTATTTTCACTTCTCCAGAGTGTCACGTCCACTGGTAGCTCTCTTGCTGATGGTAACTCTCAAATTTGACACTAATGTTTTTTGTTTACTCTGCTGTAAAGAGGGATATTTCATGCAAGGTCGAAAACATGGACAAGAAAAGCTGTTATTAAAAATTCCAGAAAGAGTCTCTTCTGAAAGAGTCTGTGAACTCCTTGGCAAAAACAGGAAACTTGGGTGGAGGTCGTATTTTGAGTAAAAGTGTTTTCAGTCTTAACTTCCTAAAACCCTCACTCCCATGACAGAGACCTTTTACCTCATCTAAGGACTTAATTACAGTAATCTGCTGATGTAAGGCTTAAGCTTCACTCTGGAGGACAATTTACACTTCCGTATCCCTGGAACTTAAAAGAAAAAGTACTTTGTCCTCTTCCTGTAAGTTCAGAATCTTTATATGAAAAATGATGGGGTGACACTATTCTCATATCATTTACTAAAAATAGGCAAAATGAGATCTCCTCACTTAGGAATAACTGATCAAATTGGATTGGTTCATCATCTGATAGGAGTGTTGAATTAATTAGTAAAGAGGGTGGCTTGTTCCCAGTTGAAAGATAACCGAAGTGAGGAGTGATGATTTAAGACCTATTTTCAAAGAACTTAGAGATAACACAAGGTTAGACACTAGGAGGAAGTAAGTATAAATCTTTCTCTTCAAATTGGGATAGATCGCAGATGAATTTGAGAAGGTCTTTTCAACTTTCTAGCTGGGAAAGCTGCAGTGTTTTTCTTGTGCTGCTTTTGCTGACCAGAATCATCTGTACAGTAAATCCCCAACATCCTGTAACAATGGGGATTCTGCAAATGGAAATACAACAGCAAAGTTCTTAGTAGTGTTCTCCCTATTGGGAGTGCTGCTGGATTGTCAGTTTTTCTACTCATCACAGTCACTGGATAGTCTGATATGAAGAAGTATTTTTCAATGTATGTGTGTTTGAGTCAATCAGATTCTTAACTTTATGGTTAGGTCACTGACCTTTTCTGAGGTAATGTGGCTACTGCTTCATTACATATTGTAGTTTGAAATGTTTGGCCCTTTAACTCTGTCAGGCAGCAAGAAGAATTCTTTTCCATTTATTCTTCTGCGGGGAAGTTCTGCACCACTTTTATAGCTGATGTGCATTCATTTGATATTAATAGACTTCAAACCTTTAAATACATTTTAGCATGTGGCAGTGATCCTAGGGAGCCTCTATGCTTCAGAGCTTTCTCACTGGATGAAAAAGCTCTAATACTTATAATCATGATCTAGTAGGGCCTGTGTCATTGTGATGGTTCCCAGCACAAGTTTACCCCTGAGATTTGCACTGCAAATCACAAGCTTTAACTCATGAAACCCTTATGCTTTATGTTGCTTTCAGATTGGTAATTCTGCAGTTTTTATTGATGATTCCTAATGCATACTCATGGTGTTTTTGTGGGGACTGCAGCTTGGAGTCACTAACACTCTGGATGTCCTGAAGCAATTTACCCGTAACTGTGATTTCTGTATGCACATTTGCAGTGCACACTGTTTATTGCTTGTCTTTGAATGTCTGTTTATGGTTACCAGGAATTCTGAGTTGGAAAGAAGTGAAAATATGGGCCAAACTCCACCCCATTTATATAACAGCAAAGTATTGGACTGTGTATCCCATTAGTATTGCTAAGACAAGCATGCTTTAGTGTCATGTACCTATAAACACTGCATCTCCAAGAGCAGCTGACAGTGTGCAGATTTTCTTGTTTTCTCAAAGACTGACTCCATTTTGAATTAAGCCAAATTGAGGAATTACCCTATTAAGGGGTTTCAGATTAAGTCTAAAGTCTGGTTCTAACCTAGTTCAAACTCTAACAGTAGAAGAATGGAATGCTAAGAATGGAGCTCAGAGTAGAATAGATTTTAAATTACTTTGGGGAAATATTAAACACCTTTACCTACTGAAACCTTATTGTAATAAACAAGGCAAAAGGATTGCACATCACACAAAATAAGGTTAACTGCAGTGCAGTGCTAACTAGACTGTTTTTCAGTCATGAACTAAACATTCATACAGAACTGGTAAATATCATGGTCAGACTGAAGTGCAACAGTTCATTCTTCCAATTTTAAAGGGAAATTAACTTTTTCTTTCCATATTTCGGTCCCCATTCAGTGGAAGTCTTGTAAACCGTAAGAATACGAAGCGTTAAAGCCATGTTTTAACATACTGTTCAGTGAATGGGTTCCTTTATCGAAGGAGTTAATGTTAACAATATGAGATGTCAGAAGAAACTTTCCATTTGCTCTTCAGTGAGTAGAAGAATTGCATCTGTAGTTACTTCCTTAGTTGAATGATAGATGTAGCCACATTCTAGGGCTCCTAGAAAGAATGGATGATGGCAGGGATGAAATTTTACAAACACTGGACACACAGAGTAGTAGGAGTTTTCTCTTTTTTGCACAATAAAAAGATGCTTACTTTGATATGCTACTCAGTTGGGACAGGGAATATTTGAAGATCAGGAGTGTCTTGTCCACAAGTCCCATTAGGGGAAAAGACCCCAAAGAAGAAACATTTGTTTTCAAGTCCGCTACAAGAAGAAGGAAAATTATACTTCTTGGGTGTGGTTATTGCAGGGATTGTGATAGTTCAGCTAAAGAAAGAATTGTTGAAATGGTGAAAGAACAGAGCAAATGGGAGGAAAATGGAAAAATTAAGACAAAGATAGGTAGGAAGAGAGAGGGGAGATGGATATAATTAGAGGATGCAGAGAAACAGAACATTTGATTAGTCTGAGAATGATACACACTAAAATAAATGAATTTCAGTGCTTTTTGCTGTGGTGCCTCAGGAGAAAAAGTGATGGTTCTGTCAAATCTAAGATGACTCATAGAATGTACACATGAAAATTGTACTGTAAAGCCTGTTAGTATCCCAATAATTCATGAATCCTGACTTCCTTTTTTTCTTTTCAAACCTGGATTTTGTTTTCTTTATTTTCAACTGCTTTTCACAATACTGCTCTTCTCAATAACTTAAGTTGTAAAGGCAAATGTCTATAAAAATTTTGGTGAACTTGTCAGATGACTGATAAAATACAGAAAAGTATGTTGTGAAAGCAGATATGCTCAAGAATGGAGACAGCTTGGAGTTAGCTGATTATTTTTCACAATAGTTACTGCATTTTTTAACTATTTTCATTTTTCACATGCCACAGCAGGTAATATAGGATAATTTGATAACTGAAGAATTTATTGGGATAGTCTGCTTTATAGAAAGCTTAGATTCACTTGACCTTTTTCTTGTTTGCAGATGAAGAGAAATGAGATTGCTTCATTAGTGTAATAAGCAGCTTTGTGATGTATCTGTTCAGGATTCATTTAGGACTCCCAGCTTTTTAAAGCATGGATAAGGTGTCTGTAGCTTGTTCCTTTTGTTTTGGGCTGTAAGAGTATTTTCTGTATTTTCTTGTGCTATTGATACTGTTTTCTGTGTGTTTATCGTTCTTACAAAGATTCTCTGTTTGATTTGAAAGACTTGTACAGTCCAGGAAAATAATTTTTAGAAACAATATGTGTTTCATTTCTGAATAATGACACACAGAGATATCTACACTTTGGAACCTGGAATAAACCAGCTAATTTACAACACTTTATAATTTGATAGTTTTCTCTAGAGCTGAAATGCAGTTGATGAGCTTTTTTGGTTTTTAAGTCGTGTGTGAAGAGAGGTCTTCACACTGTTTCCGTTGTCTTCCTGTTAATGGTAATGTGGTTCCAATTACTGTCACTGAATAGGAAAGGACATTTTACGTATCTTAGACTTGAAAGAAGACAGATCCAGTTGTGCTCCCCTACCCACTGCTTGTCTGTCAGTCATTTTAGTATCCTTTGATGACCATCTCTGATGTTGCCATTACCACGTCTTTCCATCCTTTGCTCTTCTAACAAAAGCTCCCCTGAGCTGCCCAGTTGCACTGAAGCATGCCTGATGGCCTGCAGGCAGCTTAATGGAAGTTCCTTTAAGTTCTGAAAAACAGATGGAAAGCCATATATTTTTCCAGCATCATACTTAGTTTAAAACAACTGATGGAAGTACACTCGTAACAGTCTTTGGTATGTGATTTTTGATATATTAATAGTTTTTGTGTAGAATTCAGTTGCTAATAAGGAAATGCAAATTATCTTGTGTGGGATCATTCTTCTTGTCTTTCAAAGGAATAAATGTTTTTTATAAACAGCAAGCTCAGTATTAGCCAGCAGTATACTCTTAAAAAATCCTGGGCCGTATTATCAGGAGAATAGTCAAGACATCAAGAAATGTCCAGTTTTGGGGCATCCAATACGATGGAAACTAGCATAATGATAAACTGAAGTGAATGTAGAGGAGAACCACCAGAAAGGTCAGGGCTGGAGCACCTGCCCCAGGAGGAGGGGCTGAGGAGGGGTTTGTTCAGCCTGGCCTCTGGGGCTCCTGACAGCAGTGTTTTCATTACAAGCATTACTGTGAGCAGTCTCCATCCTTGAGTTTTCGAGACCCAAGAAGCTAAAGCTTTGAGCAGCCTGGTCTTATTTCATAGGTGACTTGTCTCTGAGCAGGATGTTGGAGTAGATACTCACTGAAATCCCATACAACCTTAATTATTTAATAATTGGTTTGCATCTGTTTAATTGAGATCTTATTTTTAAGGGGTAATTTCACTGGAGAATAAATGGAATATTATGCAGCAATACGCTGCCCCCTCATAAGTCATTGCAAACAACAGGACCATGCATTACATTAATTATTAGGGGAAAAGGTAGTTTGCTGTCCCTCATTGCTAACTGTAGCACTTTTAGGAACACGTCCTTGGAAGATAACAAGGTATGCCTGTACCTTGAACTCTGCTTATCAGGAAATCAAACCTGTTATGTGTGATATAAAGGACATACCAATCATTTGCTAAATTATGGCAGTTTGAACCCTAACTTTCTGACCTATTCTGCCAGACTCTAAGTGGGGAAATGAAAGGGGAGTAAGTAGTCTCTCTGGTGGCACAGTAGATATCAACTTTGTTTCATGGTCTCCCAGTTAACCTTTTCTCGAAAGATTTGTCCCTACTTTCTCATTTCTCTCTCTGTCCTTTCCAGGAAGCTTCAGTAATAACCCTTCCTTTTCTTATTTTTTCCTTGATGATCATCCATTTTTTTATCACCATATAAAACAGAATTTTAGTTTTTATATTATTAATTTCGTAAAGGTTGCATTTACGGAATTAAGAACTTGAATATTTGTATGTTTTAAGGAGGTATATGGCATTCCAAACATTTTTATTCTTCTTGTAGCTGTCTGTAGTTGTAATGGCCTTCAGATTTTATTTGTTGAAAAGAGAGAGACATTTAGTTACTGCTCTTGTCATTTATGTAACTGCTGTTCTGTCAATCATTTCACATCGACTTTTTCCCTCTTTGCATTATTGGAATTGAAAAACATACAGTAACTATCTTTTGTTAAGTTTATATTTACATCTAAAAGTATCTTAATGAATTTTCTATTAAATCAGACGAACAGGAGCATATACATCCACAATGAAAGCTATTTACACTAACAAGTAATAATCACTCTATGTAGAATCACAAGAAATACCTGAAAATATTTATATTGATTTAACTGAAAAAAATTCAAACAACATTTTCAGAGTATTTGTGTAACTGTTGACTCCAATCTCTTAATTTGCTTGAGCACTGAAGAACAATGTTTGTAATGTTTGTAGTGCAATAATGATAATATAATGAATAATTCCCATAGCTTCCATTATCAGATCTGTTCAGGTATGTTTCACCTGCTACAATAACAATTTATAACAATTATTTTCCAGAAACACAAGTGCCATTACCAATAGAGAATATTTTAATAAAATAGTAATAGCTCTGGAAAAGCTAGTAACTGGTTTAAGGAGGTAAATTGTGCAATTGTTATCAAAATTGTACAGTAGCTTGAAAAAATTATTATGAACAGCAGAAAAAAATTATCAAGTCAGATAATTCCAAGTGTATGCTACAAATTTGAAATTTAGTATAGAGTAATATTAAAAGTTGATGCTTTCATTTTTTTATGTTTAATATCAGGGAAGTTGCTGGTCTTTTCTTCATCCAGATCTGTTTTATATTTTTCGTATCAAAATGTCTCACAGTTACAATTCCAATTAATTATTTCCGCATTAATCAATATACATTATTGGGGAATAAGTCTCTGTAATATTTCTTGCCTTTTTGTTGATTTAGTAAAAAATTTAGCTTTGCTAGCGTGGCATTTTTTGCAAGGAATGAAGTAAACCAATGAAAATATTGGTTTAATAAAGTTAATGGTTTGGGATGCCATGGGAAATGAAACTGAGAAAAGTACACAGAAAACATGACTTAAGATTTAATGAGGTTTTAATAAATGTACTTTAGGTTCTTTGCTGTTGGATTAAAATATGTACAATAGACAAAACCATATTGCATTGCGGGGATCCTTTTCAATCTGTCACTTCAAAGTGATTTTTTTTTTTAAATGAAGTATTTATTTGTTTGAACAAAGATGTTGATTAGGCAATGAGAAATTTATTCATGCTTATTCTGCTGTTCGTCCAGATGTATGGTCCACCTCAGGTCAGCATGTTTCTCATACTTTCAAGATCGGCAACTTTTGCCATTTTATGTGCTAGTGCACACAGATGCAAAAGATAACTTTGTGCAGTGTATTGAGGCTGTGCCTGAAACAATAGAACTGTACAGCTTCTTAAGACTTATTTTGGCTTGAGGTGCTGATGTGTGCACCCTTTAGCTTGGCTATGTTTCCCTTTTAGGTTGTTGTCCTGTACTTAGGAGACTTTTATGAAGCTATTTCCTTTGGTATCTCTTCACTAGGCTTCAGAGAACTCATTTCATAGCCTTCCTGTTTGAAAAAATGAGTCTTTAATCTTCCTTTGGGCTTATTTTGAAACTTCATTCAAGGGATTTTGTGAATTGGTAATTTCCATTTTTTGGGTCAGAAGCTAGACATCTCTGTACCTACATCTCCTGAAATAACTGATCTGGTAGGTATTCTCTGACCAGCTGTGTATACTGATGATCCTGTGTTTCATTCTTCTATATTTTTTGTAGATTTAGAATTTATCGTCACCAGAAGAATAAATGAGAGCACAAGGCTATACGTCTTGACTAATTTGTATAGGCAAAGAGAAAAGCAACTACCATTAGATTCCTAAAAATCACTGAGGTGACTCTGTTCTCCTATTTATGTATCTAAAAAACAGTTTTTGAGGAGGAAACAGTGAAATTATATCACATCCTTTAATATATGCTTACTCATTTCTTCTAGATCCTCTTTTTTTTTGTTGTTAAGGATGCTGTCACATCCTTAACAAATGTCTGTATACTGGTAAAGTTCTGTTAAGTAATTTGAATATAATTTGTGTTTATTTCATTGACACAAATAACAAAAGAGTCAATAAATATGCTGATTACTTAAACCAAGTAATAACAGTTTAGGTAAGTGAGCAAACTAAACATGCATCAGCAGCATTGAGGTATTGCAGAGTAGCAATCACACCCTGCTTCATTTTCTGTACAAAGTCATGACAGGAGTTCCTCTTCTCTTTTTACTGTTGCCCAAAATAAAGAGTGCACTTTCAGTAAGTGAGACTAGATTTGATGCCCATCAGAGCTCCAGGATTGAGAGAAAAACACCCTAGTGAAGTTTTATTATTAAATTCTCGTGACTGAAGTACGACTCCCAAGAACAGTCTTGGCTGAAGCAGTCTCTACCCAGTAGTCTTGAAGCTGTGTCTCGGTGCAGGAGCAAATCATAGTTTCACAGAGTCAGAGTCAAATAAAAGGAAGCACAATTGCATAGTCCAGAGGCAAGGAAACAAAGATGGATTTCAGTCCCTGTCAGTCAGCATGATTCAGCAGATACATCTAAGGCAGACGCATCTTTCATATTGTTCGTTCTTCCAGTCTAATGTACACTGGGCAATAGTCTAGTTAGGACAGAAAGAATACATGGGCCCTACATTCTAAAGAACTCCTATTTATTGCATAAGGGGTTTTGGGTTTAGGTGTCCTGAAGCTACAAATGGTGTAAACCAGCTGTTTATCTTGCTGAGTGTGAATGTTTGGAACTAACACTTCCTACAAACTGCAAAACAGTATGTAGATGTGTTGCCTCCAAGGAAGTTTTTTTCGACAGAACGAGGATCAGAGGCCAATATAAACTGAATGCTTAGAATGCTGCAAAACACAAAAATCTGCTTTGAAGCAAGCAGCTTTAAACAAAGCTTCTAAGCTTTCCTCTCAGATTTTACTGAACCACGTGCAAAAGTAGTGTATGTTTAATTACTTGATACGAAGCAAATGTCTGGTAAGAACTTGCATGTTAAATCAAGTTTACCCTTTAGCGTCTGAGCTATATGGATTTTTTTTAAATTACAACCTGAACCAGGAATATTGTGCTGAAAAAATATTTCGGCATGTTGTCTGGGAAAAACAAATTTTAAGTGAAAATCATTTCAACAAACAAATTTTTCATTGCTTAAACAATTTGTAGATGACATGCTTCATCTTCTGTTTAATCATTATACTCAGAGTTTTGTTGTTATTGTTGCTGGAGGTATTTCAATTTGTTGTTACTAAGTGCATTGTTATTTTAGACCAGATCAGAAATAATCTAACATATTTGATAGACATGAAGTAATAAATACTACAAAAAATTGAAAATGCCTATAAAGTTGTTGTAAAAACATTATAAAATATGTATTTGCAAATGAAGAATGACGTATTTCTTACCCATTTTCTAGTAAATACTAGAACAGACTTTGATTTTGTGAAACCAGACGGATAGATGACTAATCAGACTTGAACTGAGTGCTGCAAAAGCTGAACAATGAAAGCATTTGAAACTAAGGAACTGAGTTCCTACATTTTTAGTTACTTGGTAGGTAGCATGTGAACACAATTCTTAGGAAATTTTTGATTGCTCAGAAATAAGCCAACCAGTTTTTAGTACCAAGGATCAAAAAGAGAACCAGTGGAAACAAGATCCTTTGAGTACCCGTGTTTGAACTGAGTCTGGCAGTTTGCTGCATGTATGGACAAGGGTTTGTGCAGTCTGTGACATGACTGAATTTAACTGAGGCCTATCTAGACCACTGTTACTCCTTCTGTGACTCCAAGTGGCACAAAGGACAGTAGGGAAAATTCAGTTGTGAACTTTTATGCTTAGCCTGGGGCTCTTTGGAAGTGAGGAAGCCTTAACAGGCAGACTCAGTTGCAGAAGGTGAGAAAGTTAAACTGGGATTTGAACTTCAAATTGCAATAAGTATGGGTAGGATTTGAGGAAGGATGCCAAACTACGAGGGTGATACAGGAGTAGAGAGAAAGAAAACGAGAATTCAGAGAGTAGGGCTATAATATAGGAATGGAAGCTGAATAGGCTGTGAACATAGGTGAGAAGAAAAACAGATGCCCTGGGAATAAAGAATGAAAATAGAATTGGAATTCAAGAGAAATCTGGGCTGGTGCTGGGGCTGAGAGGGAAAAGGGCAGGAACATTAGAGGACATGTTGGGGCTGGAAGTGGGAGGTTTACAATGGGACAGGTTAGGGAGGAAATGTCTGTAGCGTTTAGGTTTCTTTGCAAATTTGGCACTGAACCAAAGCACAGACATTTGTACAAATATGAGAGTATATTCTAATTGCTTTAAAGATCTTACATCTGGAACTGACCCAACTCTGGACTCAGGAGGATTTCACAACTTACAGGGGTTTTTTTCCATTTTTAAATTTGAAAATAATTTCTAAAATGTATCCCACAGAGTTTTAGGTTGGTATAGTAAGGTTTACAAAAATAGAAAGTGTTTGCATTTTGTGTAATTTTGGTAGGACTTCCTTTGGAAGATACATTTTTTTATTTACTTGCTTGGATTTTTTCTTATTAACACGTTTAATACTAGGATTTGCCACTTCTTGAAAGGTTAATTTTACAAATTTATTATTTTCTAAAGTACTTCGTTGTTCAATTACCTTTTTAAGGAGTACTGCTGTACATCTCAGGTTTTGTAGATGGGTGGCTTGTAGTTCCTCCATTCAAAAAATCAGTTGGTTGCCATATTTTCTTCAGTATACAGACTACGTGATTTTATCATTAAATCTTTCCATTTGCTCTCATTGTATGCATATTTTGACAAGTTATTATATCACTATCCACTACTTGAAAAACCAGCTCCTCTGACTGAAAAGTCTTTCAAACCTTACAAAAGAGAGTTCAAATCCCTCTCTGAGTATTCCCTTTTCTCTTTTACTCTAGAAATAATTTTTTGAGAACCCTTCTGTCACTGCTTTAGCAAACTTCAGGGATCATTGACAGGTCAGCCTAATGGCACAAAGACATAAACGAATTGAGACCTCATTCTAGGTGATTCTTACGTGGGGGATTTTATTCATTGGCTCAATCAGTAATTTCCCTTTCATTCCTAGCCCTCATTCTTTTGTGAGACCAAATACTCTTTCATTATATCAAGTTTGCTAAAATTTCTCGATGAAGAAAAATCCTGCAGACCCACATTCCACTGGGTTTTTTTTCCATAATAGTAGTATTAAAGCGTAGGGTGGTTTTGTTTTCTTTTGTTTTCCCTTAGAGACCATCTAGGCAGATAAAGGAATGTATTTCAGCACATTGTGTTACATGACTCTGTACACACTTGCACACACACTTGTGCTGAAATAGTAGCCAAGAAAGCAGAGATACTATCTGGCTGAGTAAAAGCAAGTATGACAGAGAAACTCTGAATGGTGCTGTGGTGGAGGAGTCACTAGTGACATCAACAGTGTAGTAAGGTTAAAAGAAAACTGACCTCTCATAACCTTGCCTGTGCAAAACAGATCACGCTTCATGTAAGCTACTTCAAATTTCCAAAACAAAGTACAAAATTTCTTTCTGAAGTTACTGCACATGATTGGGTTGAGAAGCATGTTCTGGAAGCACCCAGTGGATTGAGTAGAAGCATCAGAGAGCTACAGACTTCGCTGCCAAGTATAGAAAGTAGGTCCAGAGAAGTATGAATTGCCTGTGTTCATGCATGTGTCCAGTGTGTAAACTTAGTACAATACAGATCATTGAGACTGAAGGCATTCATCATCAGGCTGAAGGTCTGAGGCTGTATACAGGAAGGATTGCCATTTGTTTTGTGTTGAGGTGGAAGGCAAGAATTTTTTGTTGAGAGTCAATAAATATAACTAATAATTAAATTGAATTTGTGTGTTTCATCACATTGTTGGCTGAATGACATGTATCGTCAATGAAGACTTAACTCACTTTAGAGCAAAGCATTCTTCCCAGGATTGTAAACATTGTGTATACCAGAACAGATTTAGTGTCATGTCACAGCCAATCATGTACCAAGTGTGGAGAATTCAAGAGGGCTGAAATTTTTTTGTGTGGTGGAATGAAAACAGGAACATACAGTCAGGAAGCAGTGCTGAAATACTAAAAGTATCAGCACTTGAAACGCATCCCTAATGCTGGAGTAGTCTATAGGTAACTGGCATTTAGCAGCTTGAGTGCAGTAACCCTCTTTGAGGAAAAATGTCATTCTATTAAAAAAAGAAAATTGTTTTTAAAAGAAAAACTTCTCATTAGCTCAGTAAGCAGAACTTCCAACCTCTACTCTTGCAGCCAGTGAGGAAACAATCTTATTCCTGAACTGGACTATTTACACATACATGGATGACTACAGAGTGATTATCAGGGGCATCATAATGACACCTGTTTGTTTTGTTCAAATTAATTCCAGTGAAAATTGCTTCCTCTTTGTGCCTTAGAAACATTCCTACATCTGAAATCCTCAGGGAAAATACTTGAAGTAATCCCCTTGTTTTTGTTAAACACTCTCCATCCCACCTAAAGATAATGTGCTAAATAGGATGGAATTGTGTTGCAACTGCTATGTGACAAATGACAGCTAACACAACAGCCATGCTGGGGTAGAATAAAAGTTCATCTGGGAACCCTACAATTTGTTGTGAAGGGGCTTCGGTGTGAGAAGTACATCTTGCATTTAATGGTTCTCAAAGGACTTCTCTGCTGCAAGTTGTTCAGTATTCACTCAAATATGTGTTAATTTTTAGCATTCACAGCATCTTAAAGAATTCCACAGCTTTCATGTATGAAGAGCAATTTATTTTCATTCTGCATCATTAAATGACTTTTCATTCATCTATTGAAAAATACAGTTGATTCCTATCTTCATTCTCCATGCCACTCATGATGTGACAGGCCCCTTATTTCTTCCTTTTCCTTACACAATCTCTTCCAAGCTGTAGAGTCCTAGCTTGCTTAAGTGATTTATTCCACATGGTGCAATTGTGTAAGTGTGTGATGTTGCTGGATGTCAAAGGTAATGCCTCCTACCCTTCTCCAATGCTCTGACACTTCTGTTCCATGTGAGGTGGGGTACTAGAATGGTTGTAAGCATTCAGTAATGCAGGCAACAACATGGAATTGCAAAGTGACACCGTGAGTTCTGTATTCTTTATTTCTTTCACAATAATTTCCCAAATATTTGTTTTGGCCATTATTTAAAAATTGAACCAAGGTTTTAATGGATTTATCTACTATAATGAAACCCAAGATCTACCTTATGAATGAACACAGTCAGCTAGGAGCTCATCATTTTATGTATATGCTCCGGAGCATTTTTAAAACCTGTGATTTACTTTGCTTATATCTCCTCCCTTAATATGTTATTTAATGCTAAAATTTGTGAGGTTTTCTCCTGTTCTTCACATCACCTGGATTTTCAGCTATCTAATAATTTAGTATTCCATCAGCAAACATTTGTATGCCTCATTTTTGAGATTGCCTGTTAAGTATATTGAATGAGTAAAATAGATGAAGTCCATTTCTAAGTGGAATATTATTTGTCACTTACAATTACCTTATAGTGATTTTTTAAAAATTATATGTAATTTCTGCTATTTGAGAAGGATCTGTGATTCTGAGTGACTGTGTAAATTAATACACCATTGTGGTCTGACTTTTCTTCATGTGTTTGGGTATGGATAAAAGCAGTGTAGCTGATACCCATGATATCTCAAAGGATGCACCACTGATATCACTAATGTCTAATACCACCTCTCCCGATCACATGTAACACATAGTGGTGAAAAGGGGAGACAATATTTCATTAATGTCTCTCCCATGAAAAGACTTCAGTGCATATATTTGTGTACCACAGAAGAGATTGACATTAACACTTCTAAAAAAAGGAAAATAAAGTATACTGTAAGGTCATTGTCATTTGATTCTGCATCAACAACATATTTAGAATAGCCATGGACTGAGTTTACCACATACTGTGTTGTGTTGTCATTATAATATTGAATTTTCCTAATAATATTTCAAATACAGGTTACAATAGTTACATAGATAACCATACTAATGCCTATTAAACTCTTCAAAATACTGTATTAATTTTCAAAATTTATACCTGTAATGAACAAAACTAGGATATATTCTAACTTTGCTTATTTTTGAATCAACAAAACTTCTTTTTTTCATTTTTCTTTTAGGTATAGACAAATGCAGCTTGGCACAGAAAGCAAAGTAGCTGAACTTCTTCACCAAAGTAAGTTAAAGTCCTTTGAAACTGAACATGTACAACTCATGCAACAAGAAACGGCTAAGAATCTTTCACAGTGCCAAATGGAATGTGAGAAATACCAGAGGAAGCTGGAGGTATGTTATATAAAGAGACACTTTATGGGGCATTACATAGTTGTTTTCAATTATAATGTAAAGTAGAAAAGCTTGGGGAAAAATAACAACATGGCATGGCTGAATTAGTATCTGCACCAAATTCTGCAGAAGCAGGATCAAACAACAAAGCTTACTAAGTTTGATCAGTTTGGAAAACAAGACTATGGGGAGAGGAAAAAGCAAAACAACCTCTCATGGAGAAATGTTAAAGATAGTGCCTCATTCATGTGAGGTATATATATCTGCATGTGTCACAAAGCTGCTTACATCAGTCTATCTGAGGACTGTAGGGAGAGAAGACAGTTTCACCAGAACAAGTACAGTGAATTCAGATCTGTAATAGCATTGTTACATAATAAAATACTTTTTATTGATATACAATTCTGGAATAAATTTTTACAGCTAAAAAAGTCAAGGAGATCATGGTGTATGCAGCAGTGAAAAGACTTAACCTTGCTAGTCCTAGTGTGGTTGGTTACCTTGGTGGGGTGCCAGACACCCACCCAGTCACTCATTCCTCCTCCTGAAAGGATGGGAGTGGGGTAAATAAGCTTATAAAAGGTATGTGTTGATACAAAGATAGGGAGATCACTTCCCAGTTACCATCATGGGCAAAACTGTTTTGACCTAGGGAAAACTAATTTCACTTAGTACCAATTGATATAGGTTTGGATAGTGAGAAACAAAGACAAAAAGTAAAATATCTTTCCCCACCCCGTTCTCTTTTATTTTAACTTCCCTCCTTCATTTCTGGCTCTTTACATCCTCCTTCCAGAGCAGTGCAGGGAGGGATGGGGAATAGGGCTTCGAGTCAGTCCATAACAGTTCTTCTCTGATAGTGTTTCTTCCTCACACGTTTTTATCCTTCTCCAGTGTAGATCCTCCATGGGCTGCTGCTTCCTTCAGGAGAAAATCTCCTGTCTGGGTTCTCCACAGCCTTCAGTGCCTTCTGGGGATGTCCACCTGCACCAGTATGGGGTCCTTTGTGGACTGCAGTGTGGGACATCTGCTTTGATGTGGTCTTTGATGGTCTGCAGGTGGGCAGTCTGCTTCACCATGGGCTGCAAGGGGATCTCTGCCCTGGCACCTGGACCACCTCCTCCCCTCCTTCTCTCACCTGGGTGTCAGCACCATGGCTATTTCTCACTTTTTTTCCCTCACTCCTCACTGTCATGCAGCATGTTTGTCCTTTATTAAATAGTTTCCTTGAGGTGCAGGCCCCTTGGCTGAGGGACACAGCCAGGGCATCTGCAGCTACTGCACCTGTTTATGTGGACTTTAACCACTTGGGCCTGTTTATCTCTACAAGCTTACAATTTATTACCTTTCAAACACATACATCATATCCTGTTCACTTATTTGAATCTTGGCACCTGAGTATTCCACAGAGAAAACTTACTTTAAAACAAAATTTCTTTACCTGTCCAAAGTTAGTCCCAAAGTCGTATCACAGAGTTCACTTTATGAGATTTAAGTGAGATTGGCAGTGTATGTTTCAAACAAATGTCAGGATACAAACTGGACAGGACAGAAGAAAGTGGCATGTATGACAGCCTTTGTTTTTGGGGAAGGATGCCAGTCTTCCGGTCCCCACATTTTTAGTACTGAACCTGCCTAAGTTGTTTATGAAAAGGAACTATAGAGTGGAAACAGAATTAGAGAGTTTCAGATAAACTGTAATTTTTTGTTTTGCCTGTATTGGGACATTGAGATCCTGGCTGATGAGGTTGGTTGTGGTCACAAGCACAGGGAGTGCCAGTTTTGCTAAACTTAGAGGTTGCTAAACAGATTTTCATTTGCACGGACATGTCTAAACTTGGAGAGAGTAGCTCAATTTGAGTTACATTTTCATTTTCTTTGTGGAATTTTTTTGATCTGATAATAATTTGAATATTTGGCATTCAATTCTACTAACACTTTTGGCTCTTTTTCTCTTTAGAGAAACACTTCTAAATTCTTTCATTAAGAAATATGCACTTAATTTTCTTTCATTAAGAAATATTATTGCAGAATTTAAATATTTGATGGCTGATTTCTTGGGTTTTTTTAATTTTCTTTCTCATATATAGCATTAATGTACTAAGGTTTTATCCTTACCCTTACAGGATATTGATCTTTATTAACAATGTAGGCAGTGGTATCTTGCAGCTCAGCTACAGTTTTCTGAACTAACTCTTGCTTTTATTTATGGCATAGAGTAGTTTCTCTTGCTAAACTAGGAAACAGATGGCTTATATGTTGCCCAGTTTTAGCCTATACATTTATTTCGTCTCTGACACTAGACCGAACATTTTATATTTTCAAGTGGCTTGTTTCTCTAAGCATTGTGCATTCTTTAGTGGTTTTGACAGTGACTCCGGTATTAGCGCTCAGCACATGGTGTATATATTTCTGTATCACAAAATCTATATTCACTTGTCATTCTGACTGTGATTTTTACTTAGAAAGTCAGTATGAAATTTAATAGCAGTACTTGTTTATTAATTTACATGTTTTGGTGGGATTTTTTTCTGCAAAGTACATAGATTGGTACTTTATTTACCAAGGATTTTCTCATTCCAGTTTGGTGTGTATTTATTTGGTCAATGTTGTTTCCTATTATCAAGCACTATATCGCACTTTAGTTATTATACAGGCCTTTGTAACTTTTACTTTTGAGTATGAGTGGGTTTTTGCTTAAGCTTAGTGGATTGTGTACATTAGTCTTGAATGTTAATGACATATTACCTTTTATTAATAACTAAGTAATAAGACCAGTATAGCTTTAGTGTCAAAATTTTGTATTTGCATTCTGCAGAGGAATCTTCTTTTCATAAATTGACTACTGAAATCTGAATCCAGTTACAGCAACAAAATAATTTCATTTATGCTATTTTGACTGCTGTGGGTGAATTTTTTAGCTGTTATCTGGCTTATCCTAACCTTCCATTAAAATTCTTGTAGCTTTTTCAAACAGTTTCTTAGAAGATAGGCCTAACACCTGAGAGTTTAATCTGTTCAAGATAATATTATTGAAAGAATAACTGCTTTTTAAAGTATTTTAATCTTTGCTGTGCAAAATTTACATCAAATATTTAATGTCATACTGCTACACATTTTACATTTTAAAGGTATTATATTTTGCTTCTTTCAAAAATAGCTGTAATGATGAATCCCTGATCTTTCCATTATTCATTCTCACAGGTGCTAACGAAGGAATTTTATAGTCTTCAGTCTTCTAGTGAAACCCGCATTATTGAGCTCCAAACACAAAATTCTGAGTTTCAAGCAAGACTAGATACTTACGAAAAACTTGAAAAAGAGCTTGATGAGATAATACTGCAGACAGCAGAAAGTAAGTTCTGTCACAAATTATGGCATTATGATATCTTTTTTCTCATGGCACTTGGAAGGTATTACAGTGCCTGTCATTCTTTTTCATTGTGCCTGACAAGTAAAAGGCAGTAATTATTTTGATAGAAAATATTAACGGCAGGTTTCTCAATGTACCTGTAAATGTGTATCAGACATCCATATGTCTAAGCTTGTATTTATTAAAAATCATCTCAGTATTCTGTCATTTCTCTTTTCCTTATTCTAATAATCCATTATAATTAGATAGAGTTTTTAGGATTCTTCTGTTATTTAAGTACATTTTAAGTGTCAGGAAGCCCTCTTTGTTGACAGGCAATTTCAGATTTTATATTACAATACAGTAATTAATGTGAATTTTTTAACTAATTGGAAGGGGGAGAAAAGCTCTGACTTCTGTTGAATTAATGACAATTAGACATTAAGTAGTTGCTTGTGGCAGCTCAGTCTGTTCCAAGTACTAAACTATGGATTAAATTCATACCTGACTACTCCTGAAAATTTTTGTCTCTCATTAGCAAAAATAAAAATGTTCTCAAACACAGCAAACTTTCTGTAAAATCTCTATTCATTTGATTCTCAGCCTAAATCAATCCACAAAGCAAGTAATTTCTAATTTGAAACTATGATTTTAATCTTGAAATCTTCTAGCCTGTGCATAAATAGAGCAGGACATTTTAAGATTTCAAACTAATTCAACTGTCTTCTTGTCCTTTTCTCTATCTTTTCTCCTCCCAAAAATAGTCACAATTTATAAAGTTTTCCAGACAGAAGATTACTGCATAAGCTTTATGTGTAAACAGTAGTATATAGCAAAGTGTGCATTTCCAAGATGCAGTGGTGTTGGGGTATCTTCAGTAATCAGACTGCACATACTTTATTAATTTCATACGCTGCAGCCTGTACTTAGGATGGCCTGACTGCCCAAAGGTTCCAGTCTGACTGCAAGCATGTTTGCTGTATACATGCTTCTGTTTTAGTCAGTAACGTGTTTTTTGAAATGTGTATATATATAAACTTGCCTAAGGAGTATTTATGTATTAACACTGAATTTTTGGACCTTACCTTCATTTTCTTCAAGGAGAAGGTAGAGTTCAGAACACTGGTTTTTGTTTACACTGGTTTTCTTAGGCATCTTGGGACTGCAGTAAAGATTTTTAATAGATCATTCTTAACTTCTTCTTAAGTATCTATTTTAAATACAATTTACATTCTATGCTACAGAATTCTAAAGAAAGGAAATTTTCCAAGTGAACTGTTCTCTTAAAATATAATGACTTTATTTTCTGATTTTACTGGAGGAAAAAGTAAAAGAGTTACAGCTTAATATTATTCCAATATACTTTCTATTTAATAATGAGCTTGCTATTATTATAGTGTATATGATACAGACAATGGAGATTAATACTAGTGAAGTCTAGTATCTTAGGAAAAACAGAAGAAAAAAAAGGTGTTTTTTTTTAAAAAACACTTTGAAGGAGAAGACAGATATACTTCTTATTGTGTCTCAAACTTTGCCCTGATAGTTATATGTCATAAAATAGCTAAAGGTAGAAAAATAGTTGAAAGGAAATATAATTATTTTTCAAATTTAATGCATTATGGAAATACTCCAGTCTGTCTTTTAGGAAATATAATTTAGACTGAAGCATTATGTGGAAGACAAGTAGAGTTTTCTACAAACTTTAGTGATAATAAGGATTAATCTTCATTCCTGTGGTCACCTCTTTAAGGAGCATATAATGTGTTTTTCTTCACCTTGAGTCATGAAGCCTTTGCTATTTTATTGTATTTGGGGATGCCAGTGGGGGTTGGATTCTCTGGACTTTTTAATATACTGTGTATTTATTTACATGTGTGATAGGGCTTTTGTCATATAATAGATACATTATATATAAACTTTTTATTTTTTCCTTTGGAAAATATGCATGTGGAAGAGATCACTGAATTTTTACTGTTACTCCCAGATCATTATGCCTCGCTTTATTAATATTGAAATGACATGAAACAGCCAATTCAGGAAGCTATCAAGAATTTATATAGCCACTTCTTACAGTGCCTGAGAGGTTTTCACATGAATAACAATAGTAAACTTCCTTGGCACTTGTCAGTTCATCCTGTTCAGGGTAACACCTTCACATTATGATATTTTTGTTGTATACTAGTTGTTTGATTTTTCTTGTTTCCATTGGTTAGTATCTTTCTAAGGAAACGACTGAACCTATCTCTGTCCTCACAATGGTGCTTCTTTGCTGAGTAGTGTGAGAAACTCATTAATAAGTGTCCCCTAGCTTGTAAAATGTGTATTTTACACCACCAAGTCGGGTGAAGAGGCTGGAGTGTTGGAAGAGAGAAGAGAAGAGAAGAGAAGAGAAGAGAAGAGAAGAGAAGAGAAGAGAAGAGAAGAGAAGAGAAGAGAAGAGAAGAGAAGAGAAGAGAAGAGAAGAGAAGAGAAAAGAAGAGAAGAGAAGAGAAGAGAAGAGAAGAGGAGATAAGAGANGAGAAGAGAAGAGAAGAGAAGAGAAGAGGAGATGAGAAGAAACACACACTGACACAGAACATTACTTTGATACCTACAACATTTACAATTTTGTTGTGTTCATCTTCATAATGTGACATTTACTGGACACTAGTGACAGATCTGAATTTACAAGACAGGATCTTAGTGACGTTTTTCTGAGACATGCAACACTGAATATGTAACCAAAAAGAAGGGTATTAACAAGGTTAAATTATTCTTTATGTTTTTCTGAACCGGAGGTGTTTACAGCACTGAAGTATTCCGTCATATTTCAGACAGCTCTGAAGTTCTGGTGTCTTTGTAGTGCCACATGAGTAAACTTCTTCTGTCATACTTACTGAAATTTCTATTTTGTTTTTAATGTAACTAGATATGTGACATCACAGGTTCTCTTCTAGAGGCTTGTCTCTTTCTAAATGTGTTTCAAGGATCCTTGTTTAAAGCAGCCTTATAAGAGTATTAGACAAGTGAGAACAGAAGCTATAGCATTTTGCAAGTTGTTGAGAAATGAAGGTATTTCTGCTTTTGAGGCACTTGAGCATTAAGAAAGATGAGTCAGGTAGGACTCACATCATTTCCTACCTTTGTTTCTCCTGTTACCACTATTTGATTCATCAAAGCTTTTGTGTGCTGCCTGGGCTGGTATTCACTTGTTCTCCCTCCTTCTCTCACACCCCTGCCGCTCCCATTTTTTCTTACTGTCCCCCTTTACCCCTCCTTTCTGTCCCCCTCTCTCTGCCCCTGTCTACCTCACACATACACTTCTTTTTTTTTGTTTTTTTTTTTTTTTCCCCTGGCCCTCTTCATCTTACAGGAGAGAGGAAACCTGAATTTCAGAACCTGAAATATGAACAAATGTATACATTTTAATCTTGCTGCTATTGGGATTTCTTTTCAAAGCAATTACAATGTATTTAAAATCCTTAGAAATTTGTTTTCAGAAATCAGTCATCTATGGAGGCAGAGATTATTTTTAATATTTTGACTTTGTGTACTTAAGAATCTCTTTTTTGCCCTTCTCTGAAGAAGTAGATGGCATTTGTTTTCATCAAGTGTGGTGAAATTTCTGATCACCACAGCCTTTCAAAAATGATAGTGAACAGTCTCACAGTGACATAGCTCCCTTAGCAAGATCAGATGTGTCCCTTCTGGTCCCATGGACTTGGCTATGTCCTGTCACCTTAAACACGCCCTAATTTTGTCTTCCTCTACATCATGTATGCACAGAAAATTAATTCTTTACATGAAAAACTTAAGCAACCTAACCGTCTACTGCTGAATTAAACTTATACAATTAGTATGTATTTTGTGACCATATCAATACTATGAATATTCAAGACCACTGAACTCTTTTCCTTTACTTTCATAAGTCTTATGTTAATCATAAAGTGTTGTAAGTAATTAAAGTGTGGCACTATATTTAATGCTAATGGTGAAAAAAATTGTTCCACTCAAGTCCAGAGGGTTACACCAACTGAAAATTTAGCTTCTAGGAAAATGTTTTTGCATGTTGAGTTCTAAATAGAATTGCTTAGATGTTTATAAGTTCTGGCACTGTTCTTCAACACTATCTTTTTGTAATTTTTTGCAGTGGAAGATGAAGTTGAAGCTGAAAGGGTTCTCTTCTCATATGGGTATGGTGCTAATGTTCCTACAACAGCCAAAAGACGACTAAAGCAAAGGTAAAAAAAACCCACTTCATTAGTTTACTTGTTCAAGGTAAACTAAATGAAGATATGTGCATTATGTTTTGTCTTAGAATCCAGCCAGTTTGATTAACATAAAAAGGTTTTTTTAATGACTTAAGTGTAACTGAGACCTGTTAATGTAGTTGATGCATATGAATGAGCATATACATATTTTTCTAGGTCATTTTAAGATCTGTTCTCATTGACTTTCAGGAAAACTAATTACAATTGTATAAAACTAAGCAGCTGTAAAAGCAGATTAGTTACGTTGTTTACATTTACTTAATAGGATATGCATTATTAATACCCTAAAAATCATTGTATTTAATAGTAAGAAAAACATATCTGTCAGGATATTGGGAATGACAACGGTTCAGAGCATCACTATTTTATCTTCACTAATACAGAATCTGATTCCACTTATATTTTTTTCAGTTTGCTCTGGTTTGGCCGATTGGAAAATTTGATCAATAGATTAAAATGATGCATAGGTGAAAAACGTACCTTTTGATCATAGTAATTTTTAACTAATAAATTTATATTATGCATTGTCTTTAAGAAATAATAGTGACATTTGAATGGCTCATTGTGAGCCTGTCTGTTGTGGCTATGACTCACTTCTCCCATGAAACTAATGATGGGGTAAGAGGAAATGACCTCAAGCTGTGCCAGGGGAGATTCAGATTGGACATTTTCTTCACAGAAGGGGTTGTCAAGCATTGGAATAGGCTGCTCAGGAAGGGGGTAGAGTCATCATCCCTGAACGGTGCCATGGTCTAGTTGTCAATGTGTGTTCAGTCTTAGGTGGGACTCAATGACCGTGGAGGTCTTTGCCAACTTTAGCGATTCCGTAAATGTGGGTTTATTTAAAATACTTTTAAACTCTGACCACAGAATTTGTTGTTCAAAATTAGGATGGCGCTTCTTGTAAGATTAGGTTTATTTCATGCAATTTGAGTGTGCCTACAATTTGTTCAAATGCAGGAAAGTCCACTTCATTTGTGCTAATGGTAGGCGTTGACCAAAATGAGAAATTCCACAATCATTGGTGGACACACCAAGAAGAGTATAAAGACAGGGTAACCATGTACCATAGTTTCACAGGTTACATTTCTAGCATTCAGAAGCTGTAATAGCAGTTTTTGTCATTTATAGCTGCTTTTTACTGCAGGTATTATTTTGTGTAGTTGTTTTTGTCTTCTTAACCCGTATCTTCTCCATAACAAAGCATATTTAACGTGAAAAGTTAGGAATCAGAACTAAGGGCAAATGATGGTCTATTCATATTTTCAACACAGATTTATGGGTCACATACTATTTCTTCGGCCCTATATTTGTTATTCAAGTAAGTGTTGTTGATACGATTGTCAATCAGATTAGACCTATTGTGCACTGAGTTACATATTGCTGACAAATATAAAGACTTTATGTAGTATTTAACTTCAGCATGAGTTAATTTTCTCTTTTAAGCTTCTTCAGATTGTTTCCATGTAAGATTTCTCTTTATACTGCATAAAATTGAAGAAGAAAAGAACAGGGGTGAGGAGAGTGCAAAAAAACTCGTAACCGTGTTGTATGTCTGTTTTAGAAAACTGTTGAGAGTTCTATAGCACCATTTCCTAAAGCTTCAGATTATTCCTCCTTTGTCAGTAGTTTGGGCACTTTTCTGAGTTTCTGCTTAGATCCTTGTTTTTCCCCACCTTACTAGATTCAGTTTAGATTATTTACATATATAAAAATTGTGTTAAATCTCCTTTGAATGCTGAATTTGATGATCAGGCCAGGATTTCAGATATACTTGGAAGACACTTTCTGAACTTAGAAGTGCCTCTATCAGAATGACTCATATACTCCACTTTTGTTCCAAAAGGCATTGACTAATAAAACTGACTTAATCCTTCATAATAGTGCTGGAGACTTCATAGACTTCCTTTATCTTTTAGAATTAAAAAGATTAAAAAAGCCATAAAAGACTGTGTATGGTTTACCTGATGTTTTGATTCAATGAAAACTGCCATGCAGAAAATGTGTGTGATGCCTTCAGCTGACAAAGTTTTTAAAAGCAAAGACTCTGACACCATCCTCTATGTTTAGAGCCATTAAAGAAACACAGATAAGTTTTCTGCTCTCTAGGATTGCTTAAGGAAAGAGAATCTATTACCAATGTGAATAATTTTCTTTCTGGAGTCCACTACCTGCTCTTTAATCCCAGACATATGGGATCTTAAATGAAGAGCTCTTTTAAGTTTACGTCATGCACTTCAGTCTCTGCAAGTTTGTACAAAACCCACCTTTCCAAGCAGTGCTGGGTCTATACCTCTTTGCCTACTTGCCAGAAACAACTATTTCATTACTTTGGATGTAGGCACTGTGCATACTTAGTACTAAATTAAGCATGCCTGGGAACACTCTGAAGCATCAAAATCAAATGGCCTGTAGTAGCCCATTTCCATAAAACAATTCTCAGTGATTTTCCTGCCCATTCTGACTTCTCAGATATGCCTAGGAACTGTTTGGGAGGTGTTAATGAGAGAATGAAGAATACTACCAGGATGACTCTGGTGATTTACTAACAAAGAATTACTACATTCTTGAGCACCACACAATTTTCCAGTGTGGTTGGAATCAAGTGTTTCCAGCATGAGATGTCTTTGCAGATCAGTCCCTTTGTCCCTTTGGTTTAAATTTAAATTAGTCAAAAAACATACTGACAATTATACTTGGAAGATGTACTTGTGTTATCCTTAAATATTTGCAGATTCAGGTAAAGTTCACTGAATAATTGTAGCTGGGAAAATTATGATGGGCTACAGTCCTAAAGTTGCCATATGAAGGTATCCAAGTTTTCCCTTACACTCTAATAGCTACAAGGCTAAGAAGTAGTTCCTTTCTCTTTTGTACTAGATGAGATTTGTGCATGAAAGACTATGTTTGTAACACAGATGTAGAATATTAAGACTTCTGCCAAATCTAAAAATCTGTTCCATTTTACTGAGGAAGAGAAGGAGGTTATGACTGGTCAAATACTCAGATAAACTTTGTACACTCATCTTAGCTCTATGCACTCTAAGCCTGAGCTTAAGGGTAAGTATACTCTCCCTGTCAGTCTGCTTTAGACCACTTACCCTCTGTCAGACTCAGTATCATGGTCAGGAACTGGTTCTGGAGTTACTCAAGAACTGCCTGGATGCAGTCCTGTGTGATGTGCCCTGGAGGTTGGACCAGATGACCACTGTGGTCCCTTCCAGCCTTGCCCATTCTGTGCTTCGTAAGAGTTTGCAAGACTAGGTTAGATGTCTGCTGGTAGGCTCTGCAGTGCATAATGAATCTTCCCATTGCTGCCTATGGACCTGTGCTCTTCAATTGATAATAAACTCTTTATGAAACATGCAAGAGGTTAAGGATCTAATTTTTTAACTAGGTTAAGTAACTCAATAATCCTTTCTCTTCAAAGTTAATCTGTGACTCTACATAAGAGTTTCTGTAAAACAAAATAGGCAATAATTCTTAATTATTTAGCATATTAAATGTCAGACAAAACAATTTTGCCTCTCTTTTGAAAGTGGTAAAAGAATACATTTTTTAGTATTCTACTGCAAAACGTATATTATTGTGAATTTTAAAACAATTAAGTTAGAAGCCAATTACAGTGATTCTGTAAAGTTGCTAAAAATAATCATTGTAAGATCAAACATTTTGACAGTATTGCTGCAATTGTGTAGTATTGGACAAATTATATAGGTAATTACTTTGTATGAAATATTGCAGTAGCATAACTGTGGGGATATTATTTTAATTCTGTTAAATTTTGTACTGTTTTAATTGTCTTTCTGACTTTGACCACGCAGTATGTTTAACTATGTAGTTTATATATGTTAATATTTAAGCATTGGTGAAAAATTAAGGCAATCAAGCTCTGAGGTATAAATGTGAGAATTTCTTTTGTCTAATTTGGAAAAAATTCAAGTTGAGCTTGCTTTTTATTGGCACAGTGTTCACTTGGCAAGAAGATTACTGCAGCTAGAAAAGCAAAACTCGTTGCTTGTAAAAGATCTGGAACATCAGAAGGAACAAGTAACACAGATTTCACAAGAGGTAAATCATTATTACACAAAAATTCAAATCTGTTGAAACATTGCAGAACAGCTGTTCATAAAATGAAATATCTTCTAAACAGTGTTTATTATCTATTTGATGTTAAAAAAAGGCCTCATAATTAACCAAAACTCCATGATAGAAGTTTTCAAAGAAGTTTATATTGTGTTTTGCAACTAATATTGAAAGAAGGATTAGTTTACAGGCTAAACAAGAATGTGAGCCAGACAGACAACATTTTGATTTCTGAACAGAAGAACAGCCAGCCAAGCTAGTTTGATCTGTTTTATACTTAATTGTTCAATGAATATATCGTTACTTTTTACACAGCTCTTCTCTTAAACCACTTTTGAAGATATTTGACAAACCTCAGCTTGAAATGTCCCAGAATTAGGGCAAACTCATTTTTTAAAAAAAATTTAAGCTTGTCTTTTAATTTTTCTCATAGGAGCCAAAGAGCAACTAGGTTTGCTGTTAGATATTGCCACCATATGGAATTTGTAGGCTTACTATTTCAGGAATGTGGTTAACAGTTTGATTTTTAAGTGACAGTAATTACAAGTTAAAATTACTACACCCAGGTACATCACAGAGTGCAAATACTTGAATTACTACATCTTTTTAAAATTACATAAATTTTATAAATTTTATACGTATATATATGATTATATAGATTATTTCAGTGAAAGATACGTGAACAGTGAAGTTTGAAGCTTTTTTAACCAATACTACAATTTGTTATGTATTCTTAGGTATAACATAGTAAGTTGTATTTGACTAAAACATATTCTGTCAGGTTTTTATTTGAAGACATCAGGAAATTGGTGAATCCATTGTCATGCTTGGTAGTCTTCCATATAACTATGTGTTATCTTAAGTCTTTCTGGGTTTCACTTCAATTCATTCCTTACCCACAGTAGTTTTATATTTGTTTCTAGATCACTGTTGAAGGATTCAGTATCAGTGATCTTAGTTCAAATTCCTGCAAAGTTCCACTGGGACATCTTCAACTCATTTTTATCTTGCCATTAAATTCTTGATCTTTTATCATATAATTGTATATTTTAAATCAGAATGTAATCCAGTACAAAGTTAAACTTCTTTTTAAATATAGTTCTTAAACTTGTCTTTGCTGTCTTTAGATAATTTTTACTCCAAGCTGTTGTCTTTCTTGTTAGTTTTTTTTTTAAGAACAAACCAGAGATCCTGTAAGCTACAGCATGCTTAGGTAGCCCATTATTATTCTTTTGACTGACAGTTTGTTCAATCATTTAGATGAAATCTAGAACATGGATAAAAAGCTGATGGAAAAGTGATTTTATCAGCTTTTCTTTTGAACTTGGATCAAATACTACTATTTAAGTGCAGTATTTATGATACAACTTTTTCCTCTTTTTAAAGGAGGGATGAAAAGACCACAATAAGACCACAAACTGGGGCATTGACTCTACTTTACTTTTTTTTTAATCAATGAAAGCTGTTACATTAAAACCTTGGAAAATGCAGATTAGGGAGGTGTAGAGAGCGGTACCATGATTGCAGTGAAAATAGCACATAATTAGAACAGCAAAGTGAGAAGATAATATGCTAGTTAGTATTTCGAAGGTGGTGTGTCTCCTTTTTTGTGTGTGTAATAATAGGTTTGGAGTTCATATTATTATGCAATTGGTAAAAATCAATAATATTAAATAATAATCAAGTAATTATGCCTTATAAATTATAGAATTTATAGTAGTAATGCCTTTCTTTTTGCAGCTTGACAGAGCAAATGCTTTGTTGAACCAAGCACAACAGCCATACAAATACCTCATTGAAACTGTGCAACAGAGAGATTCTCAAATAAGTCTACAGAAAGAACATATTGCACAACTTGAAAAAGATGTTGGGTAATTAAAATCACTTATTTTTGTTCTACTTTTTCTTAAACTGAAGGTAAAATCTCTTATAATAATTTTTATAATTAGAAACAAATTATGCTCTTGGCCACAAAGTTGAGATGTTAACACTTCATCATTGACCAACTCCAGTCTTCATGCTGGAATTGTAGCACTTTTGATTTGTCTCATAATGTCAGAAAAGGTTTGAAAAAAAGCTCTAGGTTTGAAAAAGTAGCTATGACAGATTTAAAGTGAGTTTGGAGTTGAGAAGAGCTCTCACGAAGCAGAGAAGAGTTTAGAAGAGTAAAAGGAAAGAATGACATGCCAGTTGTGCAACAGTAAAAATAAAGAAATAAAGTCAGAGAAAAATAATAGAGTAGTCCACCAGCAAAGGGTATTTCAGGCATAATTAGAGCATATTCTCTAGTGCAGACTCTCTGATTTGCTGCTGTATCCATCTATCGGAGCTGTGTGATCACTGAGCAAGTTCGCAGCATCATAGAACTTTATAAATTATGTTTAACATCTTATTCCCAGGTAAGCTACTATAAAATAATATGTCCCTTGATTTTCAAGGAAGTTGGCAGCTGAGTCCCACAGCTCTACAGAAGAATTAGCATTTTAAGTATTAGGTGTTTATGTGGTGTCCGAGTTTAGGAAAAGCAAACCATAACTATTAGAAGGCATTAATGTGATTCTGTTATGAAGCAATTACTTGAAAAATACAGGGTTTTCTAACTAATCTACTGAAGCAATTAATATAGAAAAAATAGGGTTCACCCTAGCTAATACTTAATCCTACGTACTGTCTTACATATGCATCTCTTCAGAGTGTTTTGATGGTTTGGGATAGTGTTTGTTATGCCTTGAGAAATACCTAAAAATGCTTATTACCCAAGTCAATCTATATATGAATCAGTAAGTTTATAAATGAACTGAAATATTCATTCATACTTCCTGACAAGATATCTTTCACTGGGCTTAACTTTGACTCAGTAAGAATAGATTTTTTTAAATTCCAGAATCAAATGTTTTTAATATTTTCCTAGACTTGTTATATTATTAGAAACACTTCAAAGATAAATTACACTTACCCATGAAATGAAAAATCACAGTGTTCTCTATATATAGTGTCTTACTTTCCAATTGTAAAAAATATCATCAAAGAATTGGTCACTAGCAAATTAAATTTTAGATTTTGGTAATAACAATGGAATGATTTCATTATTCACAAAGTAGTCCAAAAGTCTTGCAACAGAAAGAAACAGAGTAAATAGGTGAGGTTGTCTCTGAAAGTGTATGTTTCATTCTTTAAAATATAAAAGAATTTAAATGTGTTATTAACATTGATTCTCTTGAGTTAAATGGCTCATTGACAATAATCCGTATGCCCAGATATTCTTTCTAAATTTACCCTATAAATTAAGTACCTAAATTAGAGACTTAGGTCAACTTTCCTTAGGAGTTCGTGGAGGAAGTGACATGTCCAAAAAGCAATTCAGATCTTGGGTGGAGTGAGTAATTTCCTAGACATGCCTGTTACTCTCCATTAACTGTCAAGGAAATTTTTTGCATCTTAAAGTGTCTCAGGTTAAGAAAGAAAATGGATCTTCCCCACAGTGTGAGCATTCATGGTAAACATACCAGCAGTACTCTACTGTGGGGAGCTGGGATGTGCTCACCACTAGTCTGTGTTTCCGTAAATGAAAGTGTGGTCTGACAAAAAAAATATTGTAGAAAAAAAGTAACACTACTTTGCACATCATATATTTTGGTAAGAGGTTCTTTTCCTGTAGTTTCCAATATTCCTTGTAAACCAAAAATAGCTTTATTCCTCTATCATAAGTTTGCCTAGTTTCATAGGCCAGAGAAATTCTTAGGAACAGCCTGATGTCTTAGGGCTTTTGTTCATATTAGTAGTCCCTAATTTTGCTATTCATAAGTCCACATTTAAAACAAAGGTCCTAAATTGTTAGCTGGTATTCCCTGGCACACACGAGAAATCATAGTCTGGGATAAAATTGATGATGTTGGTCCTTTGCTTTCCCATAAGTGAGAGGAAGGTTAGAGGAAGGGATTTCTAACTAGAGAACCTTTACATTCAAGAAATTTTTTATGTTGTGAGAATAAACTTTTGGAATCTGCTGATGACAGTTTTAAATTAAAATATCCCTTAGGTGATTTCAGATTACTCCCAGCTATTCCAGAAGTGAATCAGAATGGGATTTAAGTAAATTAATGATAATCCCTACCAAATATATGCCAAGTGAAGCTCTGCTGGATCAAAAGATTTAGCCCAGTATTCCTATCCCTCTTAGTTTATAAAACAGCATTTTGTTGGTTTGTTTGTGGAATATTTTTGAGAGGATGAGTTCAGAGAATTAATGGTCCTCAAGGAGAGCCCTAAATTCTGCAGATAATGTTGGTGCTATTAGAAAAGTATTAGTTAATACACTAAACGTGGTTTATGAAGCCTGGTTTCTCTGTATCTCAGAGCTGAGGGAAAATTTTAGTATTTGTAAAACCATTTCAAAATGAAATTACTCTTTCAATCATTACCTATAATTAATAGTTAATACTACAATTCTACAGCAGTCTCTAAATTGAGGTTCAATTTGTGCTACAGTTACACAAGGTACATTATTTTTTAAATTTTTAAATACAACAATGCATTAGTTTTATTTCTAAACAGCAATTTCACAAGAACAGCTAAAAGAAAAATAGTGCTTGAATTCTTGTTTTCAGACAGACCTTTAAAAATACTGGTGATTTTTTTGATTTTTTTTTAAATCTCGTATTTGAGTACCAGATTGCAGACAAATTAATGTAGTGTTGGTATGCCTGCAGCATCCTGAGAATCAAGACTGAATACTTAATTTATCCTTACAGCTGCTCTATGCCTGATCATAATTTTCCTTCCATCTTTTTTAGTGTGCAGTTTCTGTGGTGGAGGAGCATCCTTTTTGTGTTGTGTTTTTATCTCATCTGCTCATCAAGAGAGATGGTTCTGCGTTATGTAAATCATGGATTCCCCAAGCAGAGCAGTCACATCTGTGTTATCAGTTCCAGTGTTCTCTATCACCTCTCACTTAACTTGAGTGTGGAGGGATCAGTAAGGACTTATTTGCAAGTGAATTTACTTTTTTAGTCTTAATCCATAATTGCCTTCTGTACTCTGTGATCACAGCCAATAATCTTTTTAGAACATACTCCTGGGGTGATTAGGTTCCAGCAGATTTCCCAGGATGATGAGTCAGCCCTTTCTTGCAACCTTATAAATGTTTTGCAGCAACCTGCAGCACTTTGTATTTCCATGTCTATTCAGAAATTTGTTGGTTGCTGCTGGATGTGGGTTTGATTCTGTGATGGAATAGACTTCTTGTTGAATCAGCACAAGAGGAAGACAAGTACGAGGAAGGCTATCTGTGACAGAAATCTCATTTTGAATGTTCTTGGGCCCTATCTTTATCATGTTTTCACAAAACGGCCTAAAATCACTTACATAATGATCCCTTAACAGATAACACATGTATTCAGGATTCTCCACATTCATAATTCTATTAAAGTGTCATTTCTGACAGCAGTTATTTCTGCAAGAGGAATGGGAAAGATTCAGGCTGATTATTTTGATATAATTTTTTTGACAAGTCCCGCAGTCCCTCCATCGAAGTTTCTTTCCAGCATGGTCTTCCAAGTTCACTTTTGCTAGAGCAGCTTACCTGCCTTCATCCTTAAGTGTCAGAGCTCTAGAGCTAAGGCTGTGTTTCAGAGCCTTCATATCAAAATGTTGTCCTCACTTGGAAGGACTGTTCAAGTGGTGCTCAGGGTTGCCTGTGTCAGTAGTTGTCAGACTGAATCATAGAGTGGTATGGGTTGGAAGGGACCTTTAAAGATCATCTAGTTCCACCGCCTGCCATGGGTAAGGACAACTTCCACTAGACCAGGTTGCTCAAAGGCCCATCCAACTTCTCACTGAAAGGAGAGGAACAGTGAGAATACTTAACAGACAGAATTAAAATCTTAAAGTAGTGCATTCCAGCAGAGCTGGAGATACTTTGGTGGTTTGATGAGAAGTGTGTCTGTTCTGGGCGTCTTTCACACAGCTCTGTGTGTCTTTATCCATACCTTCACGGAGAGCTGCAAGAGCTGTTGTGGTAGGGGAAAATGCTTAGCTGAACAGCTGCTACTGACATCTTTTGCATGAACAACTCAGGGACCCACCGCCAGGTTATTAAAGGTGTGGTGAAACCACCGCTTAGGTTCAAGTGTAAAGGCACAAGCATATTACCACTCAAAGACAGCAGGAGAGGTTCTTTACGGGCAATGGAAGCTCTGTCAGGTGTTGCCCACATACAGTGTTCACTACCACTGTCATTCCCATCCCCTTAGAATTCTCCCAGGCAAGCCATGGGCTGTGCTGGCACTTGGCCTTGAAGAGAACTTGGCTCTGGGAGCAGAACACTTCGTGTGCTTGTGAACTGAGCCATGCACCTGCAGATATGTTTCGGATACAAAACCTCTGGTCTTGAGTGACAGGGCATCTGCAGTGTGAATTTATAGGTGGTCTGCATATCTCAAAATACTCTGTTAAGTAACTTCTTATTTATATTAGACCACATAGCACTCTTGTTAATAAAAGTAAATAGTGATGGTTAATAAGAGCAGTGCTATGTGTGAGGATGACTCCTTGCTGCTATAAAGAAATCTCTCCAGCATACACTTCTTTAGCCAGAAATGAAAGCATCACATTTAGCACTCCTTTTGAAAAGAAATGCTTGTAACTATGTCATGCTGTGGGAAAACAAATCTGTGAGTTTCATTCTTATGTGTGTAGTGAAGTAATTGTAGTTTTAGTACATAATTTTCTGCTAAAAACATCTAGGTTATTTATAACTGGAGACGTTAAAAGGACTCCATTCATAAAGAGAGGGTATTTATTTTAAATGCAGTTACTCAGATTTCTCGGTACCAATGGCTGGTTTTAAAAGAGGTTCACTTACCCAAAAGCACTTCTCAAAAGCCTTAACTGTGTGGCAAATCCAGAAGCCATATAAGGATTTTGCTTACTAAGAAGCTTTGTACTGAAATGTTCCTTACCTAAACATTTTGGGTTCTTTAATTGCCATCTAAACATAAGGCTCGGCATAGAGTATTAGATGAGCTTTCCCATGAAAGAATGGGCAATGAGCTTTTTATGAGAACATTACCATTCTGTGAAATATGCATCATCTATTCCAGCAGTACTGCAGATTACCTGAGAAATGCTCCAAGCCAAATATGTAGAAATATGTCCTTTTTTATACATTTTCTGACCTGTAACTCAATTTTTAAAAAGTTGTTTGGTTTTTTTAAGAATTCAAAAAAGTAATTTTAATTTGGATACTTAATGGATATGTTTTTAAGCCTCCTGAAGCATTCCAATTAAAATTATTAAAATTGTTTTTAACTCTCCAAAATCCATTTAAAAATCCGAGCTGTGGTTATTTAGCTGCACAAAGGGAGATCACTGATTTGTCATGTATTCTCTCTTGTAAAGAACTTTTCTTTGCGAAACATCTTATACCTCCCTTTCTAACTCTGTGACTTAAGAACAAAATTTCACTTAGACTAACAACTGCCTGCTTTGAGCTATTCATCTGTAATTTGCAGACAAGGGGTAGCTTCACTATATGGCTATATTATATATTCAGTTTTATGTACAAACCCTTTACATATAGTATTTGTATTTGATTATTTCAATGGTAATATTGTATCTGAATATAAAATGCAAAAAATTAATTCAATATAGGACTATTCAACTTCATGCTGTAAGGGCAAATTAACAGAATGGTACAATCCTTATTTCTTACAGCATCTGGAGTATACAGTTCACTGAAAAAGAAACCTACAATTTTTTTTTCCTACTGAATAGAAGTAATAATAAAATCCGGTACTATATAAACCCAGATTTACTTTATGTTTCCAGAATAAACATATTATTCAGAATATCTAATTATAGAAGTTTCTGAACAGGATAATAACTAATACATTTACACTTATTCGTTAAAATGTTTTAGTCACCCAAATTGAAGACAGTTTATAAGGCTGAAACTGGGAAATATTAGTATCCATTCTCCAGAAAAATCATGTTACCTAAAAACGTCTTACTTATGATGTCCAAGCTAACTTGGCTTTATATCCTGAGTGAAGCAAGACAAAACAAGCCAGTGGTTGCTATGAGCAATGTGTATGTATATGACAAGTGTATTTTATGGTAAGCCCTGCATTCCTGGTACCTGGATTCATACCTGGCTAGGCTTTAAAAGCATGTTGGAATGAAACTGGATGTCCTCCCAGACAGTTTGGTTTCTTCTGGAAAAGCACACAGAAAAAGCAGGACCTGCACTGCTTTTCAGTTAGCTCTCTAACCTGGACTTTTGGGGCCACAGTTCTATGACATCTCACAAAGGGCACCTTCTCCACACTCAGGGTGAGTGACCAGGACTGCAGAGCTCAGCATGGTCCTGTCTTTTTCGATGGAAGTTACAACCCTGGAGCTCCAGTGTGAGAAGCTGGTTTGCCTAGACTCATAGATGGTGGTTTCACAATCATAGCAAGACACTTGAGGCACTCCATCACCAAACAGGGCACACTCATCCTTGCCTTCAGCTGTAGGTCTCCACTGTACATGGTAAAGCAAGTTATTTTGGTGATCCATGTGAAAGATAACCTTTAAAAAGACTCCAGCATCCATCCAGGTCAGTAAAGGGACCTTCTTATGTGGTGACAAATTATCTAGTACCAACACAAAGACTAGGTTAGTGGGATGTGGTGAGGGAAGGATGATCTTTCAACAACAGTTTTCACTTAGGTCAGCTGAAACAAATTGTAAAGCTGCTTTCTGATTTATTACACTGCCAGGTTAAACTACTCTTCAATGTGAGTGTAAGGTAGGCTAAAGCTAGAACCTCTTTGCTGATATCTAAGATGCTGGTTCAGAACATTTTAAAACCAGGGACTGAAATAGTCAGTCTTCTTCCCAAGATGGAGATTTTGAAGGTATTTCTGTTTAACCCTTTAATATATTATCATTCAGTCTTGTAACTACTTTCTCGCTCTGTTAAATGTCTACATGCCTCTTACAGTATTCCTCCAGAAGTACATGAATTATTCCCTTCCATCTGCAATGATGAAAAAGCACAAGTATTGCGAAACTACCAAATCTAAAATCTGCACATGCTTTGGTAATTCTATATTAGTATGTATGACAGAAAACACATCAAGTGCTACTGAATGATGTAGTAGTCTATGTACTACATTTGACTATAAACAAAGAAAATGAGAACTGCTCTACATGGATCATTCATATAATATTGTTTCAGAAAGTATAACTAGTATAAGTAGAATAGATTCTGTTCTGTAGATGAAATTGAACCTCAAACATGAACTTCTGGTTCAGTCATGAACACTGATGTTTATGCTTATGCAGTACACTACTTAATTCATAGAGAAACTTGTATTATTGCCTCTCCAATGTTTGTGAGCCTCTAGAAGGATTCATTTATGTTGTTAGGATATACAGAAACCCAAGAAAAAGTGACATGTAAGTTACAACACATGAACCCAAGAAAAAAAGGAAAGCAATTTCCTCACGATTAAAAATGCGACTGAAAATAAAACTTTGGAAAAAAGTTAAAATATTTTTATAGTTTTTCATAAGTGTTAGTACTTTCCTTTTAAATATTGAAACAACTGAGTAGTTTGGCAAAAGCATACATTTTTTTCTGAGAATTAATGAATGCCTAGAAGGAATTGACAGTCATAATTTACAATACAGGGCTTGCATGGAGCTGCCAGAAAATCTCTGGGGCAAAGTATGATGTTGCTTATTTGAAACAAGCGGATGATACACGGCCAATTAAAGATTGATTTATTTTGTTGATCATTTCTGGATTAAATACTGGAAATATTAAATAATTTGTGTTTACAACATATGTAATTGCTCCATTTATAAAATTTTAATACATTTGCTTTTGAACTCCTGACCTGTATTCAGTATTACATATTTGCATTCCATGTGCAGAATTGCATTTTTCATAGTTGTTGATTTATGTTACAGTTTATATTGTACAGCCTATTAGTTAATCATGCTAATGGCATATATTACATGTCTTCCAAGAAAATCTCTGTGGCTGTTTTAACAAACTGGATTATATACTGGTGTTATGCATGCATTAGTCTGAAGTTAAATGTTAGAAACTGATGTTGGGGCTAAATAGTTATAATGGAAGTGCTGCCTGGAATCCCAATGTGTATACTAAACATTTTAAATGTTCATATTCTATAACTATGAAAACAAAGAAGGATTAAAGTTAAACTTTACATTCTGCTATAAAAGCATGTCTTCATACTAAAACAGTTTTCATACTTGGTTCATAGGAAAAACTTGATCCCATGCATTATCCTGGAATACAAAAAACAAAAATAACAAAAATGCATTTACATTTTTTACAGAAAGTACACAGCTAAAAGGGAAAGAGCTGGATGTTTTTCTTCCTTGTATTTTCTATATTCAGAATTCTAAATACAGTATTATAAAAAGAGTTCGTACTGAGAACAGAATGCTACTACTAGTGATGAATACAACAAAGAAATCCACATTTTGATACAGAAGTGTAGATATAAGGAGTCTTACTTTGCTTATAAAATAAGCTTATTTTGCCTACAAGAAACCAAGATATAATAATAGAAGATTCTGATCATTTAAATTACCCTTCAGAGAAAAAAAACAAAAAACAAAATAACATTTTATGAAGGCTTTACATAGTTTTTCTGTTTGACTAAAATAAGATTCTGTATGTACCAGTACATTTGGGTCCATTTATAAAAATTTCAGTGCTTGAATATAGAGAAGGATCATTTGATACAATTACTTGAGCAGATTTTTATTGTTGCTGGTATTTAGCTTTAGAAAATGCGTGTTTCAGCCAGAATACAAGATTAAAAGAGATTATCTGTTGCTATTACTGCATTTCCTATCCTCTTTTTACCAGTCTTTTAAATAAAGAAAAGACGGCTTTACTGCGTGTCAAGAATCAAATGGCAGCAGATTTGGAGAGACTTCTAAATGACCGTGAGGTAATCTTCCTCTTTCAGCATTACTACCATAAGTGCACTTTTTCTCTACTGGCCCTTAAACCATGGAGAAAAAAAATGGTTCACTTTGGTTTGATTTGTTGGGGGTTTTTCTTCTGTATTGTTTTCAGCAACACAGGTGATCGTGTCTGTCAGGTACTGGGGTTGTACTCTCAGTTGCTACATTTTCTCTGATGATTTAGTGTCTCTGTTCTTTCTTTTCTTTTGCCTTGCAAAGTGTTTGGTGATTGCGAGCATTTAACAAGTATCTAGATAAAGACAATGAAATTGATAAACATGTAATCTGCAATGTCTGCACGTGTCACAGTATGCCCCAGGATCTCTCCATGCTCCCCAATTCTTGCAGCCAAACACTGGACCAAAGCATTGTGCAATTCATTTCCAATACACTCTTTTAAATTCCTTTTCAAAACCAAAATAGGGGTTTGGGAGAGGAAACAAGACAATAGTTACACAGGTTTCATTCAGAGAAGAGTTGAGCTTCATCTGAGCAAGGATCAGGATGCTACTGGACTGGAACACACTCTCAGATCTAAAAGTATGTAAATTGTGCCTCTTAAGGAGCCCTAAAGGCTTTTGTCAGGATTTTTATCTAACCAAGTCTTAAGAGACTAATATGTCATGGTGTATGAGAGAAAATCTTCAGATTACATGTCTGAAACAAAGGATGAAAATAAATGTAGTTTACTGCAGGAATCTGAGAATGTGAATAGTACCATAGAATTTTCTGAAGCTAAAGAGTACTGAAGATATGTAACCAAAAGCTGACCTGAGCAGCTATTAAATCATCTCCCAGAGCTGCTGAATGATTTGGCAAGAATTTGCAGAGAAAACACAACATTAACAAATCAAGAATTATGAATATGAGGATAAGCAATGCACGTTATATATACAGTGATGGGCCCTAGCTACCCAGTTACCTGCTCAGAAGGTGATCACAGTTATGGCTATAGTTCTTTGACAACATCTTTCAGTTCACTTACTGGTAAGAGAAAAGATGGGGAGATTCCTTTCAAGGAAGCTACAACTCCCCTAAGTTATCCTGTCAGAGATTGGATTATCACTCATTTTAATTCATTATTTTCATAGAAAACTGACTATCCATGCACCTCCTGAAGTCTCATTTCACCTCCAAAATTGTTTTCCCTTATCTCCTTTTCGTTCTATTCATCAAATTCCCTTCTTAGATGAGTAAACCAAAGCCCATGTCTTGAATTGGTCCAAACTAGTTTGTCTCTCCCAAGCACTTTTGTTAGAACCAAAACAAAACAATTTCACTGACAGCTGAGTCCAAGTGAGCCTCAACTTAAATGAAAAGTACTAATTCTGTTTGCTGAGTTCCAACCCCAACTAATCTATGATTAAATATTTCTACTTAGTTTATAAACCTTACCTTTATA
Source organism: Origma solitaria (assembly GCA_013397895.1). Lineage (NCBI taxonomy): Eukaryota > Metazoa > Chordata > Aves > Passeriformes > Acanthizidae > Origma > Origma solitaria. The sequence goes on from VZRL01006106.1 coordinate 68,351, forward strand.
TTAATGGTTTATCAGATCCTTATATTAATGATATGAACAATACTCTGAGGAAACATGACTTTATTGTATAAACATGTAATGTTTTTTCCAATATGATAGGCCCTTGGCCTAACTTCAAATTAATTTATTTCAAAATTTCCTTTTCCTACTCCTTTCCCAAGCAGGGGTGCAGCCAACTAGTTATGCTCACAAAGCAGTCACACCTCAGGTGCCTAGTTTTAGTAGTGGCATATCAATGACCATGCATTGCAGCTGATTAAAAACAGTAGAAAGTGATAAAAGAAAAATTTAGCAATGTTTTCTAAGAAAACTATAAAATTTCTATCTCAAAGCTATGCTACATTGTTTACATTCAAACATTAGCCCCTGTAAGTACCCTCATAAACTGTTCCTGATATGCAGCAGTTTGCTTCTTTGTGCCATTTCACCATTTAAAATTTTTTAACTCTGTCAAACAATCAAGGAAAGCTGGCAGAAGCAGGCTTGATTGAAAAAGAGCAAATGCTTGAGTCTGAAACAGACTTCTCCGATGTTCCTCATGCTGTGAATGTTAAGAAATTGAGCAAATATTTCCAAAATTATTACTGTTTTCTCAGATTTCTTTTTACATCCGTTAAAAATAGGACATATTAGTCATACTTGTTTTGTCAAACAGTGATAATGTTTTTTAAAGATACCTCTGCAGAAAAGGATATAAATACTGAAAAAGAAACATTAGAAGTTCCATGTTTGAGGGAAGAAAATTATGGAATGCTAATACAACACACAAGAAAACCTCCTAAGAATCAAAAAATAAGCTAAAATTGTTTCAGGAAAATGTTTGAAAAGAACGAGTAGCTTTTATGTTTGTGTGTAGATTTAACTTTTGTCACTTCTGTTTATTCCTAATGCAGCCTTTTATTTTTTACTTCTAATGCAAACTTCTTCCAGTAGTCTTACAGTTTATGAATTTCTCTAAAAGGCAACCATCTCATGTATTGAAATCTTTGTGCAGGATAGTGAGTTAGTCTTTGACTGTACTTCTTTGCCATCTTAATAAAAGATTTAAATTTGCAGTAGCATCACAATTTTCCAGTAATTATCCTTGCTGATAGAAATAAAGAATACAAATTTTCTCACTTTGGGTTAGTAAAGAGTTAACTGCATTTAAACAGTTTGCATTTTTAAATAAAAGTGACATGCAACCTGTAAATACAGATTCATACCATTTGGGGAAAAAAAGATGAGGTATGGGTATATGTGTTTTGTACGTGCTATCGTGTAACAGGGTTACTATGAGCCTTGTTTAGTCATTGCACATACTAAACTGTCATGTCTTGTTAGGAATTACCTTGTTGCCCTCATGTTTGCAAGTAGAAACATTAGAATTCTTGAATAGATAAACCAAAGATACTCAGTTAAGATAAAATAAAGTTTAGGTATGTTAAAAGTACAAGTGAAGTGCTAAAAGTACAAGCAAAATGCCAAAACAATGTTAATGCTGTCTTCCAGCAATGTATTTCAATAAGTGTACAGTTTTGACTTAAGGTATTCCAGCCTGTGTGGTCTCAGACTGTATTAACTCTTTTTAATGGAATGTTACAAGTTTGAGGGGTTGGGAGTTTTTTATTTTTATCTCTTTGTGATATCAGCTACAGTCATAATGCTGCTTTGGAGGCAATTATAGCATTTTATATACTTCCTAAATAAAGTACTTACATTCATGATTAATCTTCTCTTTTCACAGATTTTAATTTTAGAAGAAGAAAGTTGAAAGTTATACTTTCAATCTTGGAAGAATTTCTGTAGGATTCTTACATGAGCTCTTTTATTACAGGAAAAAGTTATACTAAATGTTAATGTAATAAAATAGTTCATTATTTCAAATTATGTAGACATGTAATTTGATGGTGATTCTTTTATTTTGCTGCAGGAAATCAAAGTGAAAACTAGTTATTTGGTTATGCAAAGCCTTAAAAGCTTCTGTCCACACATGAAGGAGAAAAAGGAAGGTTGGGGTTTTTTTAGACTATATTTTTGGCCCAAATTCTGTTTCTTGGCCTGCTGCTTCTTTTTTTGACTGAATTAATTAGCAAATGAATGTGGAAAACTTTTTAATCTAGTTTTTCATTTAGATCAGTGAGAATTGACTGGCAGCATAAAATTTCTTGTGTTCTTTATGTGGTTTAAATGCATAAGAGGGAGTTCAATGGCCTTAGCATGAATGATCAGTATCTAGGATGATGCTGAGATCATGTTGTTGGAGGTTCATAAAAAAGCCTTCCCAGTGCCCCGTCTTCTTTGAGCTCTCGGAAGGGTCTGGGGTGCACAGTATGCTGATGCCATTTGTAAACCCCTTAGTGCAAGACAGCAAGTTAATACAGTCACATTTTGCAGTTGATTTTAGAATATGATATTTTATATGTTTTGTTGAGTATTATTATTTAATGGTTTTTCCAGATCCATCTGAAGAGCACAAGATATTGTTTGGAGGAACAATGGGGTCTCCCATCAATAACTTTCCAGTAAACAGTGTGGGGTTCTTTTAAAAAAGGATGTTTCAAATCTCCAGATTAATTTTTTTTTTGCATTATTATTTGTAGCCTGTGTTCTCCTTTTAATCAGCTGAACTTCACACTGTTGACACTCTTAAATCAAATAAACAAACCACACCAACCCCAGCTCGTAGTTTTGATTCTTGCCACTAACTAATTAACTGCATGACTTGTCCCCATATTTGGAACTTAGTGCCCATGTCTTTGTGTAGTCAGGGAAGGACGAGCAAGAAAGATGTTCCTTCAAAGCCTAAATCCAGATGAAATTATACATCATGCTTGAGTTGACCCAAGAGTTATAACACTGCCTTACCTCTTTGCTCCTGATTGTCCTTCTTCCTCCTGTTGCACCAGCTCTGACACATTTCTAATGCTGCAATAGGACCATTCAAACTAAACAGAAACCTAACCTGGCCAAAAAGAACCCTGCAAAAGTGTATTGCTGTCTGTTAAATTAGCAGTTTGAATGACCTTTGGAAAGAGTCCAGGAAAGAAAAAAGCAAGTAAAAATATTTACATGTCAATATTACTTATTTGTGATAAAGAGGGCATTCTGTGTCCAAAATTGTAGAGTATAGAATACCAGCTTCTGCACCATCCTTTAGCAGCATCCAGACTTTATCCTTTTGGGCATATAATGGGAATGTATAACTTAAAGGCACTGAAGTGCAGTTCTCTGTTAAGTGCTAAAATTAAGTGTGATGAATCTGCTAAATCTTTTTTTTATGAAGCTCTTGATACATTATTCCTTTTATCTAGTTTGTTGGTTTGGTTTTTTCTCTTTCCAACAGTCAGCCTTTAACTAAAAGAAATATTTACCATGAGCTCTGTAATCTTGGCAATTCCATTGCCTTTCATGCTTGATGCATTTGTTAGTATTTTGTAACATCAGAAGTGCAATTCTAGACTTTATCCATTGGCTTTCAAACTTCAGATGAAAACTTGGAAGGACAGTCTGTCAGCACTCAGACGTTTGGCAAGAAGTTTTAGTAATAATTTCCTGAGGTTACATTTAAGAGGTTATAAATTTGCTATGCTTTGATGTATAGCATTGTACTATTTCTTCAGAAATTTAAGATGCAGATGTGCCATAATAAAGAAAACAAATAATGCGCACAATTAAATCTATTTTAGCTTTTCCAATTCAAACAGAGTGAAGAAACAGACTTCTAAAATCTTCAAAATTTACTAATTGCGTTTTACATTTTTAATGTGAAGTTCATAATCCACTGGGTTTTGGGGAAAAAAAAGCAGAGCAAATAGAACAGATGGAGAAGTTCTTTTTATGTTTCAGATAGAAATACTGTAGGAGACATGAAAACAAAAGATGAGACAGTGGTGTAAGAGACACCAGTAGAAGACTTGAATAGGTGTTCCTCCAAGTGCTGAGATCAGTTGCCATTTGTATGAATATAAAGGACTTAATTTACAGTATTTTTTTAACTGCTAGAAATCACCAGTTTGTAATGCAGTGTGGCAATATGGTATTTTTTAAAGTATAAAACTAATACTATGAAATCATTGTCATAAGAAATAAAAGGGTAACATTTATGACATAAATGCTGCAAATTCATGCTGTTTAAAATAGCCATTAGTTTCCTACAACAGAGTTGTTTATGCAGACATGATTAGTTTTCAGCGCATGAATATTATATACTGGCTAAGAAGATATGACAACCTGCTGATATTTTATCTCCTTTACACATCTGTGCACTCATCCTACATTAGCAGCTGTGCATACAAGTGATAGAATGTAAACTTGCTGAACTAGTCACCTACCTTATTGACACATTCATGTGTTACTGTGCCAAAGCTCTTCAAGTGAAGTTAGCAACCAGAAACCAGGCTCTGGCTGTCTGCTAGGGGATAAAGTAGAAAATGTGTAGCAGTAGTTTAAATAAACCTATTTGATACCAATCAGTTAAATGGCTACAGACACATGGAGTTTGATTGCTATTTGTTTACTTAAATCCAGTTAGCTTATGTCAGTAAATTGTTGTGTCACTCAAATTGAGTGTTAATTCTATCTAAATACGTGTATCTGAATTGGTAGGAATCTTCTACTAGATCAAGTTAAAATTGATTTTGGTTAGCCATTCCATCTCTTATTCTGTTTAAAACATAGGAAAGTATAAAAAACTCTTGTTGAGGTGTTCTTGTATTAAAATGCTAATTGCCTGAGTGTCAAACTTATTTTCCAATTTGCAGGTGAGGAGCATTCCACATCTGGTGTATAATTCACCATTTATGACTAAACCTAATGCTTTTCCTTTACAGCTGTGTAACTCTTTCCCCTTTCCAGGTTTTCACGGTTTCTTATCAATATGTCACTATAATCCTGTTTATTAACTGAATATTTCTCTGGTCTTCCCCACAGCTACTGAACACCTCTCTCACAAATATTATATCCACAAGTTACAGCAGAAAACTATCACTATCCCTGTTTTGCAGAAGCAGTGATCAAAAATAAAAGAAATTATGCTTTTGTCCAAAACTCCCCCAGTTTGAGGAAGAGGTTAAGAGTTCCTGTGTCCTAATGCAGTACCTTAATCACAGCCATTTTTTGTTTCTTACATGTTTCAGTTCAAAAGCCTGGAAAGAAGATCTCCTTAGTGTTTATTTTTCCTAACTAGACACAAATTAACTCTTTTCTCTAAGTCATCTTCTTATAAAGGAACTGATTGCATTTTCGAAGTAGTTTCACAAACAATTACATTTTCACTTTATATCATTCTGGGAATGTACATTCACTTTTTAATCAATGTCTGCTGAAAAATACCACTTTGCAAAGTCCTGACAGTGTCTTAAAAATTAAATCTTAAAAATTTAAAATATAAACAATTTTCTTAAAATTTGATCTGTAGGATGGATATTTTGTATTTTTTATATCATATTTTCTGGGGAAAAAAAAATATTGATTCACAGCAGCCTGGAGCTCTTACATGAATAAGATTAAAAGTCTAGCTTATTTTGTCCAAGCAAACAGAGGATCTGATGGGATGCAAGAAACTGAAATAAGCATAAGGCAATATTGTGCAGGTAATCAGTAAGCATATAGAAAAAGATAGAACAGATAAGAAAGGTGAAGTTAAGAACAGGAAATAGTTATTTCAATGTCTTTAAAATGTAAAAAAATCTGTCTTTTTTTTTATTTTGTTTTTGATAAGTGGTTGCCAAATGCATTTTCCGAGTGTGTTTAAGATTAGAGAGAGTCCATGGGCTCAAGCAGGAGGAACAGTTGCTAATTAGTCATATTAGGATATGCATAGTTTATGAAGGGCTCTAAGAGTTTCTTCAGAGCTTGTATAAATTATCAGGCTAAGGTTTCCAAAGATTTAGATAAATGTTTATGAACATTAGACTTTAAACATGGCCATATCAATTTCAGGATTCCATGACATTGTTCCAAAATTTTAATGTTCACCATGTTTGAGAATCTAGTAGGCTCTGTGCTTGCATTTATCTTACGTCAGTATCCTGCACAAAATCCTGGTACTTCTCGATAGTTATCCTGGTTTTTAGCCTACAAGAGTGAAAGAAAAGTTACATGTTCTTATTCTTTTTTCCTCTTTTGTGGAGAAGCAAGGTGTCCTGAAGTATCTCTGCTTTAGCTTACTTTGACCAGTCACTGCTATATTCCCATGTTTGTCTTTCTTACTTTCATATTGCCTGTGGGGTCTGCCCTTCACTGCTAAATTCTCTGTGCCCAAAGTTTAATTCCATCTCAGCAATGACCTTGAGAATTCTAGATGAGTTTTCAGCATTTCATTATTAGTCATACTTTAAAGTCTGGCTAATACTATCCTTAGCTGTAATTAAGTTATGCTGAAGAAGATTGACTAGGAATAACCTAGGACAGAAAGCCAATATGTTGGATTTAGGAACCTGGAGAGTAGCAACAGCTGCCATCTGCAAAAAACAGAGGTGGAGAGAAGTTCAGACGCTCATAAAAAGCTTTGGAGTCATAAGGGGGAGGGCAGTACGTGTTTAATCAGGGATGGAAGCTTAGTGGATAAAAGGAGAAAACTGCTTTGTTGGGGAGAGGGGAAGGAAGGGGTATCTGCAGGGGTTGGGAAGACACGAATGAAAAGATGTGATTGGTAACAGGTGCCTTCAAACAATCTCTATCTCTGCCTCTTCCCCCTCTCTTCTTGTGAAAAGATTGTACACGATAACGTCAAAATTATTTGTGTTTCTAAAGTGAACGACTTCCTGCTCATCTATGTGCTGCAACTTGTTTTATATAAAAAAATGCTGATGTACAATGCTTAGCTCTCTTTTTAAATGTTAAGCCACAGAGTAATTATCATTTTTCTTATGCTACGTTTATGTTCCAAGATTCTAGTTTCTATTAATGTTCTGCATGTTTTCTAAGTAGATTACAGGGACATTTCTGCATCACAAGTAAGCCCTGGAGCTATTCTCAGCTTTAAGCTTGGAGAAACAAAGTGACATTTACATTGCTAAATGAGTGTAGAGAAGTTTCTGGCACATTTTTTACAAAGAAAAATATGCTCCTAAGCAGTATTTCTCATCTTTTTGTTATCTATTTTGTTGCTGTCAAGCTTTAAAAAAAATTGAATTCCGAATAGTACTGAATTTAGGAAGAGGAAGGACTTAACATTGATTCTTTTCTTTGAGCTGTATTATTCAGAATGTGTTACTATTCTTCATATATATTTTTGCAAGCATTATCTTTCTATTCACAGTGGTATACACTAAGCATTTGTGTACTAAATAGGAAGATTCACAGGCAAAATGCAACTTCCATATGACTTATGGGATGGAATTTGCATGTGTATGTTAAATTATATGGTTTTGAGACAACCAGAATCAACCAAAGTGATAAACTTTTAAACAAGAAATTGTTAATTGTTGGTCAATTTGAAATTGTTCAGATTTTCTCAACATGTAACCAATGTTAATATTCTTTCTTTCCTGTATTGGCTGTGTACTGTGTATGTTTCTGTCACATTCTACTGCACATCCAGCTGTGTAAAAATTTTACTTCTGTTCATTTCATGGTAGCATTTGATTATTACCAAGTGGAAAGTGAATCTAAATACTCTGTAAGAAATAACAAAGGGAGAATTAAACTAGAATATTAGCATCTCAGAAAATACAGTAACTTCTACATAATAATTTATGCAGATAAGGCTGTTTTAGCATATTAGCATGTTAGCATCCATTTCCTGTTAGGTGAACTTACTCAGGAAAGCATACTTTTAATTAAATGTTGAGTAAATGAATGTCACAATGGCTCAGATTTTTTAAAAAAAAAAGTATTTGGAGAATTAGTCCTAGTCACAATTACAAATATATTTCTGATCTACAATACAAAAGTAAAAAAACTTAAGAAATTGACACATTAGTTCTGAATTATCAGACAAATTATTTCCTTTTTTTTTTAAGAAGTTAGAAAGATTAAACTGTTAAGAACAAATTTAAGATACGGCTGAAACAGGCAGATATTTTTATGTCTCGAAGACAGAAGCTGTTCACTGCAGTGACTGGGACATTTTATTGTTGCTGCACTTCAAATGCATTCACCTTGTAAAACTGGAAGTAGTTTGTAGATCCATATAGTCACAGATCTGTCAGCTTATTTTAAGGTTTTTATATGCTCTGGGATACAGAGAACTCATGAAGTAAGTGTAGTGCAGAGAAGCTATCACCATCCTGCATGTGGTCTGACATCCTTCTGCCACCCAGTTACCAGGTTCATTTGTTTGATCAGGACATTTCATACTGTCTTCCAGTTTCCAGCTTTACAATGTGTATCCACGTGCCTTAGATGACCATATGTGCAATTCTCACACCAGAATTCTTGCTGACTTCTCATATTTCCAGCACAGCTGCAATTAAGCAATCAGGATGCAAATGCGTCAAATACACTCTGCCTTTCTTGAAGGATTGAACAATGACTTGCGATGTTTTTTTGATTTCATAGGTGGTTGTTAAAATCTTCTTTGAGCTCTGTTATGGATGTAGATTCTCATTCTGATAGGCACAAGCTCAAGGAGTTCCACTGTTGAAGCTGAATTTGCACCAGTTGTGCCACTGCTTCCTATCCATCTGCAGTCTTAAACAGTGGAATGGACTGACCATTTGCTTCATTTTCCTGTCAAGTCAAAATGGTGCTTCTTCAGTGTCTTTCTCCTATTTCACACCTTGTCATCAACGTGTTGTTAACGTCCAGTGTTGTTAATTCAGTGCTAATGGTTTTGATCTTTTTTCCACTTCCAGTCAAAAAAGAGAGACAGATAATTCATTCCAGGCTATAGGCTGTCTTCTGCAGTGTGTCTCTGGCAGAAATAAAACCCCTGAAGGACAGTTCTAAAATAGGTCTTTGTGTGAATTGTCAGCACTCCTATAGAGGAGACATTGTAGGTACTACTTTTGCTCGTGAGTCTCATTCCTTGATGGTGACACATATGTCTCCTTTCTCTAGTGCACTCCAAAGCTTCAGTACCATACTTAAACTTTAAAGTGCTGTATGCAAGTCATTGCATATGTTGAAAGGTAGAACCAGGTTCTGTTTCAGTCAGCTAGTCTGTTGTTTTCCAGAAATATGTTTATGCCAAGAATACGTACAGTAGGCTTCCTTTGTTTACCTCCTTTTTAACTGGTGAACTCCAGTGCTGGTAAAGAGTACTGCCAGTGTAAAGATGAGCTGAGAAGTTGCTTGTGAAGTGACAAAGTAGCAGAGATGGACCTTACCTAATTTTAAAAATCTATACTGTGGATATCTACATCCGAAAATCATCTTGGAATTTGTAGTCAGAAAGAAAAACAGGCATTATTATGGTATGATATGCCATAACCTAATTTAAAATAAGCAAAATCAATATTACCTTTGAATTTCTCACCAACAGCTATCTATATAAGAGAATCAGACAAGCTAGTTTCCCTAGGTTTAAATATTATTACTGAAGATATCTAAAGATGAATGTGAGGAAATCTGACCAAGTATACAGTCACATGTTCCAAAGCCAAACTACAATCAGAGTTCTCACAAAGATCCCTCTCCATCTTCGTATTAATGATTAAATGATACAACTTTATTTTTAACACACCTTTACTTTCACAAAAGTTACAGTAGGAGTCTAAGAGTGATCCAAGTAAGGAACTGCACAAGATTTCGTAGAGGGCAATATCCTTAGCATTTTCTCTACCACCACCTGATATGCCCATTAAGCTTGACCCTAGGGAACACCTTGAGACAGACAACTGTGAAGACAGTTCCTTCTGAACCACCCTTCCCTGCCTTTCCCAGATTAAGATCGCTTTCCCTCAAGAAAGAGATATAGGAAGTATATTTTTTCTCTGAATCTTCTAATGAACATTTGTATATTGAACATGAATTTATAATTCTTGAGAGACTGAGAAATAATTCCAAAATATTCTCTTTACAGAGCATTACCAAATGGGTATAACATTCTTAAATGCTGTTTTAGGTTTCTCAAATCAGTATTCTTTAACATACCTGTAGCCTCAGTTTCTGAACTCTGCTTTTCCCTGTGCAGACTTGTTTGAAGTCTACAATAGCTGCATAAATAAGAAGAAATGTGCATGTGAAGACAGATTGCACTAACTTGCCGTGAACATGTTTTTCCTCCCAATATGTCTATCTTCCCTCAGTTCTAATATATTTATTGTTTTTATTCTTGATGTTATTTTAGAGGTTAATGCAGCCGTAATAGTCACCAGGCTGCTTCCTTCAAAGCTACTATTTGGCTTCCACATTGAGAAGAGTCCAGTCTCTGGGCTGAAGTTGTGGTGCACTGAGTCTCTTTGTGAAGCAGTTTTTTGTTCAATCCCTTCCATGTATGGGGGATGTTCAGTCAATCTCCAGCCTGGATACATATTTTACTTTGAGTTACGATTTAACCACATGGGGACCATATGGCAGTTAAAAAGAAGAATCCAAGCTTTCCAAAGGAGGTCCTGACCATACATGCTTTGCTCTCACACTACAGGACACTTACGGATTGAGAGTGGGAATACACATCTAAAATCGTCACATTAGTGCTTGACTCACAAATTTTGAGAGACCTGAACTTGTGATCAACATCCCTGAAGGAGGAGACCTCTCGTTTTATCCCTCTTTCAGATGATTTTTCTGATTTTGACTAAATTGGTTTTCTGTGCTATTCTGTTATGCTGTGTTCTTCTCTGGGAACATTTGTCAGTCATCAAAAATCAGTAGCTCTGCCAGAACCTGATATATTTTCTCGGTCAGAAATCTCTTGTTCAGCTTCCATAACACAAGTTCTCTGCTTCAAAATTGAGTTATAATCCAAGGTGAAGTTTTTGCAATTGTAAATTCATAAATATAGGCAATTGTAAATTGCTTATAGAATTGTGAAATTCTATATGCAGAGTTAAAGTAGAATGCCATTCATCATGATAAATGTTCAGTCAACTGTACATACTATTATCAGGGTCACTTGTGCTTTAGAGGATATTTATCTGAGTCAGTAACCATGGGTTTTGCTGCATGAGGAAAGAGTTAGATGGATCTGACACTCATTGGCTTCTTCTATGATTCTAGTGATATGAAAAAAACATTAAATTTGCATCAGAATAGGCTATCTTGAGACCATATAGGTACCATACCAGATAGGTAAATGTCTCTTCCTACCGAGGTTTTCCTACTGTTTGGTTTGATCTACATAAAGCTTCTTTTTAGGATCACTGTGTGGAGATTATTTGAGGTGCAAGTCTTCCCTGCCATAAGAACCTAGGAATTGACATGTATGTAATTGATTCCTGTTAGCCAGTTACTTTTTCTTGAGACTGTTATTTTGCATGTGCTTCCAGAGCATAATATATATAGATATGTCTCATTTTAACTGTTTATATAAATTTGCATAGTTATTATAACTATATATACACATATATAATGTTAAGTGCTATTGCAAGCTTTTGAGTGCATGCAGAGGATTCTTTCTTCCTTTGACTATAGTTACATGACAGAGACAGAAAAAAAATTTATACTGTTGACAATTCGCTGAAAAAAAATGACATTACTATCTTGATACCATACTTGATTACATCGCTTAATGTAGGCAATTTTTTTTACATACTTCATCAATTACATTATAAAGGAGCACCTTTTTACGCCTCAGTCATTTCCCATATGAGACAGTTCTTTATCATTTTGCTTTGACGATGTAAGTCATGATTTTATTATAATACTTAATATTATATTAATTTTGAATTAGGAAAATGTAACAATGCTGTTTTGATACGTGTAGGTTTGAGTGTGTATCAAGGACATAAAAACTTACGTTAATAGAGTACCCTTTATAGTATCTATAACTAAAAATACATTTCTATTTTACATGGCTGCATGCCTTATTTTTGCATTTGCTTATCTTTTAGTTGCATTGCTAGTTGAAGGAATCAAATTTAATCCTTTGTATTCCAAAACTGATCCTCAGTCTCCATTTTCCTAGGTACTATTTCAATTATCCTTAATAGGTAAAATCTATTTTACTTAAACTACAGCTTCTTACTTTTACTTTAAGCTCAAACATCATTAAAAATCTAAGAACATTTTGAAGTATGAGTAATATGAGTAGGTAATACCCTTATTTACTTTACCTTTTAAAAATTATTTACATTTCTTTGGTTTGGTTCTTTCAACACTATTTTAAATCTTGATGATTTTCAGTTAGTTCCACAATACCAGCACTGATAGCATTTAGCCTGATAAATTAGCAAGGTAGAATTTGGGAAATATGCCAAACCAGAAAATATTTTAATTAATGGACACCATGGAAAAGACTGCTGTCTGTCCTTTGTCTGTATATAATAAAGAGTCATAGAATCACTAAATTTGGAAAAGATCTCTAAGATCGTTGAGTCCAACCTTTATATCTCCTTCTCTGGCACTCTAAATTGCTTTTGCTATTTTTAACTAAGGTTGTTGGACATAACTTAACCAAAAATAAATGGAAATAAGTGTAGTTTCTTCTGATACTATTTACAATGCAATACATGCTACCTTACTTCACCTCCTGCTACATAACTCCCTGTGTTCTCAGTCCATTCATTCTAATCACTTACTTTGAGTTCCAACTCCTTTCTGGTTATGTGTGCAAAATCTTCAATTATTCTTTTATAGTTCAAGTAATCTTCACTAAATATGAATTAATGTGCATGAGTAAGTGGAATACAGGATGTTAGATTGTTCTAAAGTATGAATCTCTGTATGTTTTGGAAATCTTGCCTAGTAGATAATCTGTGGTGTGAAAGATTATTCTAAAAACACAGTTCTTTTTAAGAGAGTAATTTGATACTTCAGATATGTGTGCAAGGGGAATTATGACTGCACATTGGCTATTCAGGATGAAGGTTGTTTCAGGTGAAGTAGAAGCCTGAAGTGAGGTGAAAAATGGATTCAGTTTATCAGAACTAAATTTAAGTATCAAAATGAAGTTGTCTGTGGGTAGGCATCTTCCTGTGCTTTATAGTTAACAGCAGCCTAATCAACATAGCTAATGTTTTTACAACAACCAATAGTGTCCCACTTCTGAAAGGAGTCACTTTCCAAGCTATGTTGTCCATAATGGAAAATTAGATTCCTAGTTCGTGGTTAGGTACTTATGTTTAGATACATCCATCTAGGTGTTTTAAGTTAAAGTGGAATCCCACTTAATGTGTCACATAGCTCATTACCTTGATTTTTGGGACTTCTGCTGGTACACAGAGCAGCATCCTTAAAAAAAAGTCATCAGGTTGCTGTGGACAGACTTTCAAAATATTTAATAATATAGTCCTGATACTTGTTTGTATTGGCGACACTAATTCTACATAAGCACTGTTTTTGTGCCAGCTGCATAGGTTACTTTTTTCCTTGTGTCATCTTAAGCCACCTTTTTTTGCCAACTGCATTGTTTTCCATGTGTCGGCATTGCCACATCCCCACAGAATGTTGCATAAGGGGTTGAGTGCTTGTGTTCTCACTTGTGACAGTGAGACCAGAGGTGTAAAGCCAGCCCAGGGAGGAGCTGGGTGAATCCACTCAGAGGTGTTGGTACTCATAATCCTCCCAAGAAGGATTGCTCTCTGGCCCTCCAAAGCCAAAGCCCTCAGACCTGGAAGCCTCAACACAGTGACACACAGCTCGCATAGCATTGCTTCTGTGTCCAGGAGCCAGCATGGCAAAGTCCAAATACTTCCACAGAGAAATTTTGAAATGCAGAGCTTTAGCAACACTGTTTTCTACCGTGCACTGAGTAACTGAAGACAATATTGCAAGTAAACAACTTGCACAGCTCTGCCTGGATGTACAAACAGTGACTTGACACAGAAAAAAATACAACAATTTTAATTATCCATTTCTCTTCACATCTTCCTTACTTTGCTTGTCCGGAAACTAGTGCATATCCTTCTACACAAAAGATTCTTCCCATCTACTTTGAACCATCTAGCTACTTTCCCCTTTTTTCATAAGGTCTTGTTCCCACTGGAACAAGTTCACATATTTATGCTAAGTACAATCTCCAGAGCTGCTTTTTCCTTGCTAGCTTTCTAAACCAACTTGCTGGATTTTAGGATTGGAAAATAATATTCCTAAAAGGTAGCATGCCAGCAGTAGCAGGTAGTGCAAATGACTCTTTGTTTGGAACAAAGAATTAAGAATGTGTTCAGGAGCAGAGAAATCTAAAGAGATGGTTACAATTATTTCAGTTCAAGACAGAGCTTTGTTTTCAGTATTTACTTTGTTGAAAACAGCAGATCTCTTGCAAATGTGTTGGGCCCATTTTCTTTCCTTGTTTAGCAGTACACATACCAGTAATTCTATTGGATTCAGTATTTCTTGTGCTATTTATTTTGCCAAGTTTCTTAAGGTCTTTTTTGCTAAATGTGGAGGGGGTTTAGAACAAATATTAAGGCAACCTCAGCTAAATCCTTATGATAAAATTGGCTGTGATGTCAAAATAGCTGTGATGTCTTCGTTGTGGACTAATTTTTCATCCCCACTCCCTGTCATTCCTTCCTATAGCTTCACATTAGAGAATCCTCCTGTCACAAGGGAAGCTTGTGTGAGAGTTGACTCTCCAGAGCCTATTCCAAGTCTCAAAACAGACAGTGCTGTCAAGTACAGGACAGATTCTGTTAAGTAGAGACTTTAAACTGCCAAGTGGATCTTGACACAAGAGAATTTGACCCTACACATACAAGTTTCAACTCTGTTTCTGAAATAAATCTGTGTGACAGTTTTTGGGTTTTGCCTTGTTCAAACGTGTAGCTATTTGGTCCACAGAATAACACAGTTTAAGTATAGGAACACCATTTGCTAATGTCAAAACATTGTTTATGTACAATTTAATCTCCCGTGATGGTGTATTTATTTGCTGTATGCTTGCTTGAGTTATTTTCATCAAGAAATTCTGTCTATGTGTTGCTTTGGCAACATCTTTGCAGAGTTTACAACTTTGAAAAACATGTTGGCATCAGCTATGCAGTCCTTTTAAACAGCTGCTGTGCAGTCATGCTGTTTCAACATGCCACCACACATGGCTGAATTATGCAAATAGTTAATATTAAATGACTGAGATACAAGAACAATTTGTACACTCGATAAAGCTGGTCTGTGGAGTGTAACTTCCATTCATGTAACTGAGTTAGTGTGCTGACAATTTAAAGTCTACTGCATGTTTCTTTTGACTTTGTATCTTGTATTAGAGGCAGCAGTGGACAGAAGGTATATGGCAGGAGTATTTTAAAAGGCTGAGGGCTTTTTTTAACTCATTACTAATAATTCAATTAAAATAGAATGTGTATCAATGTAATTTTCTGGCAAGTATTAAATAGGTAAGATATAACAAATGTTTGTCATGCAGCTATGAACATTTTTTAATATAAGTAAAATTACCCTTTTCTGGTTCAGAAATAAGACAGAATGTTAATTACATATAAGGCTAATACAGTAACCTTGTTGCTTATTGAAGACAACAGCATTTGTAAAAAGCAAGCAAACAAAAACATTAATAGTTTAAAAAAATACAAAATTGTCTTAAAATTTACATTGAATGGTTTTTCTACTGATATTGCTGTTCTAATTCTACAATAATGAATGCTGTAAATAATACTACTAGTAGTAGTAATTGTTATTGTTATTACTGCTTTAAATTCTGTAACTTATTCTATAGTAATCATGCCCAATACATGGGGTGGAAGGGGAATGTTAGGCAGGAGGTGTAGTGAAAGATGATAGAAGATGTCCAGTTGAAGTCAGAAAATGCTGGTTTTTTCTTTCTCACTCTACTGTGCATTTTGAATAATCTGTTTTGTTCAGCTAAGTATTAAGGAAAAATTACTTCTTGAACTGAAATTGTTTTCAAACCAAATTACTAGGATATCCAAAAAAAGGCTGCCTTTGTATATGTTCTCATTCTTTTTTCCAGACTGAAACTTTCATTTTTCACAAAACTTCTTTTCCATTCTGATCCTCTTTTTGCTGTACATGCTCTGAAGGTTTTTCATTGATTTTTTCTTTTCTAATCTGGATATAAAGACATCTGTTTCTAGTAATGTATTTACAAAATTTCTGTGCAAGACCTAGTGTTCAAAAGTACAAGTTGTCACAGTCATTCAAATCAGATTTGTAAACTCCCTCAGCCTGACAAAATAAATGCAACAGAATTCTTTTAAATGAAATGGAAGTCTAAGTTAAAAGAGAAAGTGTGTTTCTTACTGCACAGTAAATGTTCTCTTTTACAGCCTTTAAGCAGAATTTAAGCAGAATTTGAGTTGTATTAATCCTCTGTGCCTATTTTATTTTCTTACTTTGCTAGGGTCCAAGTAGTAATCTTACTAATTTTAGCAAGGATATGTTCTTCTTTTTTAGATTTTCTGATCCACATTTGGTGAACATAAATTTATTATTAACAAATAAATATTTAATAGGTTCAAATGTAATTTAACTGAATAACTTAGCATTGTTCTTTTGTGGTTTTATAGGAACTAGCCACAATGAAGCAGATTATAATTAATCTACATGGTAAACGCTATGAACAAAATCTACCTCAGTCTCATATTGATGTAAAAAGTGCAGTTGGAAAAAAATCAAACCGTTTGGTGAAATTGCTGCCAGAACATGAAGAAGAAAATATATTTACACCTAAGCCAACATTATTTGTAAGTACTATGATAAGAGTAAATGCCAAAACTTCTGGTGGTTCTCCTCACTTTTTAAAAAGAAAAATATGGATTCATCATCAAGGAGATGTATAATTAATTCAGCTAAATACTTGCAGCTCTTTATGGACTCAAGTCAAAGTTCAGGAGAAAAATTAACATTTATGAAGTTTTCTAGCTCTTTGGTTACTTTCTACATCTTAAGTTCACAGCATACCAAGTCTTTTTTTTTAAAAAAATACCGTTGTTGTATTACAATACTAAGAGTGGTTGGCAAAATTTTAATAATTGTAGGGATTCACAGACCCTACCATGGTTATGTATAAGTGGAGTTTGTGCATGTCGGTATTGAGAAGCAGGAGTGAGGAAATAGGTGTATTTCAGTATACCTATATTCATGTATATCACGTATATTAACTTGTATGTGCGTATGTATCTAAATATATATATAGAATAGAACACCAGTATTGATATCACATCTGTTGCTAAGAATGCCTGATGTTATAAAACCCTGGTTTATTCCTTCAAAAACCAAAAGCTTGGATTTTAATATTTAAAGTAGCCCACTTCAGATTTAGTGCTTCTGATATTGGAAAGCTTCATGAAAATGGTTTAGAAATTTCTATGACTCTGTCAGAACTGATACATTCAAGACAGCCAAGATGCAATGCTGAATCACAAAACAAATCATTACTCTTATTTTCTTCATGATATTACCTTTCTTTGGGGTGGACTGGGTGTATCCACACTACATAGCATATGTGCTGATTTGGTCCAAAGAGAAGTTTTTTGGGTGGGTTTTTGTCTTTTTTTTTTTTATTTTCTGGTGGAGATTAACATATAGTATCTTAAACAATATGAGCTTTCTATTGTGGCACACCAGGTACTGGGTTTATAACAAAAGAGGAAATGGTAGCATCTCTGGGACATGATACGAGGACCTTGGAGGATTTTAGGGGTTCAGAATTTGCTTGAACAGCATTATTAGACTAAACACAGGCTTTTCCAGTGCTGTCTCCTCCACTGTCCTTTTGATAGTGCTAAATCATACTGCCCAAACGTTGTCTTTGATGGAGCTATTCAGTGATCCTAAACATAAGCAAACTGTCTGTGTAGATGACCCAAGGTTTCAGTCCGTAATCTGTCCTGTCTTTCTTCTCAGGGATATAGAAACAGTGTAGGAAAAAAAAAACCTGCGTTTACATTTAGAAATTGTAACCAATTTCTCTGGGAAAAATTCTAGTCTTTGCAGACTTTGGAGTAGGGAACTGAAAATGGGCAGATGGCACAGGTTTTCTTCTTAGACAGGAAAAGAAATCAGTAGTCCTGTGAAAATCCTGCCAGTTTAAGTCAATTCTAGAATTTTAAAAGCTTGCACAAATAGAGTAGGTTTATTTTTGTAACTGAAATCTTCAAAATGAATAGAGTTTATTTTTTAATTGAATGCTTATTAAGTCTTGGAGGAAAAAATGAATAGAGAGCTGACAAAAAACAGAACTAGAAAGGAGCAAGTTTAGGGACAACAGACTAATGAGAAGGTGCTCAGTAACTCAAGAGATTATACCCAACCCTGGAAGCAGAATTGTCCTCACCTTGTTCCACCTCCACTTGATTAGTTTTATTTCTGTCTAAACTTAAACTATTTTATTTTATAAAAGCCACCACTGAATTTGCCACAAGAATGTTAAGCAATCCTGACTGTGTAGCAGTAATCCATAGGATTATGAAGGCAAGGAAAAGTTGCTCACAGATAATTCTCTGCAATTAAAATACCTTCCACAGTGTCAGAAAACTACTGAATTCTTTTATTTTCAATTATAATTTTTTAAGAACTATATTTCTGCATAAAGTGGTGGTCATTTTTGGCACCCCTAAGATCTCTTTTCTAAGATCCATTCCTTTCTCAACTGGAAAAGTCAGATGATGTTATTTCAAATGAATCCTATTTATGGCACAGTTGATGCTTGTTTTCGTTGTGACTGATTTTTTTTTTAAATAATTTCATTTTTACTGTGTAGTTGGCTTTTTATAGCCTGGAAATAGGGAGGTTTTAATACTGGTATGTTGTAATAGTAACTTTAAATGCATAGTCTTTTTTTTAATATTTGCATTTAAACAAAGAATTATCACTGTGAACTACATAGGAAGGAGAATATTTTTCTTCTGCTGTTCACTGTCTCTCAAATAAATGTTCTTTCTTTTACAGACAAATAAAGAGGCACCTGTATGGTACAAGAAACTGCAGAAGAAAACATCACCATAGCATTTTTCCAAAATTATTCAGAATAATCCTTTGGGGCACTTTTCATCAAAGAAGGTTATTTTCATCATAATGATGCCCATTTTACTATAAAAGCAAACAACTGTTTTGGTTTTAGCTGTTCTTTTGTAACTGTCAAATAATCTTACACTTCATAAAATAATTTCTAGATCTGTCATGTGAATAAAATGTGTGGAAATAATGCATGCAATTATTTTGCTAACATATATTTGAATTTTAAAAGATCAATAAACTCTAGTGTGTTGTATTGTTTTTCCTGGCCCCTGTGTTTCATGCCACATTCCTTGCAACTGTGCTGACTTACGGAAATTTTTAAAATATACATGAGTTAGTATCAAACTGTATCCTACTTTCTATGAAGGAAATTCATGTCAGCTGGAAAATAAATTTCTTACCGCCCTTGATTTGTAGCTTATCACTTGATGTCATTTGTATAACCAAATGGGCATTAAAAATACTTCAAAGAAGCAATAAAATGCATCTTAATTTTCAGCACTGATACTTAACTGGCTAGATAGTAGTGTAGTAACATCAACGTGATAATAAAAATAGAACCATGATGGGTGAGAACTGTAGTGTATAATGAGGAAATGGGTAACTTGCCATATTTAATTGTATGAAAATAAGCCCCATCTTCCAAGAACACATTCTACTTCTTTATTCCACTCCACCATCTATTCTGACTACGCAAAAGTTCTCTAACATTTCAAAGCATATGGTATGTTTCTATGTATAACATAAATACAGATGTTTTAAGTACTGCATACTGAAAATATTGCTCAGATTTCATTTAAGAGAAAGCTCCTTCTTCTTAGCATCTTTTTCCTAGCTCCTTTTTCCTTGACAAAATCTCTTAAACTGTTTATTTTTTCCTGCCTGGACATGAACAGTAATTTTTTACTATATAATACTGAGCTATATCAAGCTTACAATTCCCAGATACATTTTTCTTCATTTTCCAAACAACAGTTTGAAGCACAGTAATACTACTTCTGCTTCAGCAAGGCTTCAGTTTCCTTGTTTTTTTTCTTTTCTAGTTCTGAAAGAACGAGGTAAAAATGCTGGCAATTGCACATCACAGGTTTAAAATTATCATTCTGTGAGTGAGGGAGGCCAAGTGTGTAGAGAGAGGTAGTATCTTTTATTAGACTAACTGCTGTTCACTGGGGGAAAGATCACGCAAACTTCTGGGCTCACAAACCTATCTGTACCATCATTTCTGAATAACTCGTTTCCTGAAGTCTAGGTTTTCTCTAACTTACATTTGTATGTGAATAGAATCCTTAACTTTCATTTCCTATGAAACAGCTCCCATATGCAGATACTAATTTTGTAGTTTGTAATAGATACTTTATATGATTCAGTCCCTACTTGAACTTCCCAGACTATCCTGTTTGTCTGTTACCAATGAATAATTAATAAATTATATTATCTAGAAGGACTCTTAGCAATTTTAGGCAAGATACTAGTTGGAATCTTAAGTATTTACAATTTGTTCTCCTATGGTATCTTTATAGACAAATTGGTGAGATACAGACTGTAAGGTGGGTGACACACCCACCTAAACAAAACATGATCAACAGTGCAATGTCCAGCTGGAATAGTGTCATCCCTCAGCAAGTTCATAGGCAATACCAAATTTGAGGGAGTAGTCTATACACTGGAGGGAAAGGTCTCAGAGGATCTCAGCAGGCTGGAAATTCAGTCAACAGGGACCATGTGAAGTTCAACAAAACCAATTGCAGTCCCACATCCAGGATGGAATAACCCCATATGGCAATACTGCTGCAAAGCAGCTTGACAGAAACAGACCTTAAGGTTCCAGTGGACAACAAATGGAATATGAGTCAGTAATGTGCCAGCCAGCCACATCCTGGGTGGTTATTACCAACAGGACAGGCAGCAGATGGAGGGAAGTGATCCTTCCCTTCTGTGTGGCACATGGGAGGTCACATCTGGAGTCCTGCATCCAATTTTGGGCTTGTTCACGAAAGACACTGACATATTGCAGTGAGTCCAACAGAGATGCACCAAGATGCTCAGGGGCTGAAGCACCTGATGTAGAAGGGGAGGTGGAAAGAACTGGACTTGTACAGCCTTAATATTAGAGGATTCACAGGAGGAACTTGTAGTCTCCAACTACCAAATGGGATGGTACAGAGACAGCAGAGCCTGACTCCTCTCAGGTGCACAGCAATAGCGTAAGAGACAATGGACACCAGATGGAGCACTAGAAAACTCAATTAGCTATTATGACAAATGCTCTTACTGCAAGGACGGTCAAATACTGGAACAGGTTGCCTAGACAGGTGGTGAAACCTTCATCCTTGGAGATGTTCAGAATTCCACAAACTCCTGAGCAAACTGGTATAACTGGACCTGACTTTGAGATGGACTAGAGGACTGATTTTCAGAATTCCTGTCCAACTTAAATTACTCTGTGTTGTTATTCCTAAATATACTGATACCAGGCATTTATTTACTTCATACTATCCAAAAGGCAAAAATCTGTTTAATACTTCAATGGAAATGCAATACACAGGAACATTTTTACTCCTAGAAAATAACTGTGCATTGTAAATTTCTGTGTCCTCCAGGCAGCCTGATTTTCTAAAAAGGCTGACAGAAAATTAGGCTGATTTTGTGGTGAAATTTTATTGATATTTAAACAGTTCTTCAGATGACAAAGTGGCTTGTTCTGTCAAAGGGTTGTGGGGTTTTTTTAATTATTAACAAGGTCCATCTTTAAATGTGCAAAACTATAAGTAATTTATTACAGTACACGGGTAACACACAATGCTGTTGGTAAATTCTTGTAATCCATGTAGCTCTTGTGTAAATCTCAATATGGGTTTTTTTATCCTAGTTGAAGACTCTGTTTTTTCTGTGATTCTTCACTAGACTCCAAGCCTATAATTAATTATCTATGAGGAGACCCTCTAAGCTTCTCATGAGAAAGCTAGAATGTCACTTAAATATAACTATTCAAACGTGAGATGGCCTACAGCAAAAATTAATGAAGCTTTTTGCTCTTTAAGTAATGAAAAGGCTCAGTTGCAGTATCTGTACAGCACTTTTACCAATGTTCTTTCCCACAAACATAGCTGTCAAACAAATTATTCCAAAGTTATTCTTCATGGTCCTTGCAGTCTCCTATTGTCACAGGCCTTGTGTCAATGATGTATGAGTCAATAATAATGAAGCAAAGAGAAATTTCTAAGGGCAGTCATGCATGTAAGCAACTTGTGACTGAAGTGCCCAACCCACGTAATCATCCTCAGTTCCTCTTTTTCAAACCAAAGGGACCAAAGCCAAAAAAAATCTCTATCCACTATTACATTTCTTGGTACATTAAGTAGGTGTTACTTAACTGGTAAGTTTCGTAAATACCTGGGTTGAACAGGAAAGAAAGAAAGACAATGCTTTAGAGCAGGTTAGGATTTTGGGGTTTTTTTAAACACTGTAATTGCTTTCTCGCCTTTCTGTCCCTTGTCTGAAGCCAAGAAGCTGTAGTGCTTCAAGGTAATCTCTTCTTTGAGGAACAAATTGAAAATGTAATTGCTTTTTTTAATGAGCACCTAAACTTTTAATGCTTACTTCTGAATACTGTGGTCATAATTCACTGGCATTGTAGTTTATAAATATTTTCTGTACAAAGAAAAAATATGCCTTTTGGATTTACGGTCTGCATTCCATTCAAGACTTTCTGTACAAAACAACAATGAAACTTTTTAAAAGAGGAATATCTGTAAATTTAAATGTTAGTTGTCTGAGTATTCATCAGTACCTTTGAGATACTATTTCCTACCCCTTACACATTAGCTGTTATTTTCTGTTTCAGTTATACTTTTTAATGATACCTAGTTTCAGCCAAAAAAAGGAGAACACTTAAATCTATTAAACCTCTGACATCTGCAAGTTGGTCAGGCAGAATTCTTTTACTCTTGGTAGGCATTCATTAACTTCCATGTCTTTGAAAGACATGACTCAGAGAGCATGACATTGTAGAAACAAATTACTACCTTTTGAAGAAGTATTTATGTTATTATGTATATGTGTCTCAATCAATTGTCAGTCTGTAGCACATTTACATGAAAACAGATTTATACACAACAGCTTGAGTCTGTAACATCCTGTCATCTTTCAGGGTTGTGCTCATTAGGGAGGTCTACTGAGGAAAGCATTTCTCTCCCTGTTAACATTACATTTAATAGATCACATGCCAGACTTCTTACTGAGTCAAAGAAATGTATCCCTGGTATTTTCTTATACTAAAGAATATCGAGAATCTGCATTCATTCTCGACCTTTGAAAATGAAACAAGTATCTCTAGAATATCAAGTTTTGCTTAGTGTCTTTGGGCAATATTATCCCCTTCTTAAATTCCTAGGATTGATTGGGAACTCTTGACCTTTAAAACGCATACTTCCGCAGTTTAATTAAGGCAGTTACACTTAGGGTATTTCAGCCTGAAGCTGGGCAGCAGGCGGCAGCGGCAGAGGGTGCCAACTCTCGGGGCACGGCACTGCGAGCGGAAATGGACAGCAGTTGGGAATTGTGGAAGAGCGAGTGGACAGTGCTGCAGAAGTTTTTAGCAGTAGAAGAAGTAGGTACAGCTCTTCACAGATGTTAGACCCTCTGCAGCTCTTTTAAGCCCTCTGCTGACAGCACAAGAGCCACAATTACAGAGTTCATTTTGTGGAGTTCCCTGTGTTTCTTTCCTCACTGATAAGTTTTCCATAACAGTAAATACCTGTGGTTTTTGTTTCTTGGTTTGTCTTTTTAAAAGACTCCTTTTTCTCAGGACATTGGAACTAGGTCCAAAAAAATGATGAATTTCAGTCAGCTTACCCTTTAAAGGATGAAGGGAACAAAAAACTCCCAGCAAATTTCATCCTCATGAAAGGAGCAAATGGCACAAGTATTAAATGTAAGAAGTTAGGATTGATCATGGAAATAGCTTTTACTCAAAACTTACATGTTTTCACAGACTGTGTGCCCTTTTTGAAGATACTGCAGAAATAACCACAGTAAAAGAGAATGCCGCTTTGACTGAAGCAATAGAATCAACTTTGTTTGACCATGAATAATTGAAGTCTTTGTGTTAATGCTCCTTTTAAGGGAGTAGTGGATCAGTAAATGTAACTTAATTGCAGGAAAAGTCTTATGGATGGAATTTATGACTGTATTTCAATGAAAGTCTTTTCATTTTTCCTTTGGTTCAATAGAAAAAGGATTACTTAGATTATTCAGTGTTGCAGCTGAAACTGTTAGCAATTCCCAGTGGTCTTGTTTTTCGTGATTTCAGGGATAAATATGGTGGCATGCAAGACTCTCTTGCTTTCTTTCTCAGTTCTTTAGAAGAATTTGTTTCTTTGTGCATTATTAGGTAGTGTTTGACTTCTACAAGGGAATTTTCATATACAGTGTACATGTGGGTTTTAAACAGGATTGTTACCTAAGTGGAGTGGTAACTCTTTTTAGAAGAAAGAGTTGAAAATATTCCCACTGAGTTCTCTCTCAGAGACCTCTCAGAGACCTTGAGAGAGAGTTGATTCTGTGCCCGAGCTTCCTCGCGCTCCCCATTGCCGGTACAGGGCCGCACATACAGGAGACCTGTCACTCTGTCTTGCACAGGACAGTGGTTTCCAAGCAGTGTAAACACAGATTCACACATAGTCATCTGCAGCTACATATAAGATGTTCACAAAAAAATCAATATCACTCATCTCCTCTGTGGTACTGTGGGCAGTCTAAGCAAGGGAAAAGTACAATATTTTCGTGCAATCTATTCACTTGCCACCTTTTCCTTCCTGGTTAGCATATAAATATCATTCTAGCAAGTCTTCATTTTTGGACATTGAAAAGGAAGCAGCTTGCAAGTCCTGCAAGGGTGGCTAAGTCCTTTTTTCACATACTTCATCAGAGATGTTCAATGTTCAGATACTGACCAGACAGCTTCTAAAAGATCATTAGGCACCACTTCTTACACATTAATCTTTATTTTACTAATTTATTATTTAAATACTAAGTCCTCAGAATCCACTCAGTATTTATGAGTAAAGGAGTACGTGCCTGAAAGTAACAACAAGCAATAAAGGGACTAATATGTCAATGACTTGAGTCTTACTGAATTAGCACATTCCTCGTCATTTTGTGTCATTTCTTTCATTATTGCAGTAATTAACGTAGCAGAATTGCATTTGTGCCATTCAGCAGGGAATGGAGAACAATAAGAGTGTTTACCAGCAGCAGGAGGGAGCTTACCTTTCTTTCTCAACCCCATAAAATCTCTGCAGGCTAATCTCAGTGCACAGCCAGGGTGCCCTCCTACACAATGGAGACTGTCTGAAACCTCCCTTAGGGAAACCTGAGTGAGCTGATTAGATCTCTTGTCCAAGAAAGCCAAATACCCAAGCCTATGAAATATAGCGGTTTTTCATTCTGACGTACCATTTCACATCTGTACAGGCTGAAACCTTTATCAAATAGATTTACACCATGATAGTAATTCTGAGATAGCTGAGTGATTTAAAACAAGTACAGAGTATTTTCAATCCGTTAAACTCAGTGAAATTACAAAGAAACAAACTGTGTAAAGTTCTTATGTTTCCAGATGCAGTAACATCGAGAAATTTTGATAATTTTCTATTATTATTTTGTAGCTGTAAACTGAAATATTATGTATAAATACATAGACATTTTTACCATAAAAAGTTAAATTATTTGAGTTGGATTATTTTTAATACAAAGCAAAATATTCTTCTGTGAATATCCATGTTTAAGGTGCTGCTGGTCATGAGTTGGATGCCAGTAAAGTATCTTGAAATTTATTTTATTTTAAAATATATTACTCTATTACATCATCTTCATGACCTCGTCTGATCTACTGTACTGGCTCCAAAAATTGTCAGATTCATGTCAGAAAGGTGCAAACTCCCCATGGGCCAACAGTGGACAGCACCACATTTACTGATTTAAGTGACAGTCCTCATTTTCATAAAAGTGTACAGTATCTTTGATAAGCAAGCTTCCAGATTCACTGGATGTTTATGGAAACAGGATTACCTGATCCACCTTCTCAGCTATGGTTGTTGTTATTCTTTCATGTAAGAGTTTTTCTGTATTCTGTATTCTTACCAGTTCTATCTAATTTCTGCAAACATAAAGATATAACTGTAAGGTTCTCCTGCCTGGGTGCCCCTCAGCCGTGGAGGTACCAAAAGCAGAGATGTATGTGCCGGCATTCTCTGGAATTACCTTGGCTTGTCCTAGTCATGGCAGCACAAAGTCCTACTCTACACAGAGAGATGACAGCACTAACATTGCTTCACTCTGATGAAATGCCAGTTGCTGGGTTTGGAATAGGACCAAGTGTGATCCTGAACATGGATTTATTGGAGTAGAAACTGGAACTCCATCTGAACAAACCTGGCAAGGCTATTGGCTTAACTGTGGTATATAGCTGTTATACTGCTTCCATAGGAAACTGAGTACATACCATTTTCCTCAGGTGATGGATAGGATTTAATGTGATCATCCCTGCTGAGTGTTCACAGAAGTTCACTTTGGGTAAGATGATGATGGGGGCATTTCTGAAGAAAGGAGTGACCTTCAGCCCTTCAGCTTTGGAAAGAAACTGCCAAGACAGCATTCAGTTTCCAGTCTATTGGCTTGAGGCACCTTCCATAGACTGCGTAAAGCTCCTAAGAACTGTTACGATACTGAACTTAATGCTTCCTTCTTCATTTTCTGCTTTAAAAAAACAGTTTTCTAGTTTTTATTTATCTCATTCTTAAGCACCTAACTTTATGAAATAGTAAGAAATCTTTGGGAAATATTAGACAGTATGAATACCATAACTACTTGAGCACTTGACTTTGCCAAGGTTAGAACTTTTCAGCTGTATGTTTGCCAGTTAGGTGCATTTAATCAAATAAAACAAATTAGAGCCATAGCATTTGATGGAGGGAGGATATTTAAAAAATTCAATGTTTTAATGTTCAACTAATTGTAGAGCAGAATTCCTTAAGTTGCATAATTCAGTGTGAACATACAACTTCTTTGCCTGTTAGGTTATTACTTAGCTTTCTGTGAGCAGTTTTCACTCCTGCATTCAGAGTAGTGGGCATTGCCTCACACTGCGGGATATTTTTGAGAAAACACTAGTTTAATAGTACCACAATGTCCTTGGGATAAAGAACAGAGAGCTGGTTTTGATATTCTTAAATTAGATACCAGGAAAGCTTACTGTCAATGCTTCATACATAAATAACGTCACCTGGATTGGAATTGCTGCAATGGGATCATTGCAAAATGCTTCTGTTGATAGAACACAGTGGACCAAGCTGGTCTAACCTACTATGATTAATTATCTCATAGGTGAATTTCACTATCTTCAAATAATTGTTTTAACATAAGATTTAAAACAGCTGTGATGGATGCAGATGGTATTGATGAAAGACATTTTGTGCATTTGAAACCTGCTCTATTCACATGATCTGGCATGTGAAGCGAAAGGAAAACATGAACATGAAGCAAAAGAGGCAATTTCTTTGTCCCTTCCACTTTTACTTCTTTCATTTGTCAGTGAAGACATATCTGAATGTAAAAGTTCAAATTCGAAAAACTGTAGTGCTTCATGGTAAAACTCTTTAAAACACGTAGAACAAGACGTTTATCCTGGTCCTGACTAAATGCATGTTTTAATATTAGTTTGATTCTCCTGTGCACTAAAACGCAGATCTTTTTTTCCACATTACATGCAGTTAAATTGTATCATATGGTGATTTGTACCCAATACTGTGTGCCAGATTTATGAATCGTTAGGCCCTGCTCTTGAATTGCACAGAATCAAGGTTTTCTAATCATTAAAAGAAGCTTTGTATTTTGTTACTCTACGAAGTTATCAATATGCAATCTAGAGAAAAAGAGGCCTTGTTTTGTTAAAAGATTGAATCAACTTTTCCTCTCCTTTATCTTATTTATATCTCTCAGGCAGCACAGGGATTAAGACATGTTGTTAAAGTCTTGCCTCATCCCACTTGCCACATTAGCTCTGAGTTCGTGCGTAAGCGAGCTCTGCAGCTTAACTAAGCACGTTACAAACCGGTCAGGTAAACGCGTTTGGAATGAGCTGTACATCCATGAACAGCACTTTTCCATACCACAACGCAGCAGGCACAGACCAAACTTCCATTAAGTCACCCAGCAAGAATACTACTTATGGGTCAAATGTGAACATTGCAATACATCAATATTTTTATCTAGAGCTGTTCTGGTTTAAAAAAAAAAAATTAACAAAGCATCATTAAAATGGAGAAAGGTTTTTGTATTGGTCTCTTGTTCTGAAAGCACGTCTTTTTATTTATTTTTTAACAATTCAAAAAGCATTTTCAAAAACAAATTATGAAAAAAAAACTTTTAGAAAAGTAATAGTGGAAACTATCTCAGCTGGTTGTAACATATGATTGTAAATTAAATGTCTCATTTTGAAAAACAGTATCCTTCATTACCTAAATAAATTAATATCCTTAAACTAGGTGCAGAATAAATCTCTATTGAATATTGTACTAAATATTTTATTGCATGCTTTTCCACCATGTTTTGTAGAAAATAATCCGACACTTGAAGCTGAAGCTACAAGTGCCAATATGTTAACAAAGTTTCATGTTTTTCTCCCCAAAAAATTATTTCTTTCAGTTAATCAGGTTCTAAATATTTTCAGAAAGGCAAAAAATAATGAGGGAAGAGTTACATTGTATTAACTGTTTAACTATGTTGAATTCTATTTACCATAATCTATTACTTAATACCTGTCTGAGAAATTAAAAACATTCTAAAGGACCTTGAATGCATCTGCAGTCCCTGGGAATAGTATAGTTAGCGAAACTAGGGTGAGATATGTAATACTGTCCTATGTCATTAGATTCCCCATCTGTAACATTTTATTTGACTTCTTTTTTAGTAGACACCTTACGTGACTTATTTGAGAAGAGAGATATTTCTCTGTGCCAGCATTTTT
Organism: Origma solitaria; assembly: GCA_013397895.1. Classification (NCBI taxonomy): domain Eukaryota; kingdom Metazoa; phylum Chordata; class Aves; order Passeriformes; family Acanthizidae; genus Origma; species Origma solitaria. Next base: position 97,344 of record VZRL01006106.1, read on the forward strand.
ATAGATGTATGACGCTTCTGAGTCCCTACAGACATTTGAGCCATCACCCATAGCCACTGTCATTTTTCACTTTTTTTATTTCTAGATTGTTGCAGTGTTGGCAAATCTGTTGTGTTCTGATGATGTCTAACCAGAGTAACTGAAACTAAACAAACTGTGTGGAGGCAGTTGCTTCCTTGATGGAATGAGTTCCTCCTGAGGCAAACACAAACCATGAAGGGAGGTGCAGCTGTGCTTTTTCATTATACCACACAGTTAGAGATACAGACATTTCCTCAGCCAGCAAGATGAATATTGTCACCAATTCTGTAAGCCTCCAAGTGAACAGGAGATAGGACTCATGTGCAGCCACATTTTATCAAGGTGATCAGCTTCTTCTTAGTGGAGGATTGAAGTCTCTGAGGTTGGCAGCCTTCGGTTCATTCATCTTTCTTATTGGTCAGCTTGTGATGGCCATTAAACACAACAGATATGCTGATGAGTTTTTAGCTTCACTAATGAGTCCAGGTACATTCTCTGATTTCCAGAGTTTTGATGATTGTAATTTTAAACATTTTCACCACAGAATGTTAACTGTGTACTGTAACTCCTCTTCTATGGATTGGGATGAAAAATCAAGCACACCTTCATAAGTTGCACTTTTCAAACTCCTGACTACCCTTCTATTGCAAGTGAGGTTTGTTTTTGTAATCTCTACTTTGCTGTTATTCCTCCTGACAAGCGACATCCAGTCAGCCAGCTCACTTATGGAGAGATGTTTAATGTGTCTTCACTGGAGGTCAAACCTCACTTAGTCTTGAGGCAGATGCATAGATAATCAGTACTTGCTGTCATCAGTTTTTTAAAATTACTTGTTCCTAAACTTCATTTTTATTCAAAACATGTCCATTGAGTTACCAAGACATGTTGAAAGTTGGTAATGGTCACCTGAGTTATTAAGCCTTATCATTAAGCAAGTGAGAACCCTGTGGTAATTTTAATATCCTCTGACTGAAAATCCTGGTTTTGCTGCTGCAGCAGCAGTTTCTGATCGCAGAAAGACTGGTTCATTCCAATTGTTGGGGGTTTTCCTCCCCAAGGGCAGACTGTTTAAACAGACAGGAGGATGCTACCTAATTCTTTGTGCTCCTTTGAATTGGGGTGGCTCCTCTGCACGGATCATAGAAATGGAACAACAAAGCTGCATTACCCGGGTCCTTTAACTGGGAATTCCTGAGCTATGCTACACATGCCATCAGTGCTCTGTAAGCTGCTTCTGAGTGATTCTCAGATACTAACAAGAAAGATCCATCAGACCACAAACAAGGATAGTCAGGCAGCCTCACTGTGGGAGACTGATCAAGATTGAAATTGTCTAGATTTAACTCCAGTCATTCAACCTCCAGCCTCAGCAGATCTTTAAATGATAGCTCAAAGAATCCATTTTCAGTTTCTGCTCTATTTAGGCATCCACACTGCATGTAACTTCTAAGTGTGTACTGTAAAGGTCCTTCTAAACAGGTGTCACTCTGTGAGCTTGTGCTCTTCAATTACTAGGACTCCTCAAAATGTAACTGAGAAAAACAAGCCTGCTGGTGCTAAGTTCAAATTAATAATACAAGGATTTGTGTTGGGTTTTTAAAATTATTATTATTTATTAAAAAAAAAAAATAAAAGGGGGAGACATAAGTAAGAGGGGTCATAAGTAGGAAAGACCGAAAACTGCATTCCTAAACTGAGTACCTCAGTTAACTGCACAGTCCATCCAAAATTCAGGTGTTCCAAAGGAAACAGTGTCTGCCTGCATCTTGAGGCGCAGCTCTCTCCATTGGCTACACAAGGAATATTCCACTAGACACTGAGAGTGCATGCAGGCTCAACAGCTCGGTGTGAGGGAGCGACTGCACCCCGTCTGGAGCTGTGCATGCTGAAAAGCATTGAGCACTTCAGTGAAACACCTGCCATTACAGCTCTACAAGGCTCACCTTAGATGTGTAGGCACCTAAGATCTTCATCTTTCCTGGCCATGTGAGGAATCTAGCCAACTAGCCAAAATTAAGCCTTGACATGAACCTTTTCATGTCCTCATATATATCTCTACCGAAGATGTATAGTTTAGAAGCATCCCACATAGGGATTTGTTGTTTCAGTAGACAGATTTCCCATTTTAATTATTTCTTTTTCCCCCACCCTTAATCTCAATAAAATTGATCAACTATTATGTTTTCTTTCAGAAAGGTAAATAGCTTGTTGTAAAAACTAATCAATCCCCCTTCAGGAGACTAATACACCAACCTGGCAATATTCCATTTGAAAAAAGTTGAGACTTGTCAGTTAGGAATTTTAGTCAAAAATGTTGAGATGAATCCAGTGATATACTTTGCAAAAATGCGTTATTCATAAACTCTGTTATATTTTGTGACCAACTTTATCCAAAGGTAATTCAACAAAATCATGTTTTTCATTTGCATATATTGAGTGACACAAATAATATTATCTATTTTAATAAATTCACATACTGACTGCTTACATTAAGATGCTCAAATTAATGTCACAGTGCAAGTTTATAATTACTAACATAATTTAATTTATATTTTCTAAGTATTGGTTCTAACTCTAGCTTTCTTGACAGTATTCTGGAAAAATGTCTAATCAAATAATTCTTGAATATCAATCCTGAAAACTCACTGACTATCTCTTTTTAAATTCTTGGTGTGAAGTTATCCAGACATGCTCATCTAAGACCATAAATAGTAGCTGGTTTAATATGCTCTGGAACTGAAATGTGAAGTATTCTGTCACTATATGATACAAATTAATTTCCTTCTCTTTCCCTAAATGCAGCACAGAAATATCTAGCATGTTTTTTCTCCTTTCTTATCAACAATTCTACATCATTTATCTAAACCCAGCCAATTTTTAAAATTTTTAATACATTTCATGGACCTTTTTAAAATGTTTTTTTTCAATGTGGGTCATTGACTTCTTAGGCATCTTTCTTCCTCCATATTATTTTTCCATAATCACTGCCATCAAAGTTATATTTGCTGTTACTAGTTCTTTTCCCAGCTGTTGAGTGTCTATAATTATAACTCTTTTAAAAATGTCCTCTAAAGAGGCAGAAGGAAATGGGTTGCTCTTTTGAGGAAGGGGTATTTTGACTCTCGTGGGATTGTAGACTTTCAGCACTGTGCTTGCCTCACTCAGCCTACAATTTATTTCAGCTCTGTATAATGCAGAATTTGCCTACACTGGATGCAGGACTGTTTGAGTACAGGTATGGCTTAGTTTTAGGAATTATGTAGACAGCAGCACTAATAGCACGAACTCTCCTGCCTCACCCCTAAGGGTAGAGCTACATGGCACAATGAATTTAGGTTTCTACACTTCTCTGAATGGGACAGTTCAGGTCCCACAGGGAACACAAGCACACAGGATTGTTAGCTCCTCTGGACAGCCAAAGCTGTCTCTCACGGCCTCTGCACTTCTCCAGCACCACAGTGAGCAGCACTCTGCACCCTGCAGACATTGGGCTCTAGCAGCCCCAGGATCTCCTCTGAGCACCTCATAGGCAATTGATTAAGGAGCTCATCCTTTCTTCTCCTGCTTGAAAGGACAGAGAGTAAGAGGTGAAGGAATTTTTTCTGACCACATCCCTTAATTATTTTTGCACTCAACATCAGGATTTAGTTCCAAATGAGCATTCATTGCCTGACCTCATTATGCTCCTAGGGATTGTTAAGCTAGTAGCTCATTGCTTTAATGCCCTCCTAGCTTGTCCAGCCAGACCATCCCCTCTGCCATGTCCAAGCCTGTATAGGCTCCATCTCCCACCTGGCAGACCAGTATTTCACAAGACCCAAACTACTCTCCACTATGGTATTTCTCTAATCAGGAGATTTCAGCCAAAATACACAATTATAGCAGCTTTACAGTTAGCATTTGTTAACAGATTTTCAGCATAAACATTCTGGAGCCAAAAAGTGCTTTCTTTAGTAGTAAAAAATGTGGATTTGTCTTGTATATTCAAGCAGTTAAAACACATTAGACCACCTATTGCTAACAAGCATTGCCAACACCATTTGCTCTCTTAAAGCAAGGCAGCCTCCACGTTGGACAGAGGAGGTGGAAGGAAAGAATGGTGGTGGCTTCCATTAAACTTCCAAGTGATGGGCAAACCACCTTCCCAAAAGCTGTGAATGTTGTTTTCTAAGTACATTAGCATTTTAATTAATCTTGTCTAAATACCCCACATGTACAGATTTCCATCTGCTCTGATAGTACATAAATAATTAAATGACATGCTGAAGGAGCATGTTGTTGTCATTTCTGGCCCTAATGTGCAACAAGTCAGAGCCAAGCAGCTGTATGACAACGGATGAAAATACAGGAAAGACTCATCTCCTAAAGCTGAGTCAGTACCTGTTGTTCTGAAAAAGGCCTGTTGTAATAAACAACCTCCAGTTCAGACAGACACTGAACCTACAGAGGTAAAAAAGAATTAAACTGGTAACAATAAAAGGTTTTTCTGTATTTTTTCTTGTCAGATAGGCTGAAAATACTTTAACTGTACATGAAACCTAAGTAATATGAGGCTGTTTACCCGAAGTTAAGACTTCTTAAAATCTGACTAAAGATTGGGTTCAGCTACTGAGTAAGATGTCTTGTTCCCTCCAGACAGGTTGATGATTCTTAATCCAAGAATTCAAGTAATGAGCAGTTGAAGTTTCCATCTTGAAACATCTGTTCCACCAAGTCAGCACTGGCCTTGATAAATAGCAAATCAGACTGATGCATGCAAGTGTATACACACATGCTCAAGTTAAACTTGAGGGAAAATACTTGAACAGACCTCTGCATAGACAGATTTATATAATTAATCTGTAATTAGGCTTTGTGCAGTGCAGACTGACTCAGGTCAAAATACAGAAAATGCAGACATGGTAGGATCATTACCTGTTGCTGCAAAAAGTTTTTTTCAAAGGTTGTTTGTGGGTAAGTTTACATACCTTTATTTAGTTGTCACAAACCTTCACTACTATTTTAACTTACTCATCTTACAGTGGAAGAAAAATATGTTTAGCTAAAGGATAAAAACAAACCACAAGTACAACTGCATCTGAGTGCTTTTAGTAATCTTAGCAAACTTCGAGCATAACTTTAAAAGTTTGCTTAATTTTTAACTGTGCAAAATAAAATCTTGTGTACATCTCTTATTTTATACATATAAAGTCCGCACCAAGTTTTGCAATGGTGACTCTCCCTGGGCCTGTAGAACAAAGGAATAACTTCTTTTCACAGGTTTTTTATACACAGAATCTTTATATTCTAAAAAACCTGTCAAATTCAGTCCTCTGACGCTGGAGTCACGCTGTTGAGAAGGCGTCTACCTGATATGATGTGCCAATTCAATTCCATTAAGGAAAATGCCAAGCTAGTTCAGGAGGGTACATACTTCAGTCCCAGCAGAGCAGCAAAAAAAGCCTGAGGATCTCCACTGGAAATAGGAAGGTTTGACAGAACTGTTCACTAGAGTATACAGAGGGTTGGCAAAATGAAATCTCGCTTTCTGTATATTTTTCAAAACAAAGCCTTGTCCAAGAGGAACTAGAGGTATTTTGCTGATTGTAAGGCTTTGCACACCAGAGCAGGAAGGTGGACCAGGTGACTACTGAAATGTCAAGAGGGGAAAGAAGTTAAGATGAAATGTGGTTTTACTCAAAATGCCAGGCTGAAATAATTAGGGAGTGCCATTTGTTATTTCAGCAGGAATATCCTTTACTCCATATGGTCTACCACAGTATTTCTGGTGAAGAGAAATGAAAAACGGGAACCAGCTTGCCTTTCATATGCAAAGGGAGCACCTCTGTAAGCTAATACCCAAACAGCAAGAGATAAAGGTACGCAGGAATAGACTGTCATTTCATGATTTCCCACATTCGCTCGAACAGAAAGTCACCCTGCTACATTCCTCGCTGTGGTGGTGCTGGATTATATAGCACAAGTGGCATTTGCAAAGCCTGTCATGAGTGAAGATGGTACCTCGAGGCTGGTGCAGTCCTGTCTTCGGTGGAAAGTTAGCATGAGAAAAAGAATGGCTTTCTTAAAGTAAAAGGATTGTGCTGGCTCTCTTTTGGAAGTTAGAAGTAAAAAGAGAAACCATTTCTTCCCTTGGGGTGATGGAGTGCAGTGAGTGGCCAAAAGTACAGACAGCTACTATTTTTCAAGAAGAAAGTTCATGCCCACTTCTCTGGTAAGTTTATGTGAAAAAAAACGAGGTGGGCATTTGATGACTCACAACAGGCCTCTGTATGTGCTAAAAGCTCCTGAAATTATTATCAGACATCTTCCTGTGGCTTTCAAGCCTGGCTTAGTTCAGCTGAGGTACTTGGTTTTCCCTCACCTCATCATTATGAAACAACTTCTCCACGTCTTTCCAGTCCTTCCCTACCCTTCCAAAGAACACATGTGCAGGGCCCCGTAACTCAGGCCCTACTCCTCCCAGCAGGACAGTGGGACACAAGTACCTCCCTAAGAGTCTTGTAGAGCGATGGGTTGGGAAATCAGAGAGCCTGTCTCCATTCTGGGCCCCCAGCTGAACTCCTTTGCTCCCAACGCTACTCCCACAAGGCAGTGCTCAGCTCCTCCACTGCCAAGCTCCCAACCGCCTAGGACTTGACATTTGTTCTTGTTTTCTCCTGTCTCCCCTAATGGGCATAGCACTACTAAGCAAATAGGAATGTACAGAACAGGAGAGTTCAAAGTAATTGAGTCTACATTCATTCAGAAAGCCTGGATCCTTGCCCGCTCAGAACCTGCAGCATTGACATAGTTTCAGAAAGTTTAACCCTTTTCCCCTGAACCTGGTAATGCTCTTTTGAGTGCAGAGCATTGCACTTCTCTTGCAAGTGACTGTGGACACTGAGAGGTGTCTTGCACATACCTAGCTCTAGGTGCTTACCAATCAATGCTTTATTCCTCCTTTTTTCGCTTTGCAGGACAACAACTAAGGACCTTGAGTTGTCATTTTTATAAGATGCCAAGGGACCTGTGTTGCAGAGGAATGATCACTTATCATAACATGTCTGTCTGAAGTCTTACTTACACAAACAGGGCTGTGCTGGGTTGAAAACAGCTTACTTGGTTTTCTGCTGCAAATTCATCTGCTAAGGTGTAAACTCACTTCCAACTCTGTCTGCAAAATCCGCGAAGAAGCAGAAACATTCCAAAATTATTATAGCCGTAAACTTCTTTTTCCACGATGATTAATTCTGAACAAACTCTCATTTCAATTTAATTTAGGAGATTAAATGAGTTGGCAACTTATTATTGACTTTAAATTTGTAAATAAAAATTATTTGTTCCAAGGACTATAAAATCTAATAACAATGGAAATTTTTGGGCTATCAAATAATTTTCCTGTCTGGATCTAAAAGTGCATTTAGACTATCTCTAAGTTACATAGTGCAGCACTATGTGGGTCAGATAAGCAGGGAACCCGAGCAAGAACAGGAGTCAATCTGACTTTCCTGTTTAATTGTTAGTGACAGCAGAAAAATCAAAATAAAAAATTGCCCTTTAAAAATTATATAGTCCTTAGTAATCTTCCCTGATTTTTGCTTGACAAAAGACTGTAGGACCTAGACCATCATTAACACAAAAACATGGTGATGAGATTGGATTTATTTATCTGCAGTTCAAACCTAATTATATCCTTTCTAAAAAAATTAAAACACATTCAGAGATGCTTCTGAAAATGTTTAAAGTGTACACAGAGCTTTACTCAGTGATACCATTCTAATTAACCTGCCAAAACTTTTGCCAGGGCAGGCACTTTATAAATGTGTATATATAAAACAAAACAAAACAACAAAAAACCAAACAAGAAACCCTTTTGAAATAATCTGTTTATCATTCATCTAATCAGACAGAGAGAAAACATACAATTAAGGCATGCAAGTCTCAGAAACACTTCAGTTACTACAGCCATAGAATTCATATAAATGTCTGAAAGTTGCCAGTACATGCACGATGTGAGATGCTGCCTAGTCCTATGTTGTGCCTGATCTAGAATAATTAGTTTCTCAACAGTGTAGTGTAGTATTCCTAGTTTTGTATTTTTAAAGCTGTTGGAAAGCAGTTTATATTAAACTTGTCCTTTCAGATGGTCAAAAACCTAGTTTGAAGCCTAACTGAGTTGACATAGGGGACATGTCCGGTATTCAAAAAGTGTAGTTTGAAGTTTAACTCTAAACTAGGGTTACGTGAAGGGCATTCACATAAAAACCAGACATGATTTTAAAATCTGTTGGTTAAAACACCTGTTTCTAGGCTTGAGTAGGGAAAGAAATGCCAGCCGTGAGTCTTCGGTAAGGGACACTGGAGTTGCATATTGCCTAAATGTGAATACGTGTTGGATGGAAATGAGCGTGCACGGCTTTAAATGCTGCGCAGACGGGAGCAGGCGGATCTACGTTAGGAATAACAAGCATCAAGCGGCTACATATTGCTAAACAGACAGTTTGTGGAAAGAAATGTTATGCTGAGCTCTTCCCCCGCTCTGCAATTAGCTTTCTGCATGCAGGCTCTGAGACATCCTACTCGCTGTGGACTGGGCGGCAAAGGGGAGGAGTGCCAGGTTGACCAGGAAAAAAAAAGGGCTTTTTTACGTTTTAAAAGAGCCTTGTCTGTAAATGATAGGGGATAAACACGGGGAGGGGGACGCTGCCAACATTTCTGTGGATTCCGAGGCTCTCTCCCTGCAAACCGAGAGCGCGGGGCTGACACGGCAGGAGAAAGGTGGAAAGTTTGCACTTTTTTCCAAAGCTCCACTGCATGCTGTAGTTTTCCCCTACGACGTGAGCCGGTCGGTGTTGCACTAAAGGACGGCGTCCCTCCTTTTTCTGCTGCAGCAAAACATGCGGGAGCTTAGCTCACCGTCCTGTGTCTACGGGGAAATATGTTTTGAGTCGAAACCACACCTCAAAACAAGTAAATAGAAACTTGCCTCATTCCGGGAGGGGGGCGGGGGGGAAGAGAAGACTCGATCGGCGCTACCTCTTTCCCTCTACCCGTTTTCCTTGTCCTCCGCGCTATTTCTGTAAAATGCTGGAAAACTTCATTTTCACTGCGTAGCGGGGGGATGTATATTGCAGGGCTGATATTTACTAGCAGCAGGTTTCGAGTACGAGTTGCCTTCAGGACAAAAAATAATAAATGTGAATGACTGCTTTTAAAACCCTTTTGAAGATGAAAGGTAGGACAAGACAGCTGTTTTAAAGTGCCCACATTAGCAGTGCTTCTTTACAAGACTATAAATAATAGTAAAAGCACGGGAGAAGCCTCGGCGGAGCGCCGCACTTGCTGAAACCCCGCTTCCACTCCGGGGCGAGCGCCGCGCCAGCCGCTCCTACCCGGGGGCTCCGCGCCGGGCAGCGCTCCCCGGCTGCTGGCCGGGCGACACCGCCCTGCCGGAGCCGGGACCGGCACCAGGACCGGGATCGGGACCGCTCCGGAACCACGGCCGCGCTCGCCGGTGCCGCCGCTGCG
>VZRL01006106.1:107682-129211 GCA_013397895.1 Origma solitaria
CGGGGCTGCCCCCGCGGGTGTGTTGAAAGCTACAGCTGCTGCCTTCGCACTTGCCCGGCGGCAGAATTAGAGCGGCCGCCTGTCCTCCTCGCCCACGCAGGGAGTCATGTTCGGGGGGCGGGGGGGGAGAGCACACGGCGCACCGGGTAAGGGGGACTTCCCAGGACTTTCTGCCTGTCCCGGGAGGCTGTTTGGGAGCGGATCCGCAGGCAAACAGCTGGAAGAGCTAAAAGCGGGCAGGCGCCAAGCGCGGCCGGTGCTCGCTGCGGGGCGGCTCCCCGCGCCCTGCCAGGCACCGGCGTCCCCCGGCCCGGCGGGGACGGAGCCCCGATGCCGGGCTGCGCTCTGTCGGGCGCTGCCTTTCGGTGCTGTCTTCCCCAAGGAGTAAATAACTCCCCGTCTTCAAAGCGAGCTGCCCTCGACTCGTAAACAAGAGCTGGAAAAAGTAGCCTGGCATGTCGGGGCAGATCCAGATCAAAGGGACGGGAAGGCGGCTATGTTTGTGGTGTTTACCGGGGGTCTTTGAAGAAAGGTCCTAAAATCCACTTTCGGGCAGAGTTGTTGTTTGTTAGCTGCTTTCGCTTGCGGGGTGCTAAACGGGTCTGGTATGAGCGCTCTCTTGACAGGGCAGGGGGGAATGTCGCATTTGCCCACTGGAGAGTGCATGATAAATGTTTTGCCGATGACTGTACACCAGTAATGTATAGGGCTCCAGCCGCCCACGGATTCCCTCGCACTACTGTGCTAAGAGGATGATTTTCCAGTAATTAAAGAGCTCTGCGAGAACCGAGGCATGGATAGGGACATGTTTATCACGCTATTAGCCAATTATACACTGCATAGATTATTATTGGTTTTAGTGTAGTCCTGGAGACACTTTACACAATGAGCACTCTGATGTAGTAAGCCTGTCTTTTTTTTATTCTATATTATTAATAACTTTACACTTTGGTGTCGTATTTCTAATTACATACCGTTCTTCTAGGGATAAAAAAATCATGGAAGTATGGAATACATACATATATATATATATGAAAACATTATTTGAAGTATTAGTATTCAAATAGTCAGCTGAGGATGTGGCTTTTAGAGTTAGCATTTCAAAGAGAAGCGGGTGAAGCAGATAGGCAGTCACCCTGCTCGAGCAGTGAATTCCAGAGCAGGAGATCTGCAGATTAGGCACATCCCTGTCACTTTTGCGCCTCACACTGTCTTTTAGGCATAAAAGATGAAAAGTTTGCGTATGCTGGAGCATCAGATAGGTCTTAATGTGTGAATGGCTTGTGCCATAACTTCGTCTCCTTGTCCTTGATGATATTGATCAGCGTGCTGATTGTAAAAGGCGGGTTTTCATTACTGTGAGCATTCACAACTTCCTCTGTAGGTGTCTTGCGGCTGGCTGAACAGTATTGCCTTTTATTTGTAAAACCTCGCATGACTTGGATGCCATCATCTTTCTTAGCTGATAACAAATCATGTGGATTATGGTCTGTTTTGTCTTTGTAGACAAGATGTGAAATGGAGAAATACCTGGCACCTCAGCTCCCGCCCGTTCCCGTCATCCCCGAACATAAGAAGTACAGAAGAGACAGTGCCTCGGTTGTAGACCAGTTTTTCACTGACAGCGAAGGGTTGCCTTACAGCATCAACATGAACGTCTTCCTGCCCGACATCAGCCACCTGAGAACTGGCCTGTACAAATCTCAGCGACCCTGTGTAACCCACATCAAGACAGAGCCAGTCACCATCTTCAGTCACCAGAACGAAACTACTGCCCCTGCCCCTGCTCCCACTCAGGCCCTCCCCGAATTTACCAGCATCTTCAGCTCCCACCAAACTCCTGATGTGAACAACATTTTCATCAAGCAGGAGCTTCCTACTCCAGATGTCCATCTCTCCGTCACGCCCCAGCAAGGCCAGTTGTATCAGCTCTTGAGCTCACCGGATTTAGACATGCCCAGCACCACTCCTCAGGCGGCTGTGATGGACTCCCTCAACAATGTCTCCATGCCCTCAGCCATGGCGGGCCTTAACACGCTCTCCTCGGCTGTTCCACAGACTGCGATGAAACAGTTCCAGGGCATCCCCCCCTGTACCTACACCATGCCAAACCAGTTTCTGCAGCAGCAGGCCACTTACTTCCCTCCTTCGCCCCCAAGCTCAGAGCCTGGAAGTCCAGACAGACAAGCAGAGATGCTGCAGAATTTAACCCCTCCTCCATCATATGCCGCAACTATAGCTTCCAAGCTGGCGATTCACAACCCGAATTTACCAGCGACTCTGCCCATAACCCCCCAGAACATCCAACCTGTCAGATACAACAGGAGAAGTAACCCAGATTTGGAGAAAAGACGTATCCACTACTGTGACTACCCTGGTAAGCAATCTGTGCCAGAAAATCTCAGCTCTTGCAATAAAAAAATAAGTGTGAATAATCATGGATGAGGTTTAAGTGGTTTTCTTTAGCTGTGGTCTACACCTAGGGAGAATCAAATAGGTTTTTGTCCAAGTAGAATTTATCTTTGTCATTGTTTTATTTTGAGTAGAACACTCCACATGCTTTAAATAATAGATACTTTTCATGTCATTTGTCATGTTCTTGAGCTCATTTTACCATGTTACAAAATTTGGACTCTATAGAAAATACAAAATAAAAGCTGTGGTCTTTGCTAATGTGAGTGAATGTGACTTTGCAGCTCCTGCTCTCACCATTCCAATACCCATGATGGAGCAGACGCTTAGTTTGTCCAATGCAGTACAGCTCAGTATGAATATTCTGGCACTGCAAGCATAGTTTCAGCTCCCTGCAGCCAAGGCCACGGCCATTCTTCCCTGTTACGGACAAGAGATTCAGCTGCCCTTATAAATCCATTAAAACCATCTCTTAAAATTGTCGACAGATGGATTGCCATCTACACTGAAGGGGAAGAGGGACCTGACTATAATGTGTGCCTCCGTGTAGGATGTGATCCCAGATACAAGACGTGGACAGCCACTGTAGCGCAGAGGAAATCGTTGCTCCCCCTTTACCAACATAACTCGGGGTGCCCTATCTCCCACTCGGTGTGCTCTGTGACAAATGCCCCGTGGAAGAGTTATGTTGAGCCCTGGGTGATGATGACATGGAATCTGGCTTGGAAATTTAAAAAAAAAAAAATCCCCCCCTGCTGAGTTGTTGACTTCTGTAGCAGGTGTTACTGTACATAGATTGTAGCAGCTATTTACCTGTATAGTACATTTCAAAGCAGTAAGTCTACCAGAAACATACATGTTTTTCTGTTTTCTGTGTAAAGCAGCACATCTCTAGGAGCATTCTATGTAAAATTTGACTTCTAACTGGCAAAGATGATGCCAGAAATTAGTAAACTTAAATGCGTCCAGCTAGTACCCCAGCAATGAGTGAGGAATTTTAAACATAGTGCAGAGTATTTCTGTTCTCCCTACTGAAACCCCTCTGCTTTTTTTGTTTCGTTTTAGGCTGCACAAAAGTTTATACAAAGTCTTCTCACTTAAAAGCGCACCTGAGAACTCACACAGGTATGTACTCACTCTCTCGCTGTCTCCCATTCTCTCGTGCCTGACGCGTTCTCTGAGAGAGCAAGCACCTTGGGTCTGCCAGCTTCTCCCTGTTTTCTCCAGAGTGCTGTGGACAGACTGGCAATTCATGTATTAAATATTTGAGGATTGGTCAGTGAGAAGTAAAATTTCTTTTATTAATGCAGTTTTATTAAACCTCAGTGGAACTCAAAATACTAAAGTAGATGGAAACTTTCCTTTTCAGTCTGAAATGCCATTAAAGTGTTAAAGACCTTTTTTCCCCCTTGAATAGTGAATTAAACATAGTAAACACATTTTACTTTTGAAGATTTATCTGAGTAGATGGAATTTTCTGGCTTGGGCTTTCTCTCTGACCTTTTAGAATTATTTAATCTTAGAATTTTTCAGTAACGTCATGAAAACTCCAAAGATATGTCCATTTACTTCATCCTTGGCATAAAGTGGACTTCATTATTTTTTTGAAAGTGATTTCTCCGTGTTTATTTTTTTTAAAAGAGGATATCATTTCAATTTTTTTTTCCTATCGGGAAAAGACATTAAAATGGAGAAAATTAAAAGTGTCAGTGCGTCACACTTGTTTTTTGTACCCTGATCAAACTCTTGCCTGCAGCTACAGAGGCAGTCGCTGTTCCTGGGCCCGCAAGGAGCGGAGCTGGGGACAGTGTTGGTTTTGTGTGGGCGCGGGGAGCTGTGAGTGCTGAGGGCAGTGCTTGGGAGTGGAACTGCCCCAGATGTTCTTCCCAAGCATTCACCTGCTGAGGCAGGGCAGGAAGGAGAGATGGAGAGGAGAAAAACACAGCTCACCACCAGCATGCCTGAAAGTGTTCAGGACAGTTCTTTGCTGGGATCTTGGTACAGAACCACTTATGCTAAATCAGTGAAAAACACATGACTGATGTTGTAAAGAAATGAAATGAGAGGGCTACGACTCTCTCACTGTTTTTAGAAGTGAGTATGAACCCCAGTTATTTTATGCATGGGCTTAGATTCAGAGCAAAACAAGAGTCACAGTTCAAGCAGCTCGGTTATTGAAGCAGACTGTCAGCGCTGCGGCTGTGCCGTTCAAGGAGTGAGTTTTCACCTACGCTTAAATCAAAACTTGTCCTGAGCGATAATCTAACAAAATGTTTCACTGTCTCTATGGAAACAAGGCCTTCTGTTCAGCAGCTATTGTAAGTGAATTGTTAGATTATTTTAAAGAAGTTGAGTATGTCCAGGCTAAGTGTTACTAAGGAAATCTTGTTTTCAGAAATGAAAGTTACCTGTGTTGTACAGTGAAAAATTAAAAGCAACTATAGGAGATGATTGTTTTGCATTAGTAACAGAGTAAACACCAACACTGTTAAAAATATTTTTAATATATAATCACTCCCTGGCAGTAAGTTTGGTGAGAAAGGAATATTTTCATGAGGCTGTGGATCTGCGTAGTGTCAGAGAGTAGAATCCCCCGTTAATAAATAATCTGTAAATTTAAGTGTACGATTTCCACTCGCACACTTCAGCCAGGAACTAAATACCAGTTTTAAATATCTTGATTGCTATTATAAAATAACTAGGAAGAGAGATAAAAGCAAGGCTTTAGTCTAAACATTAACGTTACATAGTCTGCATTTGAAATGAACGCTTTTCCTTTTTTAAATCAGTTTATATCTTTTTCTGTACTTTGAGTAGTAATGACTTCAGGGTTTACAAAGTTAGTTCTTGTAGAGTTGCATAGAAATACATACCTCATTGCTAGCATATATTGCTTAGGGTCACTAATGTTTATTGTTGCCTTCACTTTTTTACCTAGAAATGTGGATAAATGTGCAAAGGTCAGAGGAGCTGATGTATTCATGGAAAACAAGAATGTTGTTTTAGATAAAAATCTAGTGAACTTAAGCAGGTCTGTAATACAAAGGGTCTTCTGGGGAGGTGAATGAAGGGATAAACTGTCTAAAGCGTGCATTACATGCAAGAATGTGAGTCCGTATCCTGTTACCTGCAGTATTTCAGAGTTTGGATTAGTTTAACTCTCCTGAATATTCACTTCATACTTGAAGATTTCCAGCACTGATTCTCATCTCTGCCTTAACATACGGTTGAAGTGTGTTTCAAAAGCCAGGTCTCTGACTTAACGTTTGATCGATTAAGGAATGTTAAAGTAAGGGGGTGCAAACTCAGGGAAGGCTGTGAAGTTGCTCAGCTCCCCCAGAGCGCAAGGGAATCTCTCTGTTGATCTCCAAAGGGCTCCATGCCGAGGGCTAAATCAGGGCGTGTGTCTCTGTGCATCCCATCCCCCCAGAACTGTGAATTCATACAGCACTAATAAGTTTTGATTTTTTTAGTTTTAAAACATTTTTAAAGGACTTTTGTGAAGCTTTTACCTTCTAAAGCAAATGTCACGTAATCCATTTTAATAAAGTTGTGTGTGATACTCTTTCAAATCCCTTCAGGGACAGCAGACCTGTTTATCTGGCTAAACCCGTTCTTTAGTAATCATGGACCACTGGAGTTGTTCTCTCTGTATTCTTAGTTTCTTAACAATACCTTTTAAAATTGGCTGCAGTCTCTCTCTCATCCCAACTAGTCCCCGCCCTTCTCAGCAATCTGTCATCTTAAAATAAAAGAGCCTGCAGCAAAGTTTGTCTGCCATTAAAAGTCAAGACAGACCTTATGGTTTTCCTTTTGTATTGGAAAATCTCAGCCTTTTCACAGTATTTATTTAGCAGCCTTTCTCTTCTGAAAGGCTTTGCCTGGGTTTAGTAGATGTTCTTTGAGAACAAACCTAAGGGAAATGTTACTTTGATAGATGGAATGTAGGCTGTAGCCTATTTTTTTCAATTCAGATATGAACACACCGACTTTTTAAATTACATCTAAATAAAACTATAGGTAATGGGCGAGAGAAAATCCCATTATTTTTCTTCTTAGGTGTTCCCAAGCTGTTTACCTTACACCAAGTCAGGTGGTATAAAAGTGATATAGTTATGCTGATTTAATGTAATTACATTGGACTCGTGCTGTTGATCAGGAATGCAGTATTCCCATTAAGAGCTAAGATAGGGTTGTGTATTTGTACCAGTTGCTGAAGCAGGCACACCTTTTTCTTTCCCTATATAACGCTTTAGCATTTGTAAGCAATTAAATAAATTCTAGTTGGTAAACTGGCAACCCCGAAACAGAATATAAACAAAGGTTCAAATGTTGAAAAGATACAGAACACTTTTTGTCCATTTCCATGCAGTTCTGGAGCAGATGTATGGTACATTTTAATACCTTAAAACACTTCACTATGATACCTGAATTTGATGTTAATTGTTTCTGAAACAGGTAAAATGGTACTCAGTATTTTAAAGTACCTATTGGAACATCTTTTAAAAGTGGTTGGATTTTTTGACTCTTTAAAGGAAGGATTTTCTTTTGAAATAATTTAACCTGTTCATCATGGAACGAGTTTTGTTCTGTTCCCGGCATTGTGCAACTGCAGTATATAATGTGTAAGGGGGTTGCACATTTATTGCGGGCTGTTCAGGAGCAAAGCCACCTTAAAGCTCTGGCATAGCAGCTCCATGTCCAGACTGAGATGTGTGCCAAATGTCCGTGAAAAACAGTTACTTGAGTATTGCAGATAAACTTCATTCATTTCTTCTCCTGGCATCCGAGTATATACATATATACCAAGTAATCACTTAGAAACAGCGGTCCTATAACGTATCCTTTTAGGTTTCTGTAGATGCCAAAGATTTGGATTGTGAAAATTGAGTGTTTGCTATGTGGGCACCTGGAACACAGCACCTGTAATGCTGCAGAACAGAGGGCTCCAGGGTCAGGGGGGGTTTAGTATTTCTGTGAGCAGCTGCACACTTCAGAATTGTGTATGTTTTTAAGAGGAAAATCTGTCATTGTTTTGAACACATCAAGGCGCGCACATTGAGGACATTTTCCAGCTGCATATTGGTTTTCCGTATACAGAGTCTTTGTACAGGCATGTTCTCTGGTCACATGGTGGGCTTGCCATTAATAGTTTCTAGCATTAACTGCCGAACTATTTCATCTCTATCTATAGATCTAGCTTGTATTTGGTGATGGGAAGTGGAAGCCGAGATAACTCAAGAGAAATGGCATTTCTCTAATGAGATGCACTCAAAATACTTCCACTGTCCCTGGTTATTTCAGATGTTTATATAGGCATGGAACAGCTGCTGGCTTGTGCGGTTCCTCAAGGTGTTAAACATTTTATTTTATTTTAGATCTCTGCCTCAATAGATCCAGAACTAGAACCAGTTGTAAGCGGTGGACTTCAGCAGTCCCCGGGACTTGGCGCCGTCAGTTCACCACACCTGTGTAGGGACACTTGATAAAGGTGGTGCCTGGGAATTCAGGATGCCCCTGGTTCAGAAGGGAAGGCAAGCAGTAGTTTGGCTCCTGCTGGAAGAAAAACACCTTGGGAAAACTCACATCATACCCAGACTTTGGTGAGGGATTTCACTCATGGTGCGCAAATGAGGAATGGAGGCTTCAAAAGACTCTGCCTTGCTCATGATTGCAGCCTTGCATGTACATAGCAAACCTCGTCCTGAAATCATAAAAACAGCAATTAAGTAATATTTCTGTCTTGCTTCTTTGACCTGTTAGATGAGTCAGTTGCATAGATTACACTTTAAGGAGCTGTCAGTAAATGCCATCATTGATAGAGACCATAAGGAAAAGTGGAGGAGAGTTAAATAAAACTGTTGACAAAGTGCATTAAAGTGCAGACACAGCTGAAGGGTATGTTAGTATCTTTTATTTATGAATTCTGCTAAATCCATTAGTTGCCTGTGTGAGAAATGGAAGTACATTATTTTCCTGTGCAAACCACAGTTTAAGGGAAAATAATGCATTTTTTTCAAACACTTCGTGAATGATCACAGGCCTTGGGAATAATTGGTCTGGTTCTTTATCTGCAGTCATAAGCTGAATGAGAAGTGTTTGAATGTGTTGCTCAAAAGAGGGTGAAATCTTAGCAGCATAAACCTAAATTTTATTTAAATATTACTGATCATTCACATCGGCATCCAGCATACAACCTTTATGAAGCAGGAATTGAATTCCAAGGTGTCAGGTGAGGGTATTCCTGGTAGATTTTAGATACTGAAAAGAAAAGCCTAATATTTTCTTTTTGATTAAAAGCCTAGAAAGTCCCTCTAAGCATGAAAGCTTTAAAAAAACTGTTGTTTCTGTCAATTGCTCCCTGAGAGGATTAAACTTCAGTTCCAGGATATTTGATTCTTGATAAGGAAACTGTTGACCTAAGAGACCGGCTTTAAATATAGTTCATTTTGAGACCGCCCTACATAGGCTAATATAGTCCCAAGATTCACAGCAATTGCCAGTGATTAAAACTTTCCATTATTTGATCAGACATTCCTTATTGTAATTAATTTCTGAGGCTTGACTGGGACGATTGACTCCTGGTTCCAGCAGGGTAGTGTGTTGCTTGTTGTTTGTTAGATGACCTGCACCTCCCATTGGTGAAAGATTAGAAACATTTAAGTAATGTCCTAGTTTAGTCTGAGTATCTTGGTAGCAGCATTCCTGTCCTGTCAGGCTGCATTATTTATATTCAGGGATCTCTAACAACTCTGATTAAGGACATATTAAAACCTTTGATTTTGGCAAGCGTACAGTGCTTCTCTGAGTTAAAATACCTTTAATGTATTGCTTTAATTTTTTTTTTTCTTTTGGTGTGTGTGTGCATACAGTAGATGGAAATCTGGAAGTCTACAGTATGTGTTTAATAAATTACATTTTAAGAGCACCTCTTATCTGACTGTACAAAAGCCAGTATTATTGGTGAGAGAGCTAAAGAGCCGTTCTTGTACCACAGGCATAGGTGAGGAAATGTGTTCTTCAGCACAGGATGTGTAGACACAGCCGTGCACCCCAAATGCCATGGATTTCTTATAAACCTACTTAAAAAAAAATTCCTTTCCTCTTTGTTTGCATATCTCCTTGAAGAGAGACCACCTCTGTTAAGACAGAATGTTATACCAGAAAGAAAATAAACCATTGCACAGGCCAGTCAAGATTCCCCACTAATCCTTGAACTGCGTAAGACAACACTTAGCAAAATAAGTGTGCTTCAAGCACTGGTGGGAGTGCTGAGAAGGTAATGCCTTCTGCACCTCTGTAGTCGCAAAGTGAATTCTTTTCACTGTCCTCTTTGATCACCAGTTATCTTTTATTCCCATTCGTACCTCATTTATCAGTGATCAGACTTTGAGCTTAGCTCAAAGCTCTCTGTTACAAAATTCCTTAAAATGCTGTTTCATTGTGAAGTAGTATTTAATGGTCACCCTTTAGCCATTACTATCCTAGGCAAAGACTTTATTGCATTTAAAAGTGTGCAGCATATGTTGCTGATTCATATAATTTGTGGGATGGATGTTTCAAGGACTAAATTTGTTTTGTCACTCACAGAATAAACTGGATGTACCTTGCGTGCTCTCAGCCTTCTCATCTATCTCCATCTTGGACAACTGAGAATTTAGTGCACTAAAGAGCTTTTAAGCACCTGAGGGATTATTTTTTTTTGAAAATTCAGCTTTCTGTTCTTTCTCAAAAAAACCAAAACCAAAAACAAACCAAGAAGCCGCTTTTAATGATGATTACAGCACTTAGCACTTGGGCAATAATAGAAAGAAGGTCGGGTTTTAGGTAAATGTTGGGAGCGAAAAACTTCTGAATGTTTGCAGACATACACCCAAGTAACTACTTTCAGGTCCAGTCACCCAGTCAGAGTTCAAAACTATGATGCTGTGATGTGAGCTAGAGAAACAGTATTTCAAGCAAACTGAAATGGAAAAAAACCCCATTTCATTTGTTGTTATTTTTTTCTAAAATTTGAGGCTATAGCATGTCAGGGAATTAAGACAACTGATATTAACATGAAAAACTTGAAAACAAGTGCACCAGCAAGCATTGAGACAACATTAATCTTTTTGGTAATCTGTTTTGACGGTGAACATGATAAAGGTTGTGTACATAACCGGTGCAGTTTTGGTGCAGAGACTTCTGCTTTGCCTGCCACAATTTTATCACACCTGGTCGAATATTTTTTAAGGCCAAGCACTTGCCACTAGGAACAGTTCCATATTAAACACAAGTAACATTAAAATGATGGCAAGACTGGAGGTGGGGGGGGCTGTCTTTATACTTCTATACCCTTATGAGCAGTAATCAGGTGTTGTAATTTTTGAGTCTTTGAGAAGCATGCTACTTTTTATTCCTTGAGGAAGCTTCAAACTCGCTGCTCTGACAGAAATTTCAGATAGGAAACAAGTGAAGTTGCAGGCAGTGGCTGGTGTAATACCTGTATTTGGATTTCTGCATACCAATAAGGTTACCTAACTTTAGGTTTGAAAATCCAGCCTTTGCTGTTTACAACTGTGTTTTTAAAGAAAGCCATCCTAGCAGTGAATTGCAGAAATAAAGTCAGAAAACTCCTCAGTGAAATAAGGAAGTTTATTTTCTTGTTAGTGGGCAAATTCATGAATAGTGGAGCCTGTCAGTGGCTTGGTTTTTTTCCTAACTGTTTTAAACAGAAACATGCTCTTGAACAGAGGCTGCGTGTTGAAGGTAGAGGGTGTCTTCAAAATTACTGTCA
Source organism: Origma solitaria (assembly GCA_013397895.1). NCBI lineage: Eukaryota > Metazoa > Chordata > Aves > Passeriformes > Acanthizidae > Origma > Origma solitaria. The sequence goes on from VZRL01006106.1 coordinate 118,871, forward strand.
CCCCCTCTCTGGTGCCTTACCCAAATGCACGGCCATGAGGGTCACTGCCAGCAATTGGAATTGTATGTTAGGAAAGCAATTGGTGCATTTTGAAGGAGATAAATGAAAGGGAGAAGAGGCAACATGGTGTGCTTTGCAGGTCCGGACCACTCTTGTGTGGTGTTGATAGGAAAGCCAAACCGTGGAATCTACGGGGGGAGATTTTATCTGTTGAAGCGGCTAGTTAGTGTAGCATGTTATATGTGGGTATTGAAACATCTTTTTGACATCCTTGCAGCGTAATCTCACAGCATTATAAATAATTTTTTTATAACAAATAGGCACATTGGCAGCAAAATAGTCTCCTTTCAGGTTAAACTCCCTTATCTCTTGCTGCGTGCTTTCTTTAAAAGACCTTCCAAACTAAACATTAGGGCTTAAAATTTCTGTGCTCAAATGCAAGTCTCATTCGCATGCTCCATAAATGTATTTTTTTAAAACTGGAGAATGGATACATATTAAGAGCTCAAGAACTTAAAAATGTATTTTGTGATGTATAAGCCTAGCAAAATATTTTAAATCATTGATACTGGAAGGAGGTTGTGCAGAAATCCAATTAAACTTATGAAATCCCTATCCTGTTGAAGTATAATTTAAAGGAAAGCAGTTCTGTTTCCCAGAAGTGCTGTGTATAATATTTCTGGCTTGGGAAGAAAGAGTTGGAGTGTGCTATTTGGCTGGAAATCGGTACCAGCTTCCTCCATGGTGTTTTAGTTGAACAGTGTTGACATTCTAACAAATCCCGTGGAAGCTCCCCTGAAGTGGAGGAGTTAGCTGTTTTCTTGCTTTTACAGTGAAATATCTGTTTCATACCACGATCGTGTTCCAGTAACTGAGCCGTACTGCCCTCGTATTTGATGACCAGTGGCATTCTTGGTTTAACACCCTATAGAAGCCCTAAATTGCTGGAGGAAAACCAAATACTTCTGAAACTTTATAGCTACTGTATTTCGCACAATCATTAAAGTAAACAAATCTTACATTACTATGTCGCCAACGAAAACAGTGGATAAAGGATTCAGTGTCCCTTGTTGTGTATACCTGCTTTTTTAAAAAGTAAGTTTTCAACCCAGATTTCTCAGAGCTTTAAAGTCAGCATAGCAAAGGAGAAGGATCACTTCAGAAAATATGTGAGACTCTTTTTCCCTCGCTTGCAGGAACTTCAACCAAATTCTCATTCTGCTAAGTGACAAAAAGCATGTGTATAGGTTGAGAGAGCAAAAACACTACCAATTAGTTGTTCTGCTTTCTCTAAAGGAGTGAAAATAATCTCCACCTACTTTTTTTTACCCCCCTTCCTCCTTGCCCAAAAGGAAAACATTTGAAATTGATTCAGTTCTTAAATAGAACTTTCCAACGGAAACTAGCATTACAAACATAGATATTCAGTATTTTACCTCTAGGATTTATTCAAAATAATCTGGGCCTCTACACTGGCACTAAAAATACATTTTCCAGTTCTCACTGTTGGCCAAAGCAGGGGTTAAAAGCAGCATTCTGGCTTTAATTTCCAGTGCATAAAAGTAACACTATTAAAACAATCTGAGTAAGGCGGCAGCTCGTTGCCTCTGCTCATCCCCTTGGTTGAGCTCAGCTCTGCAGAAGGCTGCCAGCAGGGCAGAGCGGTGCCGTTCTGCATGGCACCGCCGGAGCTTTTCCCCAAGCAGCGCTGTTGCCCAGGAGCATTCGTGGCTGTGGCAGGCACTGATGTGACTGTGACCGTGTGGTGAGTTTCTAAGCAGTGTCTCTACGGAGCTGAGTGCCCTGGAGTTTGGTGGAGGCTCTGGCTGTGGGACTCAGCATTGACTGGAGCGCTGTGGCACCCAGCAGGGCACAGGATCACCGCTGCCCTCACTGCTGGCGCTCCCTGTGCCGGGAGCCTTCACTGCACATGCTGGCACTGCTTGCACGTTAGGAGACATTTTAACAGGGGACAGCTTCTTTTTGTTGTTGTTTGGACTCTGACAGGGTCAGGTACCACCTACGCAGGACAACTTTGAGGCAGCTTTTACAGGGCAGCATAGTCTGACACTTGGTGAGAGCGTCACATACTTCATACCTCCTCAGTGCCAGACTTGGAAACAGATTTTAACCTCTGGGTCCCCATTCCGGTCCAGTCTGGATATTCCTAGGCTTTTGTTAACTAGTGCTGTTCTCCTGCCCTCTTTACCTTCTCTGTCATTCCTTGTATAATTCTGTGAAACATAAGAGAAAGAGTTTGTAGTGGATGGAGGCCTGACTGTGTATGCTCTCCCTGGGCGGTGAGGGTGTTGGGCTCACAGGACTGTGAGTTCAGCACCGAGTGTAATGTGGCAGTATTGAGTGAAGACTTTTAAAGAAGAATTTAAAGCAAATAGGGAGAAAAGGAGAAAGAAAGAAGGAAAAAAAATAAATACACTGGCTCTAAATTAAAATGCTTCAAGTACAGAAGTAATACTTTTGTGTAACGTCTGTGTGTGCACGTGTGTTTTAACACAAAGTGTTCAAAGGTCATCTCCCAGGTGCCATGCCTTTGGATCAGCAGCACAGGCTTTTACAGCCTCCATTAATAACACAGTTAAAATACACTGAGGATCATCTATATAGTGCAAAAGATCCCTCACTGAATCAGGACCTTCCCTGTCATTCTGCTGTGGAGACCAAAGGCGTTCTTAGTCAGCTTCACTGGTGTTAGAAAAGCTTTACACACAGGGTTTGAATGAAATCTGTATTTTAGCCTACAGTATGTGTTGCACAGAGCAAAAAAGAATCCTATATGATAGATCATTCCAGTCTTCAGTCAGCATCAGTATTTACTCTGAGTAAATTCAGAATTTGCTCAAACAGAGTAAATTCAGCTACCATGGAAATCTGTTAATGATTTCTCTTCTTCTTTGCGATCCACCAAATAATTACAAATTCTGTGAGAGGTAATGGTGGGCTCTTGTTTTTCTTAAGGGATGTTATGTTTCCTCCATGATTTCAGTAAATCCCAGTTGCCGTTTATGCAAAGAGATTGGTGGGTGGGTGGGTGGTTAGTTTTTCTTGAAAAGGCCTGGTTCTGGTTGTGACAACACCTGTCAGTACAAGGTCACATCCCCACTGCGAGCAAGGGCTGCTTCTGCAGTCAGTAGTAGATGAAAAGTTGCTAGTTGATCAGACAAAGCAGTAGAAACTCTCAGACAAAAACAGTTTCACAATTTCATCTGCATGATAAATAAGTGCCTCTGAAGTAATGTTCTGGAGCTTCTCGTGTGGTGTTACCTGCATAACTGATGCAGAATAAACACTCAGATTGCAGGATACGAGCCTCTATCTTTCTTCCACGTGTTTTTGCGGTGGTAAAATGGGAAAGTAGGAGGCACTTCATGCTGCAGTAGGATTGGGACTGTCAGAGTAAAGGTTTGGGATGAAAGAACTGTTTGAAAAGCTCAGCTTTGGTCTGTTTCTGCTCCAGATGAAACTACTGCCAAGTGCTTTGATAGACTCGGTCTTCTTTCTCTTCTTGCCAAATGGGTCAAATTCATATAAAATATATAGATAGCAATTCACTCTCCCGACTGAAAGGTGTTTTTGTCAAACAACATCAAACATTAGCTTCTGTATTGATATGAAGCTTGATTGTATGGTGACATTATGCCCACACAAGCTCCTGAGCAGATAGCCATGTAAAATTCTGATTTCAAACAGAAGTCATCTTGGCTTTGTGACTCCATATTTCTCCCATTTCAACAAACACCTGTAAATTTTAGGTGTGCTTAAAATACCATGTTTCTGGTTCTGAAATGGATGAATGCAAACATTTCAGGTGCTTGGGCCCAGTGTATTCAAGACTAGGTGGATATTTTGAAGTTGTATTCAGAGCTGTATTCAGTATGCAAGCTGTAAAACAGCAAGTTTTCAGAGATGTCGTGCTCCTCTGACATCAGTTTAGATTGCTAAAGACAGCAAGCACTTGCCACCTCTAAAGTACGGCTATTTAAGCAGCTGATTAAAGACATTGCATTCTGAAAATGGATGCTTTGAACATGAAGGTGCATTCTCCTATGTATAGCTAGCCCCAAGCAGGATACCACAAGTTTTTACTGCTTATGACATTTTAGAAAATACTATCCCTGTTGGCTTTGTAACACACTGTGCCCATTTCTTCACACATCAGAAGCTTTTGAACAGATCTGCATGCTGCGAAGAATCTTTATAGAATTCTTCCTTCCCATTTCAGACCTCTTAAAAAAGCACTGTAGAACTTGACTTACCCATTTTTGAAAGGTGCAAGCATAAGTTACGAACCAGGCTGAGTTGTCACATGAGACTGCTTTTTTTGCCTACTCCCTCTCATACTGGGGTGAGTGTAAAGGAGCATATTTTGGTCTCATGCAGGTTTTTTAACTCTGCATTTCTGTGCCGTTGCTGTCTCCAAATTGCATGTTTGAAAGTTCCGTGCATTTTACTGAGGTATTAAATCCCATTTTCAAGAGCAAAATTCGCTGAAATAAACAAAGGGGCTGTTAGTTTGGGGCCTGACGAATGGAGCTGTGAATGATTATGATATGTCAGCTCCTTGTTTGCAATTTATTTGTTCTTTGACTCGAAGAGCAATGCCGTCCGGCGTGGGCTCACACCGGTGTGTTCTGCTGAGGAGTGACAGCTGAGTACCCCAGAGTGACAGCTCATCTCTCCTTGCTCTCTTGCAGGTGAGAAGCCCTACAAGTGCACGTGGGAAGGCTGCGACTGGAGGTTCGCGCGCTCGGATGAGCTGACGCGCCACTACAGGAAGCACACGGGGGCAAAGCCCTTCCAGTGCGCCGTCTGCAACCGCAGCTTCTCGCGCTCCGACCACCTGGCGCTGCACATGAAGAGGCACCAGAACTGAGAGCCGGACTGCTCCTCGAGGCTGTTCTGTATCTATGCAATTTCCTAGTGACTCTCGGCGTACAACTGAAATTAGCTGAGTTTTTGAGTGTATCCATTTAAAAGAAATCTCAAAGGAAACTGGAAATGTATATTTTGTATATTTATGCAGAAAAAGGGAAGACACTGTATCACAATTACCAGAGTGTTCGGTCGTTTGTTTGCTTTCATGATGTATATGGCTTTAGTCAGCAGGTTTCATCTCTTTACAAGTATTATATCTCGACACATTGCAGCTTTATACATTTTTTTCCCTCGCAGTGTTTTGACCAAAGCACTGTCATTATTGTGACAATGTTTAGTAAACGAATAAACGAGAGGATGCAGATGAATGCACACAGTGGAAAAGCCATGAACTGTAATCTGTCAGGTTTTTACTGGACATACTTAAGTACATGTGGGGTTTTTTTAAATGTTAAGCCATTCTGTGGATATAATATACATAGAAAAATTCATAAACAGCCATAGAACAAAGCATTTTGTTCTGTGTGTTGCATGTTTGCTATGACAAAGATTTTGTAAATATGCAAATCAGCTTTTTAGGTTTAATACAAAAGTTTTCTAAGAAACATCTGAAAAAGCAGTTGTTTTACATTTGATAACACGGCACATTTATAAAAAAAGTTACTTAAATACCTCTCAAAATAGTACCAGTGTAGTCAGATGTTTTGTACCTGTTAACTCAATGGTGTGCACTGAATATTTAAAGCAGGATTTTGTTTTCAGATTGCTTAAAAGGGCAGAATGAACCGTAAAGTCAATGTTGGAAGCTGAAATCACGGGGATAGTTAAAATGAACACAGAATGTTAAACCTCTTACTATAAGCTAAACTTAGTATCACTTCAAAAAGAAGGATTTAGGATGCAGTTTTCATACACAGACATGTTAAGCTGGTTCAGCACCAGCATGATCTAGTTTCATGTGGATATTGGATGTAATTTACTAGAAGGTAAAGGATACAGTAATTTTGTTTAAAATTACAGTGCAGTTTAGTTAATCCACTGTTCAGATTGACACACGCAGGGAAAAATTTACTGCTGACAGAAGTAGCTGAAAGTCCACTGAAGTCAATAAAATGGTGCCCTTTTATGCTAACAATGACTTTGATCCACCGTGCTCAGCCTTGAAATAGTAGATGAAGGGCCAAAGATGAGGTTAGACCAGGTAGGATTTGGCCAGAAAACAGGAGAAAACCAAACAAACCTAAGAAGTGTCTGAACTTCACAAGCCGTAATATTAAGCTGTCAACCAAAGGCTATAATAGACAATCAAAATACCAAAAAAGGGTCTTGCAGGAAAACCTAGCTTTGTTAAAACTGTTGTTTGTCTTTATTTATTTGTGGTATATGATAGACTCTTTTTTTTTAAGACAATTTCACGTATACTTGATAAATTATAGATTTGTTTGTTATAGTTAGAAATGTTGCTCTTAATGTAAATAGTTGACAAACGATGTAAATAATTTTGTAAGGCTTCAAATGTTTATACGTGGAAACACATGCAGAAATCAGTTGCTGTTTTGCTTCTTTTGCCTCCCCCCTACCTTATTTTTGTATTGTGGTATTTCCTATGCAAATGATGGAGCAAACAGCTGTATAGTTGTAGAATGTTTTGAGAGAGAATGAAATGGTTTATATATAAAGACTCTTTTTTTTTTTGCAAAATAAAACAAAGTGCCTAATGTGTGTGTGTGTGCGTGTGCTCTCTCTAGCTCTTGACAATGACAGTTCTGTGTTTTGCAGTGGAAGCTGGAAATCATGACAGTATTAAGCAAAGAATGTCTGTTCTACATAGCAGGGACTGCCTCTTTGGAAAGTACCTGGCACTTTACATCCTGCCCTAATGAAAATAATAAACGTGGATGGATAAGGGATGGTGCTTTTCTGCCATCTGAACTCTAAAGGAAGTGAGCAATTGCCTGAAAACGGTTGCAGTTGTCCATCCACAGTAGCATGATTGGAAATCAAAGGTACCTGTTGGGTGAATAGAAGTATATAAACTTCTTTCCACTTTCAAAATGGTTAAAACTTATTCACACTCATCAGCACTGTTGACCAAAAGAAATTTCTCTCCAAAAATAGCCTTTTCATGCCCTAGAAAGGCAGGAAGATCCCACAGCAGCACTATGCAATGCCTACCATATCATTGTCTCCTTTGCATTGTTAATCCCTTGGGAGATGGAAGTACAGTGCACTTGAAAAATTCAAGTGGTTGTGTGTGTTCAGCTGTGGGGATACATCTGTCTTCTTTCTTTGAAACTTCAAGAAAAAGGGCATGCAGGGCTTTTTAAAAGAAATTTATCTGAAAACCTATAAAAGAGTCGGTTTAAATATAATGTACTACCAAATTTTAATATTCAAATTAAATACTATTTACTAGTGAATTATAATATTCAAATTAATAATTTATTCAAAATTCCATTACTGTCTTGTAAATTCTGACTAAATCCTTTCTTGAAATTCTGTGTTCTTTCCTTACAATCGAGCTTTGATTTTTCTCTCTTCATTACCCTCTTTCACATGTCATCTAATCCCTCCTTTTAAAAAATAGCTAGGGTGGCATTAACCAAGTCAGTGAAGACCTGGTTAATTACTAAGAAAATCTCCCTGCATTTCACCAACCTGCACAGCTGCAAAGGTAAGCGCAGTGTTTCGGATCATAGGGAGAGGGAGCTCCCCAAAGTGTTGTTGTGGCGTTACCCTATTCTGATCCAGCTGCTAGGAAATTGCCCAAGTTTCTTTGAGGTGTTTCTGCTAGGACAAGAAGCTAGGCAATTGTGAATTGGGCAATTGTCCACGTCGTTGGGAAAAGAGCTGCCAGAGTTTATTTTGCTGAGCACAGAGGGAAGTGTGAGTAACAGCAGTGATGGGGACATTGGGATTGCCAAGCTCCCATTTATCTCAGCCCCCAGTCTGCGCAGGACTGCTGATGGGTTTGGTAGCCCTCTCTCATCTTTGCTGCGTTTTGTCTCAAGTCTGTGGACAAAGGCAGCTCTCACTCCTGTGTTTCCCGTGCCTTTTCACAATGAAAGCCCGCTGATTGCATGGTTTCAGCCTCCAATGTTGCTTCATTCTTGTTTTAGATGTTTCTATTGCTCAGCTACCTGGTTGCATAAACCAGCCTAATGGATTCATATTAATCTTGAATGAAAGGCCATAATTAGGCCTGTCTACTTCAGCCGCATTTAACCTAATGCAAACAGAGAGAGCGAGAGAGAGCAGACCTGTGCACCAGAAGATGTTACAAAATCTAAAGCAGAGGGGCTTTCTACTCTGGCAAGTGCTTCGGCTGCAGTGCGCAGTGTTAATACAGGAGTTCAACAGCTTCCATAGTCTCAAAACCGGTGAGAAAAAGCACTGTTTACCGTAGCCCCTGCTTGGTTCCTTTACAGCAGTTGGTGCAGAGACCCCCAAGGTACAGAGGCCACCCTCAAATTCAACTCTTCAATTATTCTTCAGAGCCTGAATTGTCATTCCACGTAAAGAGAGAAAATTCAATGGGCCAACTGGTTTTTCTGGTGGCCATGTGAACACCTCGTCCTCCTCTTGGGTGGGTGCTGAGTTCTTTCCCATGGTTTTCAGTGTGACTTTAAGGCTTGATCCTCCACAGCAGTGCCTCTGCCCACTTGGGAGCCTTGTAACCTTCATCACACAAGATCCTTGCATAGATCCTTGTTTTAATCTGGTGGGTATGGTGCCACAAGGCTCTGCCACGCTCTGCAGCTACCACAGTGGTGTTGCTATTGACCTTCAAGAGCAAGAGTCCAGCTCAACCACTTACTATTAGCCAAAAGAATGTTGTTGATTACTCATATGCTGAATAATGTATCCTGGCACTTCGAGTGTGTTAGGACAGAGGGAATTTATTGGCCACTGTAAGAAGCAGAAGCAGCCCAATGGGTATGCTTTTAATAAAGCGACTTGCATACTTTGCTTGTGTTTATTTATTCCTCTTCTCTCCACTACTAACCATTAGGTTGTTGTTGCCATCTACAGCGTATCCAGCACCCTCACCAATGCTGCTTGTTTGGGATTTGGGATTTGAGCAGACTCAGGCCATTGGAGAGCTCCTGGCACACCAGGCAGAGCCCAGTCTGTCTACAACAAAGGCCAGTCCGTGGCAAACGAAGAGCACCTTTGTTCACCAGATTCCTTTGATGTTTTTATTGTCCTTTTTAAAATAGTTGCTGTTTATATATAAATATGTATGTAAAGATATATTGGGGGTGTGTACATGTTCATTTGCACATTCAGTTAAGTTCTGAATCCTCGCAAATACTTGCTTTTGGTGATGTGTCACAGCAGCAAGCTCCACAGGTTAGTTGAGGAGAAAATGGGGTCTCCCATGTGTCTGCTCCAAATTTTCAAGTGACTGGGGAAATTTAAAACTCTGTGTTCCCTGTTATGTGTACTGTATTGAGAAAGAAATGCAACAATGAATTTCTGTTTCCGAAGGAGTAGATAATTTCTTTATTTTGGAGTCTTCTAAATGGGGGTGGGGGGGTGGCGGAGAGAGGGAGATATGGGGAGGGGGAAGGGTGGTTATATTACAGAAACAAAGTGAATTCACACTGAAAAAGACAGTAACTTCAGCTAGACAGGTTAGAAATGTGAGTTATTTCTGCAGGAGAACCAGTTCATGTGGCAGCAGACAGCATCCTGAAACGAGGTGTCAAGGGTAGCTCCCTTCCTCTGCTTTTCCTTCCCGGTCTCTGCCCTGTCCTGTTTCCATTGCCCATCGGTCTCAGGCTTAATTCACATTTCCTATTGCTCCCATAGCTCCAGCTCCTGCTATTGCTCTTTCCCACCCAGCTGGGCAGCTGTGGTGCTGGGCTTGGGTCAGTGCTGCCCTGGCCCTGCTCTGCCTGCCTGTGGCCCGGTGCTGCACTGGTGCTGGCTGGGGCACCCTCTCACCTGCCTCAGGTTTGCATTTGTGGCATAAAGAATAACTGTGGTAGTTTTGCCTGGCCCAGTTTTTGCCAGTGAACAGGGTGGGGTACAAAGATGGCTCCTGCATGTCCTGAGTAAAGATTCTGGAAATTTTCCACCATGTCCAGCAGAGCCAGTCTCTGATGGCTCTGAAAATGATGGACATGCTCCTGGCCAAACCTGGGCCAATTAGAGATGTTAGTTACACCTTTGTGAAAACATATTTAAGAAGAAATCAAAACAATGTGAGCACGCACTTCTTTTTAGCCAGAGAAGGAGGAGGAGGAGGTAAAAATATGTGAGGGAGAACAACATGGAGGCACCAAGGTCAGAGGAGGAAGTCGGGGAGGAGGTGCTCTAGGCACCAGAGCTGAAAACCCTCTGCCAGCCGTGGTGAAGACCATGGGGGAGCAGAGCAGGTGGTCCCCCTGCAGCCCATGAAGTCCAGGGGATGCAGAGAACCCCCCACAGACCGTGGGGAGC
>VZRL01006106.1:129592-308950 GCA_013397895.1 Origma solitaria
AATTGCGATGGACTGACCTAAGAGAAAAACCCCACACCCTCCCCCTGCCTGGGAGTTGTTTGGATAATTGGAATGGAGGGAGGGCGTGAGCTGGGAAGCGGTGCCTTAAGAGGGAAAGGGGGGTGAGTGAAGAAATGGTGTCTTAAGAGCTTATTTTTATCTCCAATTTATCCTCTGACTCTGTTAGATTAATAAATCACTTTTCTTTGTAACTTTAAGTCTCTCGCCTGCTCTTGCCCTGAATCTCGTGCGGCCCCTTATCAGTGATCTTATCTCAACTCATAAGTCCAGTGTTTTGTGTTAGTTTTTCCTCTCCTCTGCATAGCTGCAGCAGGAGAGAGCATAGAAAGCAAACGTCGTAGGTGCCTGGCATTTAGCCAGGGTCAAACCCACGACAATAACGCTGTGGCTTCTTTGTGCTCTGCCAGTCTCCCTGTGCTGGATCACTGGGGCAAATCTTTTCCTTTATGTACAGTGCTGGTGTCAATACATAGAACTTGCTGTTACTACTTTTGTGCTTAGTGTGATCTTTATCCCACACAGGGCTCAGGAAGGTGATCAGAGCCTTGTCCTTCCTGTGGGATAGAGAAAAGACATGAGGTGCCAAGGGAGATTCTGCACTTTTGAGGCAGCAGCTTAGAGAGGCTTCAGTGTGGAGTTGTGGGGTATCCGACATTTGTTTTTGTGCTGACCTCCCCATTTTCCCACCTCACTCTTTTTTACTGTAGTAGAGTCAGTTCAACAGCTTTGGCTACAGGAAGCTTTTGAAAAATGTGGTTTGTCTCTTTCTCAAGAAACGAGGAGTCACATTGGCTTATTTGCCATCTTTTCTGCCCGGGAAATCAAAGTCTCAAGTCTCTTCAAAATAATATCCCCAAAGGCCATTTCTCTTCCCAGCCTCAGTTGTTGTTTCTGTTTATACTTGTTTTGTTTAGCTGGCTATTGTTATTGTGGTTTGTCATAATTTCCAACCCATTGGGGTGGATCACTAGACCAAAAACAGGACATAGACCCCTCAGAGGGATCAGAGTCCCAGTCTCCCAGGTCAGTACCCATGTTGTGAGGATGCAGACTCATCCTTCTCTTTTTCCAGTCCCAGGAATCCGCCAGTCTTGGCTCCTTGAGGAGGACGAATACAATCGCAATGGTCTCTCACTGTGCCTCTCGATAGTCCATGGCTTGCTGGCTCTCCTGGGAAGTTGGGAACATTGGCTTTGGGCTTTCTCAGGGCCAGAAGGAGCCAGGACTGCCAGTACTGGAGGAGTATCCTGCTTCACAGGTTACTCTGTCAGAGAAGGGAACCATCACCGAATTCCTTCAAGCTGGTGGCATTTAAAGAAAAGCAGCAGCAGCTTGTGAGAAGCTTCATGCTGTGGATATACAGAAAGTGAGCCAGAAGCATGCCTTTGACATTAAGACCCCAAGAGGATTTAGGCAGGGCAACACCTTTTTTCTGGATTTCGGAAGGGGATGAGCATTGTGTCCTTAACAGCTTGAAGCCTGAGGCTGTGCTACAAATCTACAAAAGAACAGCTCTAGGACCATAAGGAATTTTAAGCTCATAAATTTATCAGAGTGTAAGCTGTAGGGTTAAATATTAGCAGTGTGAATGTTTTCTGGATTGTGTTCTTACATTACACCCCACCTTAGGTGCTAAATCCCTTTTAGGTGGATCAGATGTTTTGCTTCTGTGAGAAGAAGCAATGTGCAGCTTCAGTAACTCACATGACTGGAGCAGGCTTGAGAAATCTGTTTCTGCGGGCTGCGCTGGCACCACAGACAGCTCTGAGGTCTGGGTCTGTGCAAGCAGCCTGCTTCCTTGGTGGTGTTGGTGCAGAGCTGGCACCAGGTGAGCACTGCCACCACCTTGTAGGTGACTCTGGGCACCTTGGACACTTTTGGCTGGACTGGGGCACCACCATCACTGACTGAAATAGTACACTGAAATAGGGTTTAATTTGAAAAAAGGCTGTATTTAAGTATGATGGAAAAGAAGACCTAAAGTCTGAGTGTATTGCTCTTGGGAAATTTTCACAACAAATTTCTGGATGCCAGTCTTTTAATCTGCAGTGTCTCCTGGGGCCAGATCCACGCCTGATCCTCCAGAAGATATTTATTTTCCAGTTTTGTTTGAATACAGTGAGATTTCTGCTGTGGGAGATTGCAGAATTCTTGCCAGATTAACACCATTTCCTCTGCTGCCCATTTTCAGTCAGGAAGAGCCTTACATGGTTTAAACCTGTTGCCTCAGCCCATCTCTGATGAATCCCTTGAATGAATACTCAAATTCATAAAGTGTGGGTAAGAAAAAGCAATAGAAATATGTTCAGATACACTTCAAGTTGAAATTCATTTGGCTTGTTTTTTTCTTCTCTGTGTTCTCATGTAAGTAATGAAATAACAGTAGTTTTCTTATAGAAATATTTATACACTATTACTAAATTTACCTGTGGTTTCCCCTCCACCCCAAAAAATTAATAAATCGCTGTTTTCCTAATACTGTGTTTGGTTTTTCTCCTGTGCTGTTATCAGGCTAGAGCTAAGAGTCATTCCTCCTTTGAAGAAGCTCAGACAAATGGGTAAGCCAAGCTCAATGTCCCCGGGGGAAAACTTACTTCATTTCTGAAACATTAACAACAGCAATCAAATGAAATGTGAGTATTTTCAGAGTACATTCTGTGCCTTAGGACATTTAAGCTAATTTCTTGAATAAAGGAACTTTTCAGTAACCTTAAAGAAGCGTGCCCTGAAAAGACAGTTCTGAATACCAGCTATTTCTGACATGTACCATCTGCAGAAGAATTAGTCTCAGGGAACCCACATGTTCCTTTTTTATCATCTTTGGGAGGTTATTTTGTGTATTTATGTTATGCAGCTTGCATCTAGTGAGTGGCTGGTAGATGATCCTTTATTTGCTTGTGGCTGGGCTTGCTGTTTTGTGATGGTCCTTTAGACACAACTTCTGCTGTTTCTTCTGCCTGTTGCTCACTTTGTCCCCAAAGTGAGAACAGAGTCTTAGCTGGGCTCTGGTGACTCAAAAGAGGATGACCATCTGACCACTCATCAACTTTCTTCAAGCAAGTATTTTTTCTGTGCAAATGCCACCAGCCACTGCTGCCACAAGGTGTGTGGGTTGGTGCACTTTACCATGCCTGGAGAAACATCTGGGACTGGCACATTTGTGGATAAAACCAAATAAATTTGAACTGTATGCTATTTGCACAACTGTGGTTGGGGATGGTTTGGCCCATGCCTGACAGACACCTGCTTTGAATTGTTTTCCAGTGCTCAGGGTAAGTGCAGAAAGTTTCTATCTGCTCCATCTCAGACTTTGAATTCTTAATGCCATTGGGGAATTGGCAAAATGAGCAAATGTTTTCGGGTTTTTTTTTTTTCCCATGAGTGTCTCATGCTTGCATTTAATCCTGAACATCTGAAAAAAACACCCTTAGAAATTAATGGAAACTAATCAGTCTTACAGCCAAGTCAATGCATACGATCAGTCCGCAAGCAAATATATATATTTATGCCGGCAGGATGCATAAGCCTCTTTGTCCTTGCAACAGCACAGTTGTACAAGCACTGTTTGAGCAATCAGAGCTGTGTCTGAACTTGTAAATTAAACATGGTTGGGACCGTTCCCTGGTGCTGAGACCAGTGGAGATGGAAATAGTGGATCTGTATAGTGGATCTCTCCTCCCTGCCCTGCACACAAGCTGCCTGTTGAGAGCGGCCCCAGCCCATGCCAGCTGTTGGCCTGCACTTGGGAATTGTTTGGGAAAGTTGGCCCTGGCTCCACTGTGCCAGGCACTGTGCTAACAATTAAACAGCACAGACAATTGCCTTGCAGTGCCTGGGAATGTTCCCCGGCACTGTTTCATTTACCAGGATGGACATTAGCTTTGGAGTTCAAGCTTTGGCAGATTCAGCTTGGCTTCCCCCTGACTTTAAAAGGAGGGAAGCAAACAAAAAAACCCCATGGCATTCAGGGGAGCAGTTCTGCTGCATGTGGTCCTTAGAGCCTGAGAAATATGCAAATACACAGGCTCTATTGATTTGCTTCAAATTGCTCTGCATTGACAGTAGAATAAAGACAAAAACAAGAAATTACCCAGAAAATTGCCTTACTATAATGAAAAGGGAAAAGGCAGTTTATATTTTATTTTATTTTGTTCTATTCTATTCTATTCTATTCTATTCTATTCTATTCTATTCTATTCTATTCTATTCTATTCTATTCTATTCTATTCTATTCTTTTCTATTCTATTCTATTCTATTCCATTTTATTTTGTTTTATTGTATTATATTGTATTTTGTTTTGTTTTGTTTTCTTTTCTTTTCTTTTCTTTTGTTTTCTTTTGTTTTGTTTTGTTTTAGAGAGTGATGGATCCTGAAGAAGTCTAGTTGCAAGGTTCAACAGGGAGGCTCTGCAGGGACCTATGCAGAAAACAGGGGAGGAAATATTCAGAAATGTTCCTTTAAAAAAGAGAGACAGAGACAGAGAGGAGGGAAAAGAAGAGGTCTAATCCCTTTGAAGCTTACAGTTTTATGAGAGCTTTGTCCTTGGGACTGTGCACCAAAGATGACTAGAGCCGCTTCAGGCTTTGCAAAATTACTACAAACATAAGGTAAGTGGCTTTATCATAAAATTGGAGTGGCCATTAAAACTTCAAAGGAGACGTATGACCTGAATTTTACCTGTCACAGTTTGGAGTATTTATTAGAGGAAGATTTGATTCCTTTCTTTAGTTAACAACCTGGTACTCACGTGAGGTCATGGGCCAGATTATAGTTTTCATTGGTGGTATGACAGATTAGATGTTAATATTTTATTGCTCCTGACCTTGGGAATCCATAAACCATTGGACAGGTGAGAGCTGAAGAAAACTCAACCTGGCTCCTTTAGGAATGAGAGCATATTTCTAATACCTGAGTGTAGCCATAGTGGTAGCTATCCATTGACTAGCTCCTAACTTGGCTGGCTCTGACAGGACACATACCTCAGAGGATGTGAGGGATTGTAGTGCTTGCTTTAGGAGCCTTGCCAAGAAGTGGCACTGCCCATTTACTGAAAAACCTTAAGACTGGAATACCCCAAAGGAGGGGCAGACTCAGCAGTCAAAATGATAGTGAAAGACACTGTGATAAAGCCACCTTTGTCCAGGAACACCCATGTGTTTTTCCAACGTTGGTTCTTCCTCCTAAATCTGCTGCTGGTTGGCTTTGCTTGAGCCAAAGTGTTTCAACATCTTGGCATCTCACAGGCACAGGTGGCACCTTCCCTTCATTCTTGATGGGGCTGCCAAGTTGCTCACCTCTTCTACTGCTTTGGCTCCTTCTCATTTTCAGCCTTCTCCTTCCCGCACTTTGGAACTCTTCCCCTAGAGACAGGTCTGCCTGTGGCTTCCCACCTTCCCTTCCAGTATTTTCTGCTATTCTCCTGCCCACCCCTAATAAGTGCTTTTAATGTCCCTTTCCACTGAGCAGCTGCCACACAGACCTTTGGCATCCCACTCTGCTTGCATTGCACCCTAGGAGGTATTTGTGGGAATATTCTTGTCTGCAGCTGTGCTTGTAAATGATCAGAATAGTTTTACTAATATTTGCATTAGACTGAGATGTCTATTGCTTTCAGAGAACGTAGCAACAGCATTTTAACAGTACTCGTGGGATCTGCTGTAAAACTGTTAATCTGTACATTTCAAAGTTAGTGAAGTAACTTCTGCAATGTCTTGTCTGAGGAAATAGAAGCGTTACGAGCTACCTCGACTGAGGTCCAGGTGAGAGCAGAACCTGGGGGTCTGGATTCTGAGACAAATACCAACCCTTGTAACTGTCTTCAAATAGTTTCCTAGTTATAGACTTAAAAATTGGGTTTCAGTGGTCTCTAGGTGCCTAATCTTGGATAATTGTCAGAATGGCCAGCTTGATGGTACTTCTAAAGGTACCTCTATGATCAGCTTAAGAACAGTGGTCTTTTTGCTTACTATGAGTAATGATGGTGATAACTGGATTTTGCATAAAAGGCTTATCACAGGACTACTTTTCCAAGGACTGAGAGGTCCACAAGATATTTTACATTATCCTGCTGTTGAGATGCCACCAGCACAGCATCTCTGGTAGCCTAGTCCTGGTAGACAGGGAAGGGTACAAGGACTTCTTGGAAAGGAAGACTGTAAGAAAGGAAAACTGGATTTGTGTCAGCTAACCAATTTCTAAGCCAATGACTGTTATGGTACACAGAAGTAAAGAAGACATACACAATCAAGAAGTTATTATTTTAAATGCAAAATTGTCTACAGACAGCATTGTGACAGGACTGGCTCAGACATCTTCCAACAGCATGATTAAACTTGCAGATAAGGTTGCAATTTTTGAAATAAAAAAACCAAATTAAAACAACAAAGGAAAATGACAGCAAAACAAAAGCAATCCAATCCAAAAGAAAAATCAGCAATCTGGAAGTGCAAGCCTGTTTCTCTAGCTGAAAATTAGACTGTCTCAGAGCCATCCACCATTCAGCACTGAAGTGACCAAAAGCTGCAGCTCTCCTGAGTCTTCAACCAAGATGTCTTTATCCAGTCCTGTCTTTATCTAGTTTCTTCACTTCCTCTTTAGTGACCTAGAAATCATCACCTTATCTCCCTTGCTCTGAATCATCCTCTTTCCCTCATCTTCCCCTTTTATCTCCCAGTCCTAGCACTAGGTTATTCTGATCATTCATGGCCTGTCTTTTCCTTCCTTTCTCCTCCATGCTGGAGCTGTGGTCGGTCTGGCTGGTGGCATGGCTGGATGTCCACCCCAGCTGAGGTCATCTCACCACCCTGCTACCAGGAAGATCATTTCCTCTTCCAAGATTGCAAAAGAGAAACTGATCTTCTTCCTTGCCACACCAGGCTCATTGCATTCCCCCTGCTTTCTCCTACCACACCAGTACCCCAATCCTCTCACATAAGGAAAACCCAGGATTAAATTGTTCCACCACAGCTATAAGCCACAGCAAAACTGGCCTAACTGGTTGGAGACCAGCCAAGTGGCAATACAGTGGATCAGGTGTCATGGGTACTCATAGAAATAAAATGTCACAGCACTCAAATAGGGAAGGAAGACTTGGTCCCAGGCCATGAGGTGTAAAAAAGCTTTGTTGGAATTTTTGCCAGCTGAAACTGATCATAAACTTCTTATTGCCACTGCTAAAAGAGGCCTGGCAAGCATCTTGCTGGGAAACAATTTTTCTTTTCAGTTACAAATATGAGTTGCAAACTGGATGCAATCCTGAGTGAGATTTGTGAAGCAAATAGACTCTTTTGAGCACCTCGAAAAAAATGCCAAGGAATAAAGTCCAGAGGTGGGTTATTTATATTGCAGTTTTATTGAAAAACCTGTCTGAGACAAAATATACAGTGTAACTATTGTCTGTAAGGACAAAGAGGAGCTGAAGATTTCAGCATGGTATTTCTGGGAAGGTGTATTTCCAGTTTCTAATTCAGCGTTAAAAGAAGCTCTTAGGACTAGTAGGATTTTGGTTTAAGTGGTCAGGAGAAAGAGCCTCAAAGTGTTATAATAAGGACGAGTATTTTAAAGAATAGTGTAAATAGCAGGAAAGCAACCTAAGAAAGGTGCCAGAGACTGGCTTTAGGCAAACAGAGAAATCTGTAAAGGCTTGACTTGTGTTTTTGACAAGCAACATAGAATTCAGTATTCAGTATTTCAGCCTAGGACTGGAAATAGGTTAGGCTCCTAGACCCAAATAATCATAACAGATGCAAAGGCATGCATCCATTTAGCAAAAAGGTTCTACTTTTTGTGCAAGTGCCGCAACCAGACAGAGCATGTCCAGTATCTTTTCACTGGACAGATACATCATAGTCCCATCGTGTGTCACAATTCCAGCAAGAAGTAAGTAACAGGATTAAATGGGCAGTGGATAATGTCTGAAGTAGGCACCAGTTGCATCTAGCCTCTCTCCTGGCATCCCATTCCCTGCAGATCTGGTACCAATCCACTGGGAGAACTTATTACTACCCAGCCTGGTCACTCTGCTGCAGCCTCCTGGCTTTGTCAGGCCAAGTCACTTGTTTGTTCCGTGCCACTACACCATGTTCACTCCACTCCTATGCTTCCCTGGCCATCCTTCCCATTACCAAGGTTTTGCTTGAAGAGTCCTCCAGCTCCCACACTCCATCTCATCGTCTTTTCATATCCTGCCCAGTCTTTCCTCATGCCCAAACTGCTCGTTTCCACTCATAAATGATGGTCACGTAGTTTCTGTCTTCCTCTTTCTCAATTTTCTTATCTAGACTTGCTGTCTGTGTTTACACCATTGGACCCAAGAGTGCTTCCCAGTTCCCATGTCTGGATGTGTGGTTAGTCATGCCCCAGCTCCATGCTGAGATGGAAACCTGGACATGTGTGCTGGATGGGAGCTGCAGCGTGCCTCAACAGGCTGAGCCGTTCCGATGACCAGGAAATGAGGGCCCCAAGATATGCTGCAGAGCAAGTAAGTACAGATGCAGCCACTGTTTCTCAGCTATCTGGCTCTTCAGCCCCACGTCTCTGTCCAATTTTCCATACTCAGTCATCACTCCCATCTCCACACCCAGCCAGCATAGGTTTCTGTTCCGTTCTTTGGGACAAACTCTCAAAACTTATCGTCCCAGTGGATCCAATTCTGATCCTCTGGTCTGACTTTGATGTCCCGCCCTTCCAACCACATCTCTCCTTCCTCTTCCCGCTGCCTTGTTTCTTGCTCCTGGTTCTTGAACGTGATCCCTTCCCACTCCTAACCATTGCTAACAGCCTCTAAGCCATGAAGGAAGCCTGCTTTGCTTCAGCCCAGCTGCTTTGTGGGGATACTGAGGGTGTGGTTCCACAGGGGTCATTCTTCCACCTCTGGTCTGTAAAGGATCCTATAATCATTAAAGGTCTGATGCCAAGTGCCTTCGACATAGCGTTGACCACAGTGTGAGCAAAGACCTTGGTTTTACACACACAGTGAGCCCAGAGCCCTGCAGGGGACATTGGGAAAGAGACACCTGCCCAGACTCACACGCCCTGCCTGGGACCATGTTTGTGCAGTGCGGTCACACGTAGGAACCTGTGAGAAACATAAATTCAGTGATGCCGAAGCAATTTAGCTTGAGCTGGTTAAAACACCTGTTCAGATAAACCCAGAGCAGGTGCAGCCTCAAATTTTTAAATTTTTCGATTTCCTGAATTTGGGTAGATTTTCACAGGGGCAGGGAAAGGCACAGAACTAGGTTTGCCATCACTAGCCAGGTTCAGAGAGCACTCCAAGACACAACTGTCTGTTGTTGGACATTTTCATGAACTTAGGACACAAAGGTTTTGCCTTACAGTATAGGATCATTCTTTGGGACAGGAGGCTCATGAGAAGCACTTGGCTTCCCACATCACCAGGATATATTTAAAGAGAGTTCTTTAAACATTGATCTTACCTGGTAATGGCCTTTAAGAGACAACTGGAGGCCAAAGCCCTCAGGATCATAAAGTTATAGCCTAGTTTGAGTCGGAAAGGATCTTAAAAGTCATCTAGGTCCAACCACCCCCCTGCCATGGGCAAGGGCACCTTCTGCAAGGCCGGATTGCTCAGGGCACCTTCCAGCCTGGCCTTGAACACTTCCAGAATGGAGCATTAGTAAGGTCCCTGGAGTCTCAACACTTAACTGCCTGCTGAGGCACAGTTACAGTCCAGGGCTGTGGCGTGTCAAACTGAGCTCTGCTGGGCTGCTGCTGGGGCTGCCCAAGTAGGCAAAAGCCCATGTGCATCCCTGTTTTACCCCTTTCTGGAATCATGATGCATGCTCAGACCCAGGAGTTCAGAGGGGCTCCACACATCCACACGCCTCAGGGACCTGCCAAATGGCTGATGTTTGCTGAGGGTCAGCTGCTGTCTCATTCCCTTGGTGCAGTGCTATTGCTCCCAATTCTGTGTTTTCCCTTCCTCCAGCACCCCTCTTCACGAGGTCCATGCATTGCTCTCCTTACAGCTCATGTTCTCTTGGTGATTCCTTGTCTCCTTTGAGGCATGCATGGAAGTCGACAGAGGTACTGAAGTCTCCCAGCTGACTGATACAAAATACCATGAAAGAGCCCAGGTCACGCACCACAGCCAAGTCAGCCTGAACCTAGCAATCCACAATCCTTCGTACTCCTTTGGCTAGTACAGCCAAGAAGTGCTGGGACTTTCAGGTAGACCTGTCATACCAAACTCAAGCAATTTGCAGCCTCTTTGTTCTGCAGCTGTGTCAGGTTCTAGTCTGACTTGAATGGGAAAGGTATTCTTAAAATTGCTTTTGTTTATTTATTTTCAGATGTGCATACCACAAAAATTAGATTACGGTTTGGATTTTGTCACGGCTGTCTCCTGCAAAGACTGATTCTGTCTGTAGCAAGTATTTTCTGGAGTGTTTCTTCTATTAATTATATGCTGCCACCCACTTATTTCCTTAAGGCAGATTTTGCATCTGTGATTTTCCTATGAAGTTTCCTTCCTTTAAGGTAGTATGTCTCTAAGGTGGGCAGACCGACAGCGTAGAAAAGGCTTTTACAATCCAAATATTTTTCTTCTGCTACATCGAGGGATAGAAAGTGCAGGGACTGTGTGACAGAGAGCATTAATTTACCCTGTGCTAATGCTGTAACAACTGCAAACTGAGGACACAGTGGAGAACCCAAGATTGCCTTGATCCTGCAATCTCACATATGCTTGACATTTGTAAACAAGGAGAAATGTAAGATAAAGACAAAACAGTAAGGAGATGATAATTTGGAAAGTCGTTAACATAATTTGAGGTTTTTTACAGTTAAGGGGCAGAGTGGTGGAGGCATCTTGTTGTGTATGGAGCCCCAGCCATTTGGGCTGGAAAGTCAGAGATGGAGGCTGACTACCAAAAAAGCTGCATTGTGTAAACCTCACAGGCCAGCTACACACAGAGAGATCTCTAATATCACTGTGTTAGCCTTTGTGGTGCAGCATCTCTCTGGTGATGTACTGAGTAGTGCCTGACTCACAGAAGGACTTCCAGAATACTGTTACTATATGTCTTCATGGGAAAATCTGGGAACCCTGGAAACTATGGTTCTGTGATAACTGGAGGTGATCATAACCTCTAATGAGTTTGTCACTGCTCTTTTATGATAGATTTGGTGATGCAGGAAATTTTGGAGCATCCATCTCTCTCTCCTGCTCAGCAGCCCTTGCTTGCCATAGCCCTGTGTTTTCCTGTGTTTCTGTTTATCTTTCTGTCCCTGTTTTAATGGATATTTATTTACTCTGTTCCACATGGGGCCATTTCTGAGGGAAGAACAAGAAAGCCTGTCTGCTACCATGGGTATCCCTGGCTGATGGCAGAGATACCTGGGAGAAGGTGTAAGAGGTGTGTGCTCCCTCCTCTTCCTCTGTCTCGCAAAGGGATGGAAGCAGACTCTTAAATCTTGAGCAACGGCTTTAAATGTGAGGTACTGAGTAGAGAAGGATTTGCTACCTGTGTCCTTTCTCAGCCAGTCAGCCTTGGTGTTCATGGTCTTACCTGCTCTGTGTTCCCAGAGCCCTGCAGTGAAACCAAGGATGGTGTGTGGGCATCCTGTGAAGGCTTTGATGCCAAGCTGCTCCACACAGCCCTGCCTGAGGCCTTCCTCACCTTGGGTGCAAATACATCGCTTTCAGGTTCTGTCTCTTGAGTATCTCATGGCTGCAAAACCACCTCAAAACCATCTTTCCCTTCTCCTTTCCAGGTACTCTGTAAACTGGAGTGAAAGCTCAGCCCTTTCACCCTTTGTAGGATGTTGATAGAAAAAGCAGAAACGTTTTAGCTTTCAGATTGTTATTTCTACTTTAGTTCTCTGTCCCTGCTCTCATTTGCCCTTTAGTTGTGTTGAAGGTTTGTTTGGAGTAGTTGTGGTTTAATACTGGAGAAGGAAATATTCTGCTTTGGCAAACTTTGCATGCAGAAAGTCTCCTGCAACTTGGTTGTCTGTTTATGTTTTGTGACTTTATTTGCAAAGACAGCTCGAGGAGTAGAAAATGAGTAGTGCACGTTTTGACAAATATGTTAAATTAGCCATCTTTTGAGAGAGCTGATTTTGAATTTTCCAGAGCCATTTTCCAAAACCAAGAACTTATGAGCTCGGTTCCTTTTAATTTTTTGGTTATATAAGCTGTGCTTCTTCCCATGTACTGACTGCACAAATTGTACCAAATCACACTGCCCATTACCTGGGGTAATAAGGGGTGGAGAATAAGATTGTTAAATTTCTAATGTACTCAAAATATGTGAGTTTTCTTCAGACAATTGATACAGGAGACCTTATGATGTTGGTAAAACCACAGAAAGCTATACCTCCTACAGCTGCCATTACTTTTTTTTCTTTGTCCTTAAGTTGCACAGCTGGCCTTGGCTGATAGAAACGCTATTCCCAGCAGCACAAATAAAGCTATAAATCACCACATGAGAATTTGAGTCTGACATCTACACACTTAAAAATGCTCACCCATTAAAAGTAATTTCAAATTTTTAATAGAATGAAGTATGAATATGCTTTGGTATAACTCACAGTTCTCCACTTTCTAAATCCACATAGGGACCCTGATGCAAGTCATCATTGAACAAGATTTTTAGCTCTCCTAGGCACACTAACATGACAACAGCATTTGCTAAGAAAGCCCAAATGCTCCTTAAATAAAACTGAAAGGAAACTGCAGCACCCCTGCTTAACAAGAGCAAACAGAAAACAGTGAGAGAGCACTTGATGTTGAAAATCTAATTTTCATCACCATGTATTTATCAGAGCTTAGTTCCCATTCTTGGCTGATAAGGAATAACTAATCATGATTTAAGCATTTCTTCAAACCTAGCAACCTGTTGAACAGCTTCTTAATGTGCCTATCAATCATTTGGAGATAAGGATAGTTTGCACTCATAATAGCTAGTTGTAAAAATAAACAGAAGTTACTATAACTAGTTCAATCAACAATGGGATCTTTGAGGTCAGAGTGGAAATAATCAAACAGTAAGTATGAATAGGCTGTACTTTTTCTGATTAACAAATGTTTTGCTTGTCATGTGATCTTGAGAGCTGCTCTTAGCTCTTTAGAGGACTAAAATACATTTCAGAATGTATGTATTTACATTAGGGGGTTAAACAAATGTATGCACATACCGGTTATTTTCTAAAGCTATCTGTTCGTGTAAAGCTTTTTTTCTTTTTCCTTTTTAATTTTAAAAAGTATCTTTGTCCTAAAGCTACATTCTCAACTGGCCGCTCTACAAAGCATCTTGGATAAAAACCGGAAATCTAGTAACACGCAGAAAGTACAGTGGAATGCAAACTATAAATTACTGACATACAAAATAAACGTATTACTCACTTATCTCCAACACAGCTGAAAATATAACAGCCAACAGGAACACATTGCATCTCAGCACCAGTTGCTGATCAAAATAACAGTGTCCATATATAGTTACTAGCTGTGTGAAAGGAGTCAAAGAGCTATGTCTGTATCTCCATATACATCCAAATCTATGACATTCACAACCTGGAAACTGAGGGGACATTGATGATAGTGTTATGAATCCAAAATAGATGCTCTGATCACCTTCTGGAGGCACCTATCTTTGTCAAGATTATATAAAGATCACATGCCACTCACTTTATTTTAAATTGCACCTGTGGTGCATATCTAAAATATAAATATGGATGATGTGGATATAGCTTTCTTCTGTCCTCACATTGCCTGTACAAAAATACAGTCTTCCTCTCTACCCTGGGGTAATCATTGCAGGGAGTTCAGACAAAGGTAGATACCTCCGTGGCTCATAGACTGTACTCACATGTGCAGACAACCTGGAAAGGTGTCCTCTTAAAAGATATGAATCACGGAATCACTCAGCCAGGAAGAGACCTCGGGACACCTCTCACCCTATCTCCTGCCCAAGGCAGGGTATGACACAAACTCGAACCGAGTTGTTGGGGCTTTAATCTGGCTATGTCTTGCAAACTTCCAAGGAGCTGTTATCTTCATCGTGATTTTATTTTTTTTTTCTTTTAGCCGCTCTGAACCTCCCCCTTTTTCACCTCCAGGCCCCTAGCTCTTGCTTTCCTGCCACACACCACTGTGAAGGACCAGGCTCCATCTCCTTGCCCGCCTCCCTGCAGGCTCTGGGGGCTGCTGTTGGGCGCCCCAGCAGCTGCCTCTTCTCCAGGCTGAGCAAGCCCCGCTCCCTCACCCTCTCCTCACCATACAAGCGCTCCAAGTGGAATTAAATTACTGATGAAAATACCTGTGTCGTCAAGAAACCACAGCGTATCTGCTCTATCAGTTTGTTACTTCTAACCTTATTCATTCAATCATGACAGGAGTGACAGACAGCACTTTACAACTCTCTGGGATCTCACACAGTAAATTCATGTCAGCTTTTCCTACCATACACAGTTTGGCCTTATTTTGCAAGGCAATGAGCACTCAAAACTTCTGTATGTCTAACACCTCCCAGCAGCCAGCCCTCTGTTAAATACAGCAAGGGTGTTGGCAATTTGGTTATTTTGGTATTCAAAGGGAAAAACCAGTCAGGAGGGAAGAAACTACAAAGGAGATTCTAAAGGAAAATTTGCTTAAAGACCACGGAAAGGATGAGATTCACCGATGTCTACGAGGAAGAGGCAGGACTTCAAATACCATGGAGTTCTTCGGAATAAAAACCACCTTTCTGGAACAGCTGATGGTGTGGAACTCATTTAATTTGCCATACAAGATCTGAATCAGTTTTGTTTAAGGAAAAAAGATGTTCTAAATGAGATGCTGTGACTACTTATCCATCAATTACTTTGATCTCTTTTGAGTCATCTCTTTTAATTTGAACACAACATAAGAATACAGCAATAGCAGCCTCTTCAGGACTTGATGAAAGAAAACAGAATAGAACAAAGAGATGAGCAAATCTCCAGCATTGCAGACAGTTTAGCTGGGATGTGTCTTTTCAAAGAAAAATCCAGATTTATTTAGGGGTCTTGGGTGGAGAATCCACTTGTCCCCTTTGTAGATTGTTCCTCTGGTGTGTCTGAACACAGCAGTTAGTGCAAATGTGTTCATTCAAATGGTCCAAACCAGATATTTAGATGAATTTTTGAAGTTATTGTGGGAGTCTGTAGATGTGTGTTTGATTTAAGCCCAAGTCTATCACTGCACACTTTGGTTTTGTTTCATTAACTTAATAAGACCTATAAAAGAATGAATATTCTACTGAGGTCTTCCATATATATGTAAACCCTCAGCTTTAAATAATGAGACCTTTGGAAACCATGCTGAGTAAATTTATATGAAAGTCATTCAGGTCCCCAGCAGTAGAACTCTAAAAAATGTCTTTCCTCAAGTAAATGGCATAATGAAAAATCCTGCATTATTCTGACTTGATAAAAATTAATTTTTATTTGTTTCTGAGACTGCAGCAAGGGCTTATTTGTGGTGCCAGCAATGGCTGCAGAGCTGCAGTTCTTATTTTAGTGTAACAGACAAGCATCTGTGATGTTTGCAATTGTATTAATTGCAAGTTGAAAAGTTTAAAGCTTTCCCATAAATGCTGGTCATGAGGAAATGGATTAAAGAAATAAAATATAGAACTCGTTGAACTTGTATCTATTTTAAACTGGAAGGATTATATCTGACAAAGCCGTTTGTTTTAAAGTTGCCATCTTGACATCAGCTAGAACAGATTGGGTTACTTAAAGGGCCACTGACAACTCCGAAGAAATTACAATCAAACTACAGTTTAACTAATATTTTAAAAAGTTATTTTGATGGGGAAAAAGTGGGTGGTTTTGAAATCGTTGTCTGAACCAGGGCCACAAAACTGAGAGAATATCAATTAATGAGCGAGATTATGCAATCTGGCTGGTTATTTCCCCTTTCAAACATCTCCTCCATCTAAACGAGGGCCTCACTGATGTGGGCTGTGTCTGTGCAGACTGGGGGCTCGAGTCAGGTGTGTGAGCTTGGGTGTTTGATGAGCACTTGGTGTTTGGTGACGTTGGATTTCTCAGGGCAGCCAGGGCAATCGCATGGGGCTGAGTGATAGGACAGGGATAAGGCGGAGGTTTCGGAGGCCACAGGAGATACTCTGGGAGTGTCTGAAGACAAGAGTCCAGGCAATTGAACTGAGGCCTAAATGACAGTCTGAAGGGGTGGGACTCAGCTCCAAGCTGTAGACTAAGCTTAGGTCTCATTGCAGGCACAACATGGGAGCCAAGCACCTGAGAAGCCAGCAGGTTCAGTGGGGCTTTAGCCAACACAGGTAGTGGAGTCCAGAGCTATGTGGTTGGTCTTCCAACATGATAGATAGGCCATTCTTGCTCTTACCTCAATAGCTTTCTGACCCCCAGCCAATGGACTGTATACTCCAGATTTTATAGATGAGTGGTTATACAGTTTTGAATGAACTGCCTGGGATGACACTGAGTAGAAGGAAAAAAATGTAGAGAGCCAAGACTTATCTACAATTATCTATGCAGGGAACTGTGCAAATCTGAGGCAATCTCTGTTTTTTAATGAGCTGAAACCGAACATTAATTTCATGGGTTTGTGACGTGTAGATGGCACCTGAAGAAAGTATTTTCCTTTTTCTCTTCTTAACTAAAATTGAGTTACTCATAGAAAGTCCCCTTTCAGCAAGCAAGTCCTGCACAGCAGTTGGGAGTCCCACCCCCTTATTTTCCTCCACATGACTCACTGTGGTGTGCATTCAGCTCAAGTTCTCATGCTGGACAGTTGCACTGATTTATTGGGGAGAGAAAGAAATGTCCAAGTCCTGGTCTTCTGCTTCCCTGCTGGTGGCCCAAGTTCTCTGTGGAACAGAAAGCCACATCTTTTTGGTGGTCCCTTTCCTTATGTGAAAGGAAATAGTTGGGTTTGCCAGGTAATGGATTGGTCTGACAGCTGAAATCAAATGGAAAAAGAAAAAGCCTTTAACTTCTGTCTCCAGAATCTTGGGCCTTACTCACTGATACTTTCCCCCTTGTTGAAAGTCAGTTTTCCTATGCAAGAGGCAATGCAGTTAATAGAATTTTTATTTTGGTAACAAAATTTATCTTTATCCTTGGAAAAGAAAGAAAAAAGGAAAGCTTCCAAACCATATTATTACTTAATGTAGACGTCTGGGTTTTCTGCTTTGCCAACTCAATCAAGACAAAAAGAAACCAAACAGAGTCTTTCAGCTTATTTGTGTCTTGTGTTCTTATCCATGAATGCTTGTGTTGTGTCCCTGGCATCTGGATTTCCAAATTTCTTCCTGTTCAAGCTTTGCCACAGGGTCAGTTTTGCTTGGGTGCCTTCTATCTAACGCCTTCAGGCAGTCATGACAGAGGTGTCATCAAGGTTAGCTGTCAGACTATGATTTCTAGTCAAAACCAAAAGAAACAACTGATCAGTGAATTTACCAAAAGACAAAATGCAGTTTATTTAAATGATTCAGATAAACAGTGCATCTGGAGGGCACATCTGTCTGGGGTGTGTTGAAAGCCCAGTTTTCTCATGATTTCAAATGCTGGAAAACTGACATGTAGTCTTTTACATCTCTGTGCTTGATGAAGATGTGTCTGAGTCTTTTTCAGAAATATGCACAAGAGATGCAGCACCTTGACCAGTTTCATATTTTAATTCCACTTCAAGGACTAGGAGTTCATAGCCCTATATAGCATTTTGTTACTTTGATGACAGGCTCCTTAAAAGATCTATAAAATATGAAATTGATTGTCCTATTACAATAAGAAGATATCAGTTTGTCTTTTACAAACCATGAAACACAAACTAACATTTTCCTACTATCTTATCATTTATTCTAGGTTTTGTGGTTGCACGTAGAGGTAGAAAAAGGGCTTGTGCTGTTCAGTGTAAAAATGATTATACGTTAAATTTTACATGTAGATTTGACAGGAATAACAGCTTATATTAGAAAATCTCAGGCACTCTGTGTTATCAGAAGAGGATACTAATAATTTTATCCTACCTGTGGAATACACAGGACACACTCAAGGAGTACCCAAGAATTTCTTGATTTTTAAAAAACATGCTGACCTCCTCTGCTTTAGGAGTAAAGGTGCATGTGCATGTACCTGCAACGACACTAAGTTCTCTCAATAACACAATTGTTTCCATACTTCCAGGTCATATTGGTCCCAAGGAACAGAGACACCCAGTCCCCCACATCCGCATGACCTGGGAAAGACCTTGTCTAGGCAGCCAATTGCTCAGGAGGCTGTGGCATATCTACAGCTGGGGCCAGCTACTACTCTGCTCTAGGAGGCTGATGAGAACATGGGTGGCACATCAGCAATAGCATCTAATGATAGGTTAGCCTTTTCTAGAGTAACAGCTTGGGACAGGTTATGGCTTCTCCGCAATTTTTCTGTTGCTTTGTTGTATACAGCTGCAGGTTGCTCTATTAATAAATACGGTGTTTTGACAAAATGTCTCAGCAGAAATCAATGACTTGGGACCTGTGTATGAATCCACATGTCTTTCTTTTGATAAAATAAATTTTGGAAACAATTTGCTCTCCCACTTTAACTGCAGATATGCCAAAAATCCTATTGCAGCCCACACAGTTCAGTGAAATGAGCTGCATTAGAACCAACCTAACTGTTATCCTGGCTTCCCCTAGTCTTATTTAGATAAGAAGAGATGTGAAAAATGTGCAAAATATATGAAACAAGACCAAAAGATAGAGTAAAACATCTGCTTTTATGCTAAATTTCCCCACTTCTATATTTAAATTAATATTTCCAAAATACATTTCTGAATACATTTCTTATTTAAAGCAAAGAAAAATCCCCTGTATGGATAGGCTTCAAAACTCCCTAATTATTTCTGAGTCTTGTTATAGTCTGTCAGATAATTGTTTGATCTTCTACTCTTTTAAGTCAACGTCAAAACTCTAACTGAGTTTAATGGGTTTAAAACTCAGACTGAAGTAGGGAATTTTAAAAATACAGACTCTTGGCACCAGGTACCATAACATTTTTGAAGGTGTATAATGTTAAAAAGCTTTTTTAGCAAGCAGCAGAATTAATTTCTTTGAAGTTTTACAGCCTATTGGGCATATGAATGTACAACAAGCACGCAGGATGTTTGCCCACGGAGGACTCTTGTAAAGTTTTAAATTATGAAAATTCCAAATGCTGTAAACCATGGTTGAAACCCTTGTTTACTTTCATAGTTCTAAATATCCAGATTTTTCACAAAAACTAGTGCGCAGTTCCATCCTGACTACAGAGCTACATCCATGTTATGGTGACAGCTCCATTCTTTATCCCCTCCCTGGGTTTGGACATCGATTCTATGTTGTTTTGAGAAGTTTCTTTTCTAAGTGCAACCGGCTGAGTGGATTTTGAAATGTAACTTTCCGCAGAAGTAGTCAAGAGCTGCCTTTGCACTGCTATGTCGCCACAGCAGTGGATGACTCTTTCCTTCCCAGACATGAAATCAAATTTACAGACAGAACCTGCAAGGGGCTTTGTGTCCTTTGTTGCCCCCTCTGTAGCCCCTGACGGCCTGCAGAAGGAGGTGCTTGCTGTACTCCGTGGGTCTGTCTACCTCAGCTGCTGGCAGTGTACCTCCAAAAGGGGAAAAGATGCCTTCCCTGTGTCCTGGAGCAGGATTCTGCCAGCAGCCTCCAGGCAGTCTGGGGTGGCTGTGCAGAAGGATTCTTTGCATTGCACTGCCTGCTGGGTACAGATGCTCACAGAATCAATGTGGTTCACATCAAATCAAACACTGCTCCTCCTTTTTCTTGCGCCTCGCCACCTGGTGATACGAATGCCCACAATGTGGTAACTCACTTGAGAAATAAGGCATGTGGCTGGTCTATCTGTCTGCTAGTGTTTAATTTATCTCTTTAGCTCTGTGGGGCAAAGATCTTATCTCCTTCTGTGGAGAAAATCCTGTGGAGTTCTCAGTTGAGCAACTTCAGTTCTCATTTAGTTCTCTCACAAGTTACACCTGGACTGAGACGTTGACACTTGCCACGAGGAGATCCCAAGTCAAAGACATGGGATCCAGCACACTATTCATCAAAACACCAAAGTATAAATAATGCATAAAATGGATTTCAGAATCATATACTGCATCTGAATTTATTCCTAGAGTAAAGTGTCAGGCGCTTTACAGTCAGGATACTTCAGTGGCTTGTATATTAACTGAAAGCCAGTGCAAATTAATAAAGAAAGCTTAAAATTGCATTGAGCAAATTAGACTTGCATATTTGCCAGGAAAACAGTTTTAATGGAAGGTGTGTCTTTAGAAAAAGGAATCTGAACTGGAATCCTTGGATGTGAAACGGCAACTCATCAAACTGCAAGCAGGAATGAAGGACACCATCACGGCTTGGTGATGAGACTATGCTGGCTTGTGCTGGAAATTGTGTCCAGGAATCTAAGTCTTACATGGCTGAAACCACTAAGATAACTGATCTTAGTTTTTGGTTTGTTTTGATGGTTTTCTTCCTGAAACAAAAAGAAGGCAATTGAAGTATCTTTGCTACAATTTTGTATGCCTGATAGGATACTGATGGGGCTGATTTGCCTGGTCAGAATGAGTAGCCTGTGCTCCCTGATAGTGGAAATACCAAACTGCATGACAGACCCTTCCATGGAGAGGGCAGAGGGATGCGCAGTAAGTGCACACTTGCCATAGCTGCTGCAGAGCCAAAAGGTGTACATTGTCTGGAATAGGAGGATGTTGAGTGTGTCTATGTGGCACAAAGCGCTGCTTTGCAAAGCTGCCTCTAAATGAGCAGGAAATAGTCTATATTCATGCAGTTTTCTCCTCAGGCTAGTGAACTCTGCCTCTTGGCAGGGCTAGTTAGCCCGTATGAAGTGCTATGCTAATACAGGTAAATTGTGTTCGTTACCCACATTACAAGGTTTCGGGTCAGGTTGGCTATCTCTGCATTCAACTGCAGCTTGGCTGTGCCAGGCGCATCAAAATCCCTGCAAATGTGAGTCTCTGAGCTTGGCTCTGCCCGCTCTCCCCAGAGCAAGTTCTCATTGCAGGCAGTGGGAACTTAGCCCAAGGAGCCCATGACTGGGCCTTTAAACATTCTAGACCAACATTTTGAATAATTGACTCTCTAGTTTGCCTCAGGATATTATGATACTTTTCAAAGCCTGGTTCCAATACAGCAATAAGCCACAACAACGTGTGTGTTAGTATGAAATCAGTGCATGCCTCCAGTACATTGGCATGGAGCCTTTACCACCCAAGAAGTATTCCCGAAGTGATCCAAAGCCTACTGAAATCTGTGGAAAACTTTCTATTGACTTCAGTTAACTCAGATTTCCATTGACTTCAGTGGGCTTTGGATCGGTCCCAGAGATACACATGCCTCATATGAGGACTGTTTATATGAAATAATCATTAGCTAAAATATACAAACAATTCTTGGAACAATTGCACCTAGGACTCTTCTCCTTTGTGATGGATGCAGAGTCATATCCTTTCTTCCTTTCTCTCTCTCTGGGTCTCAGTGTTTGTTTTTGCTGCAGTCTGGCAACTTCAACACAGTGGTGGCTGGAGCACTCCCTGGGGACCTGGAAGCTGAACTTCTCCAGATGGGAAACTACCATAGGCTTCATATCTCTTCCATATTCTTCAGGAATGCCCTAACTGCTAAGTTGTTGTGTACAAAGCAGTTGTTGTCAGCGCTTCCATTGTCTAGGTTTTACAGAATATGGTATGAGCCATGCTTTTGTCTATCTAGGTCTTTCAAGTTGGTGCCTTTGGCAGTCGCATCTGGGTGCATTTTTAGTTTTTCTTATCCTCCCGTTGAAGACAAATTGAAACCTCCAAATAAAACCTCCCAGATTCAGGGTTATCAGGAGGACTTATTCAGGTGTTACTCTGGCACCAAGATTTTTTTATTGTGAAATGGGAGCTTCTTGGTGAGTAAACTTTGATAATTGGTTCTGCAAAGGTTGTTGTAGAGGTAACGATAAGATCTGAGGTTATGGAAATGTGCTGGCTGTCTGGTCATTGTACAAGTAGAGTGGTATTTCCACAGCCAGATTAGTTAAAGTACCCCAATAGGGAAGGAATTTAAATGTTCACACTTCTTTAATCAATATCGTCACAAAACAATAAATTAATGCAGTTATTTCTGAGATAAAGATGAGGCATTTTTTCAAGTCATTTAATCTCCAGGCATATTGATTAATGTATTCATGGAGAGGCAATAATCAAATGAAGCGTTTAGGTAATGTGTTGTTAACAATGAATGTGCTGTTAATAATAGTTAATGTATACTGTTTAGTTAAATGTACACTCATTAATCAAATCAGAGCAAGCTATGACAGTGCTAAATATTGCCCTATCAATGTATTGTCAGCTTGGACAGTGCTGTTAATTATAGGCCAGATGTTGATAATCTTGCTCAGCACAAGGAGTTTCTTGTCCCATCAATAGCCTCAGGGGATATTTCTGCATTCATTCTGAGATGCTCCCTGAGGCTGCTCCCAAGACCACATGCACGGAGTCTGCCTCTCCACCAGTAAATTAGGTGGTGCCAGGGCACTGGAATTTAAGTCATCAGAGCAGCTGCTGACATGATTTTGGCCTGAGCCACCAAGAACTTCCCGAAACAATTCCCTGGCATGACTGGGGACTCAGCAGAGGCCAGAGACTGTTCCCTGGTGGCCATATGAGTCTGGCCACCCTGGTTTGGGGAGCAAGAGAGTTTAACACTAATGGCATGGTACACTGGGAGCTGGCCAGTTTTGATGCTGGAGAATAGTCCCATGCAAGTGTCATTCATTAGTGTCAGTGCAGCTGGGCTGCGCAAAGAGCAAAATCTGCAAGCACAGCCCCAGCTGTGGGTGAAATCAATCTTTGCAGAGTCTCAGAGACTCACGCTCAGTTCACAATCCTGCGGTGCACCCCGCAGGCCCCCATCCAAAGACAGCTCTGCCAGGAACACCAGTACAAACAGGAACCGGGGCCGTCAAGGACAACCCTTCTCCCTAGACACACGGACATCCCTGTTCTAGTAGGTGCTTCTGGAGTGCTACAGGTACTGCTCGATGCACGCAAGTAGATGCATCTGGCAGTAGATGTTTGTTTGCTGCAAACAATGGATTACAGAGGTTCAGGAACTTGAAGGCCATGGTGGCCCTTCAAAAAAGGACACGGGTGCTCCTGTGGCACCTTCTTGTAGTTTACATGGATATTGACTGCTGGGCCAGTCTGGTGTGTTCAGTGTGCTCACTCATCTTTGAAAAGTCAGTGGTGACCATAGTGTTCTGCAAAACTGAGCCTGAGGTAACCAAACCAAATATTGTCTCTTGCTTCAAGCAGTATATACATATATACGGATATATGGCTGACTTGTAGCAATTGTTGATAGAGCAAGTTTTGATGCTGCAGTCAAATTGTACTGAGTCATTAATCAGTGACCCTATTTTATTGTTTTTAACATCACTTTCTACAGGCTGAAGAAGTGTACCTTTATAAGAAGCAGAAAGTTGACAGATATAGTAGATAATTCTGTTATGCCTGTTTGGAAATGATTAATGCTAAACTTTTGAACAGGTCTGCCTTGAAAAGGAAATGTCACCTGTTCAAATGCAGCTTTGTATGTTCTCCTGCGGTAATGTATTCAGTGCTTATCAACATGCTGATCTGCTGCTAGTTTCAGGGAGTAAATGTGAGTTTCAGCAACTGAAGCCTGATCCTGCAGGTGCATGTTTAGGCAAAACTACCATTAGTTTTAATGAGAGTTTGTCTTACTCAAAAGTGCAGGATGAAGCCAGCAAGTGGGTAAATGAAATATGTGAGCACAAGGGTGGGTTTTTGTTGCTCAAAATACATTGATGTGCCTTTGAGACTTCCATTCCAAAGTATTTGGAGTTTGCTTGAATTTTTCATGCAAAACCAGTCATTGGAACATTTTTATGTTTTATTAAATTCTCATTTTATTTCCCTCCCTTCCGGCTGCTTAATAAAGAGTTTCCAGCTGTTTGCAGTTCCACTTGGTAGATAAAGTAGACCCTTGTTTTGCAAAGCACTCAGGAGCATTTACAATTTCAAGTGTGCAAATGGTATTCTCTGACTATGATGAGCTATCAGTGGGCTTGAAAATAGTGACTAAAAATGCAGATGCAGGGAAATGGGATTTTTAAAGGTATTTAAACATGTTCATCGCTAGCTCTGTAACGATTTTTTTAGCACTCCATGTACTAATTAGAGAATAACTATTGCAGAGCCCACTTGTACGGTAATGTATTTCAACAAATTGCAATTTCTGTATTATGAAGAAATACGAAAAACAGGTTAAATTTAACAGGAATGCAAGAAATTGAGAGAGAACAAATGGTTGCAATACATGACTGTCATTTCCTCTCTAGAATTATGTTAACCATTGACAGGTTTATTAACATAGCACTGCTCAGGTGCACTAGGATCCCGCTCTTTCTGCTATTGAGCAAAATAAGAACTCTTATGATCTATCACATTGTTTGAAGAACTCCAACTGTTTCTTCTCTTAATGATTCGTCTATGAGCTGTTCACGTTTTCCATGAATTTGTCCATTGTTTGGATTTGTATGAAATTTATTTTCTGGGAAAAGCCTATTAATTAACTAACCAAAGAACCAAAGATTGGGGCCAAAGGGCCAGATTTTCAAGCACTCACTAGGGAGAGTTCTGTTTATACATATTTCATGGGAGGGGTTATAATTTCAAAAATAATTGTGGTGGTTTGGAATTTGTAAATGCTTTGGGTGGATATTGTTACATAGTAAGTTTTTGAAGTAACTAACATTCAAAAGACATTCTTAGTTATTTAACTATTCAGTATTTGAGCTTCTCCTTAGAAAGTAGTTTGACAAATACCAACGCCCTGGAAACTGTAATATTTATGTACTGATCGAATACAAATAGAGCATTTCTCCAACCACTTATCTTTGTACAGGGTAGACAGTTCCTCATTCCAGATCTGTGCCTCCGTCTATCTATCTATCTATCTATCTCTCTATCCATCTATCTATCTCTCTATCTATGTTAACCTTGCCATGTTTGATTCTTAATGTATCATACAAGAATTGTGTCAATAAAATTTTTGTTCTACTCATTCTGTCATTGATCTGTTTGTACATCAATCATGTATTGATAGTCCATTTGATCCTTCAGGCTTGTCACAGCTGAAACTGCAATTCAGTATGTCTCCTTTGCTGTAAATCTGCCTGCAGACCTTCCAGGACCAATGGATGAAAGAGCCACTGGATTTGAGTACCTCCCGTGTCACTGTGCAGAGAATATTCAGCAGGAAATGGAGGGCTTGTGGGAGAATTTTTTTTCTGGTCATTTTTTTCCTTGTCATGTGCCCTACCACAGCAATGTAGAAAGATACAGCTCTTCCCAGCTGTGAGAAGGATGCGCTCTCCACCTGGGTTTTTGTATCATCCTTGTCCCTCATGTGATACAACAGAACCATTGCCACTGTTGGAGACATTCCACTGCTCTCCTGCAAAACCCCACAGGACTCCCAGGGAATGCAAGTAGCAGTCTGGTTCACCTCCCGTCGCCATGTAATGCTGAGTGGAGCTGCATATGCTGTCTGAAGAACAAAAGGCATCATGCAATCGCAAATCACTAACTCGTCATGCACCATACACAAGCATAACTTATCAAATTTAATTTTTTTATCAGTTTAAAATGTCTTTCACTGCATACAAAAATAAAAGAGTATTTTCAAAGAATCCCCCAAAAAATCCTTTTAATGGTTGAATTGCCAGATCCTGAAATGTCATTCCCGACACTGATTAAAGTTAAAACTACAAAATAGTGGTTGTTTGATGACAACCTCCGTAATGATGCCCAAGGTTTTTGTTTCCTTGCTTGTTCTGTGTACCAATATGGACCTAGTGTAAACAGAAACATGAGCTTTCATTACCTTGTATTCAAGCAGCTGCAATAAAAACTGCTAATGGAAGAGGAGGAAAGAAGAGAGAAAAGATCAAATGCACTAAAAGATATTTACACAACATAAGAGTTTTGTGGCCATGAGATACTATTCTGAGGTTACATACAGAGAGTGAAGAAAGAAACTGCACTTTCAGAAAACTTTGTGACAAGAATAGGTGGGAAAATAATTATGTTGCATGACTAACCTTCTCTTTGTACAGACACATTATATGGCAGATGCCAAAGCAAACAGTTTATAAGTGAAGTGTAAGTTTTACTCATTTGCTGTCTGATCAGAGGTATTTATAAATGCCTGTAGTATGAGTGTGTTTAGAGTACTTTTTTTTTTTTTTTAAACATGGAAACTTTGTTAAATCTCGGAGAGAAAAGGTCAAGCATTTATTTTTAAAATTGTTTTACTTTAGAATTTTGTTTCAAATGTAAGGATAACTTCATGATTCAGCACAAAAATATTATTGTAATTTGCCCTTTTCCTTCTTGGAGTGGATAACTAACCTACTGAAGGGTGTGGGGGAACAGTGGGTAAATATTTGGTGAGAATTTTCTGACACCATCTTTCACGATGCTGTGAGCAAGGTAAGGAAAAACAGCCTACAGGAAATAATTGGGCAGAAGGACAGCCTGAAATATCTTCCTTAAAGAGTACTGCAAAATTGTGAAGTCCTTCTGAGTGGGGTCATTGCAGGCTTTGATCTTCATCCCAGCCTTAATCTGGCTTTTCATGAAGGGTCTAGCCAGCACACACACACACACACGCACATAGTGCATTTGCAGACGGCACCGATAGGGTGATACTCCAAGCACTTTGGAGATCTTCACAAATCAAAAGGGCAAAGTGGGGGAATGGCCTGAAATTCACAGAGAGAAACTAAGCAGGGGGAAGGGATGAGAACTGCAGTTTAGAAGGAAAAATCAAACACACAAATAAAATAGAGAATAATGAGAGTTATAGCAGCACAACAGGAAAAGATTATGATGAAGCACTAGCCAAGTCAGCAATCTGAGGCTGTTGTGAAAAAGAAAAATTCAGCATGATGTGACTAAGAACATCATCTGTAAGAGACAGGAAGTGACTGCTTAGCTCTGTTTGGCATTGTTGAGACCTCAGCTGGAAGACTCTGCCTGCTTTTGGGTGCTGCACTTGAACAAGGATATAGGCTTCTCCAACAGAGGGTAACAAGCAGAGGAAGAGGTTTAGAAAACAGGACATACAAAAGGAGAGCCATAGAAAGAGAATTTCTTGGTCTAAAAGGGAAAGACTGAAGAGGGGATGCAAAAGTCTGCTACAGTAAGGAGATTACCATAAAAAGATAGATTTGCTTGAGGGAATTGAAAACCTCTTTTTTTGGATGAGCTAGCAAAATGTCTGTAGGGGTGATTTGGGAACACAGCAACCTCTTAAGGTCATTTCCAGCCTTATTCCTTTGATTCATTGACCCACCTCATAAAACTGTTTCTGAAATCAAACATCTATTTTAAAATTGATTATTAGGAGACTTCTTGGAGTGATATATTTTTAGCACAGCACCCTACTATTTTTTGTCTACAGAAAGAAAATCTTGTAATTCTGATGTCAGTATTTTCTTATTACTTGATGATTTTCATGAATATTCATATTGAAGCTCTAATTATGTTTCAAGGGGTATCGCTGCAGTGTTGTGGAAATTTGAAGAGGCAAATATCTCTTTAATCTGTTTCCTCACAAATAGTGAATCCCAAAGGGTAACGTTTTGATGTCTCTCTTATAACGATTGTAACATTTGTATTTAATGTACCTACTGACATTTATTTGTAAAACACGTTTCCAATTGCTTTTTATTTGTCTAGATTCTCTTTTCCAAGCCCTATATCAGTATTTTTTATTGGCACTAGGGATATTCATTTGCATCACATTTGCTTTGTTTGCATCACTTTGCATTGTTTTCTGCTCCAGTGCACTTGTCGTTTACAAATATACCTACCAACAAGTAGTGACCTCTGGATGTTGCCCTCAGTATACTCAATGAGAAAAGTTTTTGAGGGTAATTGGCTTTTTTGTTATCTTGGTAACATTTTGTTGTCATGAATGTCTTGAATTGATTGAAAAGAAAATGTGCTGCACAGATTTCAAGTTGAATTTAGCATTCTGCTCAAAAGAAAGCCAAAATGCTTCATTTATTTTTGCATCAGAAAAAATGAAGAGGCAGTTCTACTTTAGAAGAGAAGCTGTGAATGTGACAGCAATTTAAAAAATATTTTATCTTAAATCCACATTTCTTTCAACGAAAGTACTTGTGTCCTGTCAATAGCATACATTTCGAGATCCACTTGTTAGAAAAGAGACACACATAAATTAATGGCTAATGGAATACAAGGTCGGGCTCATTGTCATAATAAAGCAGGTTCTGTTCTGTGGAGAGAGAGGTGATAGACCGTCGGCTTTAAGGCATGTTAAGGATCAGCCACAGCTGCAGCTGATGTGAGGGATGTATCATCTGTTACCGATTCATGGACAGCAGAGATTCTGTAGTCACAGGATGGGAATTGTTTTTTAACACAGGATTTAGCTGGGGGTTTATCGCTTTCTTTGTGGGCTCCACATTAACGCACACAAAAGGCTTCGCCTGCGATAACTACAATACAATTAGTGCTCACCTTCAGTGCCTGTGTCTGCCTTCCTCCCACAGGGGTGGCTGCAGGTTGTCTGGAACAGAGCTCCAGCCCCAGCCCAGCCCATAGGCCACGGATGCCTGGCCCGACTGAAAAGGGAAATGTTTTCCTGTAGGGACATGGCAGTGGGGAAAGTGTTGCAGCTCTGGGGCACAAGCGTGGCAGCGCCTGGCAGCACAGCTCGCGGGTGGCTGAGCCATGAAGTCACTGAAGCCACCCCACACTGTCACTGCCACTGACAGCTTCTGCATGTCTGCTGCCTCATGCCATCAGCAGGCCCTCGGGGGGGGCAGGATTTTAGCAAGTATTCCACTGAAATCCTCTCTCCAGCAGCCCAAAGCGGACTCTTTCTTGGTAAGAGTTCACGGCAGTTCCATGCAGCTGCAGGGATCTCAGGAGACCTCTCGCTATTCCTGCCCGTTCACCTGGGAAGGTGCGTGCACACCAAGGGTGCACCTCCTGTGGTTATTTTCCCTTTGAGGCAAGGGTGAGGGAGGTGAAATTATTTGCCTGGTATATATTTCTTTGTGGTAATGGGCAAACACCTTTTTCTTGCTGTTGGCTTTCCTTGATTGAACATGCAAAGCTACACATCTTTGCCATGTATTTACCCATCCTGTAGGGCACCATATTCTGGTTTCATTCTTCAGGTTCCCTTGAAGCCAATGAAGCAGGACTGGCTCTTGGAATTGTGGAGGCTGGGATATAACCCATGTTTATATGGTGTTGTGCTGTAACCATCCAGGTTATGTCAAAGGATGCATCAGGACCAACATTAACTCACTTCTCTCACTTCTAAAATCAACAAGACACTTTTTTCGTTGTTGCATGGATTTTTATCCAGTTGTTAATCCCAAATTTTTAGCAACAAATTTCTGTTAATGATTTGAAGTCAAGCCTTGACATACCATGGGCTTGAGTAAATGGAAATAAATGATTCTTACTTTATCATTTCTGCTTGAAAATTAGCAGAGATTGTCCACTACTTTCAAATCAGACTAGTACTTTCCTGAAACAAGACAGAAGACTGTGATCAGATCTGAACACAATAGAGAGAAATATATACTCTGTGCTTGCAGGTGTCTGTGCAGCTTCAAGCACAGAGTATAGAAATATAATCTAGTATAGAATATAGAAATTCTTTAAGGGTGGTAAGGCACAGAACAGAGATGTTCTGGACTTCCCATTCCTGGAGGTGTTCAAGACCAGGCTGAGGGATTGAAACTAGATGATCTTTAAGGTCTTTTCCAACACAAACCATATCACAATTCTACTGGAATAACTAGCCAGTGTAAAAGTGGTCTACTTCCAGGCCTATGGCTTGTATAGACAGACCTCTTACTGATGTGTCCCAATTTTTAAAAACCTGGAAATCCCGTGTGTAGCAACAGAATTGTCCCAGCAGAAACACAAAACGCAGACCAAGCCCTGGTTGTCCGGGTAACTCCAGTGCTGCGTTGAGGAACTGTTGAGGAAAAGACCAGCTCTGAAAACAGGGGGATGAGCTTGACATGAGGGATGGGAGGGTTGAGCAAAATACTAAAACAAGTACCAAAAACTCTCTCACATATGTATTCAGAGTCAAGCATAAACAATTTCTGCAACAAAGCACTGACAAACCATGAACAAACATCCTGCATAATTGAAAGGCAGGCATACCTTCTTGCTCCTTGGCTGATCTATATAACATATTCTTCCCACTATTGCAACAACATGCTGTGTCTCATCATTTGTGTACTTCATCCTCCTTTTCCTGATCCTTCTGGCAGAGCCATGTTTTCCACACTTACCCTGTCTCATGGACACAGCATTATTATTATTTCTGTGGCCTCAATTGCTTCAACTGCTACAACCTCTATATTGCTGGACTCCCTCTGTCATTTTCTAGAGGAGCATTTTAATTATTGTCATCAAGAAGATAGTCAGATGAACTCTTGAAACTGGTGATCTTTGAACTGTGATACCTCATGCCTCTAAGATAGCACTGTAAGGTGAAGGTAAATTTAGGGAGGAGAATCTGCCTTTTATTTCTTAATTTCTATGCCAGCTGCATCTACCTTGTTTATCAAAATGCTTTTAATATACAGCAAAGAATTATGATGGTGAGTCTGAGGTGATTCTCTATACTCCAGTGGTGTTTCACTGAGGCCTGGTTAGACATATGGTGCTGATTCCTCTTTGTTGTCGGTTGCTAAACTGTAGCAAGTCTCTGGTAAAGAAAAGCATAAACATCTTCAAGTAAAGTATTTGCCACTGGAATTTGGAAAAAGGAATGAGTTCAGTTCATGCCAGCTTCCCCCAGACAGGTAAGTGGGTATGTCCACCTTGGACAGACAGCTGGTATCTACTTCATTTCCAGAATCAATGTGCTGTGAGGTCAGTCCACAACATTATAGCTCTACTATAGTGAGCTGCACCACATTATGACTTCACTATAATGAACTGAACCAAGCCAAGCCCTGGTTATTCCTTTTTTTGGGGAGGACCTCAGTGATAGTTACTATGGGTGCACCTATCGGGAAATGCTTTTCGGGTCCAAAGTGCTTGCCGTCCGTGTGCCGCAGTCCAAACACCCACAAGTGATTTCAATGGTAGGGTAATCCAATGTTTCCAGAAAAATGAAAAGGAACACAAACTGCCTGTTTGACTGTAGTCAAGACATCATCCCTTCAGTAGCAACCATCTTGATTATGAAGCAATGATCATGTTTATTGGTGTTGTTACACTAGAGACAACAAAGTCTAATTCTTATATTATGAATAATTTCGTGTACCTACACAGCTCTGATTGTTAGCTGTTAGAGCACCTTCTGTTGTTGCCAGAGAAGCTCTTTTGCAAGACCTCTTCTACCCCAGACCTCTCTTCTTTCCCTTTTTCCTTTTTTGAAACATCTGTCACATTCGCTCCTTTTCTTGTCCCCTGTCTATTGTGATAGAAGCTGTCACTCTAACAGCTCTATGGCTGGACCTTGGACTGGGGAATGCTGCCTCTATCTCCTGATCATTACTTGCCTGGCTTTGACATGAGTACAGAAACATCTCTCCAAGAGGTTGTGTTGATTGCCTTACTTGAGTATCCCATACTTATCAAAAGGTATGTGACAGTAAAAAAAGATGCCAAAAGCCTTGTACCTCTCCATCTAAGCCTCAGTCCTTCCTTGTGTGTTTTCCACATGCTCCTCTCAGTCCTGTTGCCCTTCTCTTCTCCTGGAAGACACAGACACCCAGCAACTGCTGCTTGCTTCCAACCCTTTCTACTTCAGGCTACCTTTTAACAAGTTTTACGTTTCTTTGATCCTGACCTTGGAAACTTCCATCTGCAGCCTACCTGGAGCCAGATGGTAGACATTTCCCTATTAACAGTCCCTGTTCTGAAAGACTCCTAGGTATTGTCTCTGAAAAACATTGATCTTTGTCACAATTCCATTTAGTATTTGTTTTTCTTAGCAGTCTCCTTTAATTCTGTATAATTGAAGAAAAATATTCAAACAGATAAAATGAGGTACCAATGATAGCAATGAAAATTATAGAGATATCTCATTCTTTACAACAATCAAATGAATATGAAGTGTTTCACACACTGTAACCTTGCAAGCTGGGTATTACACAAGTAAAAATAAATGCACACACCCATAAAACTAGTAAAACTGGCTGTTGCAGCTACACATAGTTCCTTGTGTTCATTAAAATTCTATCTTTACTGAGTTTATCTAGATTGGCATGCAGATCAAAGTGAAAATGCAATAAATAAAAGAATATACATAATGGAATCCATGGAAAGAAGCTATTCAGAAGATAATTCCAGTAGGTGAATCGCAATGAAGTTTTAAAAACAACAGCGCAGGAGCATTTGAAACATAACACGTCATACAGTGTTGAGGGGCCGGATCCTGAGGCCATTACTCACATGCATAGACACACTGACTTCAAAAGAATTACTCACTATGAGTAAAGATAGTTGGAATACGACTAAACAACAGAGCATTGGCTCCTTTGGCACAGCTGTGTGGCTGAACAACATCTCAGTGTGAGCATGATCCTGTCAGCAATACCCAGCTCAGACCACAATGGCAGCTCCAAACCCCCTCTGGAATGCGGTAAGCACCTGCGTAAGTCAGAGGATCCTTGACCAAATGGAAAGTGGGAACACAAATACTCATAAGAATGAAGTGACTAAGTTTTCCTTCAGTTGTGCTCACCTGTGCTGTGTATGAAAATAATTTTCTTACTTCCCCAGTTCTGGCTGGCCTTGCACAGCCCATACATATAAAAGTGAGCTGGATCAGCCTTGTCACATCCATTATTAAGCAAATAATTGTGCTTTGCTGAACTGAGCCCCAGGTTTCCGAAGCTGAATTTTTATAGCTGTTTAATTGTATGGAGAAAGAGCAGTTTGACTTTCAGATGTCAAGGATGAATTTTTAGGGCAAGCAACAAGGAACAATTTTTTTTTTTTTTACACCTCAAACTGCTAACTCAAGTATTTTGAGGTAGTCATAGGACATGAACACAATGTTATTTTGTTGAAATTTTTATTGGCACAATTACACAAGTGAGATAAAGGAGGATTTACAAGGTTAGTCACAAAAGGTGAACAAGACAGAAACTAGATGACAGATTCTAGACAACAGAAACTAGAAGACAAAGTCTGCATATTATGGGCTACTGAACAGAGTTCAATACAGAGTATGAGAGAATATGTAAAAAAAAAAACTGACAAAGGAGAAGCCTAAGAGAAAGATTTCTTAAATAAATATAGAAACTTAACTGGCAGCAATGGCTGCTGTTCACATCCCCTGTTTGAGCACAGTGAAGCAACAAAAAGACCAGGGTATGCTAGATTTTGCTTTTCTGGAACGTAAAATTGAGGGAAATTTCTCCTGCTTTGGTCTTTCATCCCTTTTATGTTAAGCATTCTTATTATGTACGTAGTACAA
Organism: Origma solitaria; assembly: GCA_013397895.1. Classification (NCBI taxonomy): domain Eukaryota; kingdom Metazoa; phylum Chordata; class Aves; order Passeriformes; family Acanthizidae; genus Origma; species Origma solitaria. Next base: position 163,166 of record VZRL01006106.1, read on the forward strand.
CCAAGAATTAGCCAGGCTGTCGTGCCATAAGGATGAGTTTCAACAGAGAAAAACATTTGTCTGTGGTTACAGACTGGCTCTCTGGGAAAAAAAACAAAACAAAAACTGGTTGTGGCAGTACGTACTGGAACTTCTAAAAGCAAAGCATGAGGCTAAGTTTACCTGTCTGCCTACCACTGCCTAGAGTGTTTTCCCAGGTCTCATCTAGTTTATAACACATGGTTACCTGCAGTCATGTGAAAGTGTTTTCAACCAGCCTGGTGTCTTATTGGCAGCCACTGTTATTTAATGTAAAAAACATTGCATGTTATTTTGAAGTAGTAGGAGGCAGTGTCCCCTTCCTCAAAACATTACTAGATCTTTTGAGCCAAATCCATCCTACCTCTTTGACCCAATTTTGTGTTTATGTGACTTAATTGATCCCAGCAATATTACATCCATGTGTCATTTTGGAATAAAATACTATAGTGAATCAGTACCCTTTGCTCCTATCTACATTTTTCCTCCGCCACCATGAGAGATTCAAGGAAATTTTCCACTTCTGGGACCTTTCTGAGTCAGGAGTAGAAGATATTGGCATCCGTAAAACCCTCACAAGCATCTCAAGAGATTATGATGTCTACAATACCGAGAAAAATGCCACCCAGGTTATTTCAGTGTAAGTGGTTTTTTGCTTTTTCTTGTTTATATTTTGTGAGCAAAACTAAATCAGACTCAAATAGATGAGTGAAGCCTTGTCTTTAAAGGAAAGTGTGTACCCAGCTCATTGAAACTCCCAACTAACTGACATGGAAGTTAGCTGCATTATGTGGGCTTCAGGCCATCCTCAGCACAATCAGTCCTCTTCAAGCTGAAACTTGCTGTGTTTAGGCAGGTTGGGATTTCTGAACAGGTTGTTCAGCCCTATTTTCTATGCTCGGTTGCCCAAGGATTTGTTTTCTTCCAAGAGCAACAACAAAGTATTTGGCTTACAAAAGTTTTGAAAGAGTCTCTACTTTTGAGAGAATTTTCTAGCCTTAAAATGTGCAGTTCCACTAGGAGAGACACGAGGTTCTCAAGATGGAATGGATCAGCAAATTATAAAGGCTCGTGGGCTGCTACCTCTGGCTTTTCTACTGAAATTTTGACCTTTCAAGTATGCTGTGACATAACAACAGTTTATCAGGGTCTAGAGTCTAAGTGAGGACATTTCAAGACTCTGAGTAAATATTAGTCTCAAGTGTTAACATAATTATATTTGATCATATTCATTAATAAGGTGCTTAGAACCTAGAAAGAGCATGACTGTTAACTTCAGCGTAAATCAGAATTAATATCCTTTCATATAGTGTTTATATTAGTGTGGTATTTGATGGTGTGGGGCTCTGCTACAAAACTGTAACAAAATGCTTTTTCAGCATATCATATTCAAGTAAACACATGTTTACTTGAAAAGAAAAAAAAAGAAGAAAGAAGACCCAAGTCCTACAGAGGATATAAACTAATGAGTCTGACAGCATCTCTTCCAAAGCAGTGAGTAATAAAGTCTGTGCAAGGTATACTTGATTCCCATAAAGGGAAGAAACCCCAAACCAGGCATAAATTCATATAAGTGACTTAAAGATGAAATGGAGGGTCCAGCTCAATTGTCAATATGAATCAATACAAAACAGATAATGCAAGGCTTTCTTTTGGTCTCTGTCCTGTCTGTGCTAGAGACTGATCATGTTGTACACTGAGCTGCACATTTAAGCTGCGCAGTATGAATAAAAGTTATATATCCCACTTATTCAACTTAGTAGTTATCTTCACTGTAGAATTAGCCTTGCACCTGTAGAGTCCTACAAAATTCTATGCTGCCTTCACAAGCTTTATACTACTGTAGTAGTTTAAAGAAGAAATAAAAACCCTAGAGTTTTTAAACAGCGTTTCCAAAAACTGCCAGTAGCATTTACTTAGAGTGTTTCTATTAGTAGCCATAGATTTAGATATTCAGATCTCCACGAGTCTGTGGTAGTCTGCATACAGCAAGCATCCTATCTGTTGGAAATATCTTGACAGTCATAATGTGTTTTTCCAACTTCAAATTCCAAATAAGAGAGAAATCTAGAAATGTTAAATGCCACATGAAGTGCCTAGAAAGAGACAGTCCTCATTGTAAAATGTTTTTGAGTCTGCAAATAATGGAGAAAGTACCGTTATCCCTGTTTTATAAGTACAGGCATCAAGAGATGAAAAGATCTCTCTCTGTTATTCATGGAAAGATTATCATTGACTTCAGTGGGTGTAGTATCAGCCCTATAGCGGTATGAAACTTGGCTCCTAATTACATCAGGCCCACGTAGACTTAGTTTCAGCCACAGTTCATTTTTATCGCCAGGTTGTTAACCTGTAAACCAAAGGTATTTCAACTGCTGACAGAGTCTGACTTGCGGGTCTGGGCTCCCAGGATGCCTGACTAAGAGAAACCCATGTCCAGTCACGTTTCGCTTATGCTCCAAGTGTTTGGCTTCCATCAATGGCTTGGGATGGCCTGTTCTCTGCAGATTAAGAGGAAACAATATATGACGCACAGGCTTGTCTCCTTCACTTCAAAGTGTGAGCAACAATGACTCACCCACCTCCGCAGACATCTTTAAACCCTGTGCTGAGTTTCCTATTTTCCTTCTTGTGTCATAGATAGCATTGCTGCCTTTTGTTTTCTCCAGCCTACCTTCACCAGCTTTGCAGAATTTTGAATCCAATCTGGCAATGAGGTTGAGCTTTCTTTTTTTTTTTTTTAACAGTTCTTTTGGGTTCCCATATTCTTTCGTAGTTTACTTAACCAAACAGCATGTGTTTAAGTTTCTCAGTATACTCCAAGTGTTACCAAATAAGAATAATCTGCATAATATCTACGTGAAAAGGAGGCTTGTTGTTCACACTTTGTTATCATCCTGTCCCACAGACAGCTGCTGTCACTGTTTGCCCTTTTCAGTGGCAGTGGGCTAAATTCATCCTAGTCACAGACGGGGGTAGGTGGCTGTGGTGCAGTCACCATCCATTTGGAATGTGACACGCTAGATTGAGTTATTCTTTTACAGAGCAGGGAAGGTTATTTTCCAGAAATGGTTAATTAACTGCAAGCCAAACTGGGGCAGGAAAAATGTCCATAACTTCTTCAAGATATACTCCATAAGGAAAACCATGAAAAGACTCAGTAATTACCTTATTATAAAAGTCTTGCCAGATAATGCCATGGCTTCACCAGGAAGGATTTATCAGCTCTTGTGCTTGCAGTCTGATGCCAGAATTCAATGAACCTCGGTCATCCACGGCTGTGTAGGCAGCCAGTCCTGTAGGCTAGTATGCAAAAAGTGGATTCCAGCAGCAGCAGCACCACCACCACCACCACTGCTTCTCCTACACCACTGCTTTTGAATTAAAGTGACAGTGGCGGCTCTGCCCTGTGTTGAACCTAGTGCTGCTGATCTGCATTAGATTTGATCTAAGTGTGCCTAGAAATGGAGGATCCTTGTGGGTCTTATCCAGTGGAATACCTACTCTCGTACATCCCAGATGCACTCCAGGAAATGGCAGTCTATGTATTTAGTTCAGTCAAGGTGTCAGTGGTGTAATTTTAAGCATGGAAGTAAATTTTATAATGGAAATCTTGGGTACGTTAGTGGGGAAAACGTTATAGGGAAAATCACTTTTCTCTTTCTTTGATGAAATTCTCCTTGTTTGCACCATAAGTGTTTAGGTGTTTTATTTGAATCTTGCTGAAGGCACCTTCCTGTCTGAGCTTCAGCTCTTCTGGGTGTCCAGAGCACTGCTTTGGCACATGCCCAGAACAGTTTAAGCAGCTTGATAGCTATCTCCCACCTATGAAGCAAGGCATTCCTCTGCTGAAGTCTCCTGGGGAGCTCAAACCTGCAGACATTCTCAAAAAAAACACCCAACACACACCCAGAAAGCTCCTTGGAAAATGATTTGTGTGTGATTTTTAGAACAGACAGAGGAGGAGGATCTGCCACCCACCTTTCATACAAAATTCTTTGGTTAAGTCATTTGCTTAGGAAGTTAGGCTCAGGTTCAACACTTTGCTCTCACTGAAGCGGTTGAAACCAACATTTTTCCAAGGCAAGTGTCCTCTTCTCTGGGATAACATTGTTTAGAAAGGAAGAAATGGCGTTTCATGCAAAGTCTACTTTTTCTCTTCAAGTTATATTAATGTGTAGCAAAAAACCTCAGAAGTCACTAGACAGGCACCTCCACAGAGATGCATCATTCCACAGACTGCACAAAGTTTTGGTCAGAAAGCCAATTATACACTTTATGGTCAACACCCTTTCAATTCAACTCAGACAAGTAGGACAATTGACACTTGAAGACTGGAGAAAATTAAATTCTGATCTCCCATTTTGTCCTCTACACCTTTATTTCTACTAAATAGAAAGAAACATTTCCATCACCAGCCCATTTTAGAAGTATGATAACCTGAAGAGGAGATGTAGTCACCTTCTTCCAGGTTCTAGTCTGTGAATGTAACGTAAGACACATCTTCATCTTTGTATTTGCTGCAGAGTGGCTGAAAGTTCCTGAATGGTGAGTAGGATGAAAATGTAGATTTCAATCCTGTCTTGGGCACCTGACCTTCCTTATGCTGTGCATGTACAGCCCCCCATATAGCTTCTGTTTTCCACCCCCATCCCAGCTATACAGGCTACAACTGTAGTTGTTTTTCTTATTTTTGGTAAGACTCAATAATGCCGAGTTGAGTTCCTTTCCCTCTTAACCAACAGCCCAGCAGGTTTTTTAATCTGGTTATATAATTTTGCTGTTTTCTAGGTCCACTTTCTTTCTGGATCCATATATTTCCCATTTAACCTCCCTTGTAGGTGGTCTGTTTTGTAGGCAATAACTTTAAATTATTCACAATGGCAAGAAGATTATATTCAACTGTATCTGTGGATTCTGTCTTTTCTGTTTTTCATGGATGTAAGCAGTAAGCAAACACTAAAGTGGATTCTTGGGGAACAGAGTGAGGTCTTTAGATCCCTGCCAAAGCAGAGAAAATCCTAGGGAAATCCAGAAAGCAGGAAGGGTTAAAGCAGAGATTGATATAGGGTTATATGATCAGTGGAATCTTTGTCTCTGAAATGGTGGTGACAGCGGAAGGTGGCAGCAGCACAGGAGACTCACCTCCGTGTGGGGAAAGGAAGGGCTGGCAGGAGCCAGAAAGCTTGAAGCAAGGGAGTTCAAGTGAGGGACAACGAGTGAAAGGTCACGTTGGATGGACAGGAAAAGCTGGAGCTTTGAGTTTCTGGGAGTTAGGGAATTAGGCTGGAGGGAAGAGAGAGGGCATGTGGGAAGTTCAAGTGGGAGGGATTTTTCCGCAGAAGAGTGGAGGGAGGGTTAGGAGAAGTCAGCACATAATCAACATTTAGAACAGCCAAGTGTAAGATCTGGGCATTTTACCAGGGAAGAAAATTTCCCCACAGGAAAAGGACACATCAGATATATTGGGGATTGGTGGAGTCCTCTGAGAAAATACAATTACTTAGATCTGAAAAGTTTGGAGGAAAAGAGGCTCTGAGACCTGACTGAGTGGAACTAAGGGAATGGGGGCAGTCTCTTATCTTCCCCACCTTCCTGCTTCTGCCTCCAGGGTCCTCAAAATTATTGCATGGGAGCAGTGATGCAACAACAACCTCTTTCTCAAATCCTACATCAATTTTTGATTTTGAAAGGACAGATACGTTTGAAGGTAGTGACCATATGGTAACGTTTTATGTCTCTGGGTGATTTACTCTACAAAAACTACAGCAGTTGTGGGTTCTCCATCCCTAGAGGACTTCAACGGTCCTGTCCTGGCTGAGATGCTTCAATATTTGCAATGGTTCCATTTTGAGCTGGGAGCTGCTGTACAAGACCTTCAGAGCTCCCTTCCTACAAGTTTTCCCATGGCCCATGGTTCTAGGAATCTAAAAAACTTTTAGTCATAGAGTCTTCCTTATCCTCGACACCTTACACTATATCACCCTTTTCCCATTGCCCTCATTTTTGCACAAGATGACAGATATGTGTATCTGCAATATCCCACAATGTTAGTGTTCTAATAGGTTGCAATAATATATTCTGAGTTCACATTCCTGTTAAAAAAAACCAAAAATCAACTTAATTCAGAGAAAACAAAAAAGACCACCTAAGGGATTTATGTGCCTCTTGCTAAATTCATCTTGCAGTTCAGGTGTCCTAATGTCCCCATTTTGGCCCCAAAAATCATCACTTCTGCTTGACCTGCCTGTTGGCCAAAGGGCAAGTTGAGTTGGTTCTTTCCAGATCCTGTTAAAGCCCATTTCTACGGTCATAAATAGTATGCTGAAGAATGAAAGCACACCTTTTCCTCCACAAATTGGTAATACAGCTCTTTTGCACTGCTCACAGCTAAAGCCGATGGGGGGATTTGGAGCAAATGTACCTCGCTTTCTAATAATGTAGAGGTTTTTGTGGAATCAGAAAGATTTTACCTATGTTTCCTACCAATGAAAACTTCTCCCCAAAGGGAATTACAAAGTAGGAACAATTACACTATTTCATTGACTTGTTTTGGAAAGCAGGAGGTATGAGGTAGTGCCTGAACCTGCACTTGGCTGCACCACTGAGATATCAGGGTTACAGCTCAGCCACCCTGGCTCTCTCCACTCCTGTGGAGCCACCAAGTCTCCCTGCCACCCTGAGAAAGTGCCCATCATCCTCCTGCGACATTAGAGGGAGTCTGAGATGACTAACCCCCTAATTTACATGCCTTACATGGGTGATTAACGTTAGGTAGGATGAATTGTGACTGCAGTGTATCATTGAAACATCTTACCTTATTTTCCAGATCAAAGTATCTTGTGTTTTTGTTCTGATGAAACAGTTTGGTACTTAACAAGAGAAGCACGTAAGCATTCAACATACAAATTAAAGTAGCCAGCTGTTTACTGTATCTTTCCATTATCCTGCAATTCTAGTTCAAATAATATGTTATGGTATGTGGTTTATTATGGACTTCCACAATGAAGCCATAAAAATAAACAAATATCTCTAACTGTTACTAACAATGACAAATTTTGGGTTGAAATGCAAATTCCCCTCCAAGTAAACTTTTTAAAAAAAAGTAAAACTTTTTATTCTGTGGAAACTTGTTAAATGTTTGGTTCAGTTGTGACTCAGCACTGAAACAAATTCTGAAATTATATTTAACATGAACCATGATCACAACTTTAACGAGCTTTTCTGTTTCAGCAACAATAGGACCATTCAGCTACCAGTCCTCATCTTAAAGACTGAGTGAACGGTTGGAAAGCAATGAGAAATTCCAGTGATCTTTGCTGGTAGTGGGTCAGTGGACTGCATTACCACTAACTGCTGGATACTGCCCAAGTAATTTGGTTTTAAGATGCAAAAATAAGCTAAGTGTCTAAGGATATGATGAATACTCCTCAGAAAAGTTCAAGGTCAACACAGTCTAAATGGATATTAAGTATAGCTGTTTATCAAAGTGTTTTCTAACAATAGTAAGAAAGTAACCAGAGACTTACTCACCTTTAAAAAAAAAATCCAGAAAGAAAAACCTTACATTTCTTTGAACAGAATGTAAGCTGAAGAACACACACAACAAAAAATCCATTTGCGATACTGTTTGACTATGCACTGTACAACTAAAAATGTTAGAGCACCTACTATTAAAGTAAACAGAAGCATGCTGTGACTTGATTGACCTATGCATCATTGCATGCCAATCTATTTGAGTTGTTTCACAGTTTGGGAACATTCTCACATAATCCTACATGTACACTCACTGCACTTGTTTTTGGAGTTAACTTGCCCTTCTTTTGAATAGTACTCATAATCTTCAAAGTTCAGCTGGGAAAACAATTTGTAAACTGTGATAGTAAAAAAAAAAGCAGCTCTGATGCTTCTTGCTGGCATGGGGCTGGCACTGGTATCTCTGAATTTCTTGTAAAAGTTCACTTTATCTGATTAGCAAGAAATCTCTTATGTGATGGTAAGAAGAGATGTCATGGTGCTATTACAGATAACACATTTGAGTCAGCAGTGGACTGTGGTCAGGACTACGTAATCAAGGTGGCTTGTAAGTTGAGACACGTTCCAGCCGGATGCAGAGGAGGTAGCTTGGCATTTGCCAGGAATATCCATCCTGCAACTGTCAAATCCACAAACACAATCCATCATGCAGAATAATGGTTTCCTCCTTCCTGTCCACTCCACGGTCTAAGCTTGATTATTCATCTTGAACGCAACCAGTCCTTCACATATGCTTTATTTTATTTCACACAATCAGAGGCACACTATGCTATCCTTAGAAAGTAAATATTTATTAATCTTCATTGGCAGAAATACTCTCTGTATTGGTATAAGATACTTGAAAGTAACCATCTGTTTTACATGTTATGGTATGATAACAGATGACAATTGTTGATTTTTCTACAATGGTCACTGATAGGGTGAGTAAGTACAAGGTGATGATTCTTACTCCTACTCACTTCTCTGTGGTAGGCAAGGGCTAGAAAAATGTAGAATTCCATTTCAGGATTTCTCAGTAAATATTCAAGTTGCTCCTGAGAAAGTCTGCGGCCCTAAAGCAATAGTAACTTTCATTAGTAACTTTCATCACAAAAATTTCACCTGCTGCCGAAAAGTGCTTTACATGTTATATGTGCCTCAGTAACAAATACAATAATATAAGCTATTTTTAAAAATACTTTTTTACCTCTAGTAACAATATGTAGCATTTAATATTGCCTTTCAGGACCTGCCTTAAAAAGAAACCATCGATATACACCAGATTCTTAGCCAAATGAGAGCTTACGAAGATGAATGTATTTATCAGCAATCTCCAGGGAGTTCATTTTATACTGAGTTTGAATGCAATGACAAAGTAAACCAGTGCTTTCTTTGTTTTTTAGTGCTAAAACACCTTTCTTTTTTTAAATGATTTTGGGTTTGAAAGCAGGATTCCTCCAAGAAGTTTGCAAGCTGAGGTCTGAAGGAGAATTAGGAAACAAACGTGTTTACTGAGTAAGATTAAGCCAGTGCATGAGCAGGGGAACAGGAAGGATCATAAACCAGAGAGACCAGTTCAAACTAATTTTCACAGAACTCCTCCCTTCGGTTACATTACTGTAAGTTACAAATATTACATCATCAGAACAAATGATTATTTGCTAATCCATGATTCAGAAGGACAACCATTGTTAAACAGCAGCCTTTGGAAACTGCTTAACCCTTCATCCTCCCTTTGCTCTATCACCACATGTAAAACAAACAAGCTATGAATGAAGTGTATTGAGAAGACAGTGACTATGAAATCAGTAAAGCACATATACACTCCTTTATACAGAGAAATGGCAAAAAGTGACAGGTATTCAAAGTGACAAGATAAGCCATTAGTACAGTCATAGGAGTGCTGACAATTCGTTTTCTGGAGCTTGGGCTGAACTTCGCCTGAAGAATGTTGCTTACAATAACTTCTTTGATGTGAATCTGTAATTTGGGTAATGGACTTGGGCAACCACAGACATAACTTATAAAGACATTGATATCCACATCTGCCCAGACTTTTAATTTTTTTTCTATCCCAATAAATACTTCTGTCAGAGAACAGAAATGTCTCTGGAAATTAATGAATGCATACAGTGAACCACAAGCAGGACATATTACCAAAATGAGAAGATAGGAGAAGGAGATGTTTAAGGACAGTTCTCCATTACTGTTTTAGTTTAGGTTGGGAGTGCTACTTTGAAGGGAATCTCCTGACCGCCCCTAGCTAATATTGAATCATAGAATCATAGATTGGTTTGGGTTGGAAAGGACTTTTAAAATTCACCTAGTCCAAACCCCTGCAGCAAGCAGGGACATCTTCAACTGGATCAGGTTTCTCAAGGCCCCATCCAGCCTGGCCTCAAATGTTTCCAAGGTTGGGGATACACCATCTCTCTGGGCAGCTTGTTCCAGTGTTTCACTATGCTCATCATAAAACATTTCTTCCTTGTATCGGTCCTGAATCTACCCTCTTTAATTTAAAATCGTTACCCTTTGTCTTATTATGAAAGGTCCTACTAAAAAGTCTGTCCTGGTCTTTCTTATACATATTCAAAGGTCACAAAAAGGTTTCCCTGGAGCCTTCTCTTCTTCAGACTGGACAATCCCAACTCCCTCAGCTATTCCTCGTAGGAGAGGTGCTCCAGACCTCCGATCATTTTTACAGCCCTCCTCTGGATCTATTCCAACCGGTCCATGTTCTTCCCGCACTGAGGACCCCAGCGCTGGATGCAGCACTCCGGGTGGAGTCTCACCAGGACAGAATCACCTGCCTTGACCTGCAGGCCAGTGGAGCTTTGGTTTGCATCATGGAGCCCCTTTAAACAAGTAAGCTAGATTCCTTTTGGATGACACCAACTAAAAAATGTGCTCCAAAAGACTACCTAACATCCTTCCATTGCTCATGGAACTTCAGTCAACAGCAGCAAACTGAGTGCACAGTATCCATCATTCCTCAGCACTTCCCATTAGTCTGGATTTGCTAAGGCAGCTTGGATAAGAGGCTTGCTAAGGAGGCTTGAATAGCTCAGGTTTTGAGACACTCACTGCAAAGCTCCAAGAGGAATCAATAAATGATCCAGAATACCTCACTGCAATTTGCAGCTATTTCATTTGTCTGCAATATGAGTGCCATTTAAAATTTTTGTTTGCTGTCATAGATACGTTGTTCTTAGAGCCCTGAGAGACTTTAGGAATGACCATTTTCTTTTGGTCACTTCTGGGTGAGTATTTTCATATGCACTGTTGAATGTACCTACGCTACAGATGGAGCTGATTGTGTTTCTTTTTAGAGAAAGTTCTTACCAATAGTTGAGCATTAGTTGATTTCCTTGAGGCAGAGTTCGCACTCTGTGTGCAGATGATCCTCTTGACTTTGTGCTTTGTTGGCTGCTTTATTATGCCAGATAGCAATGGATTACATTGACGTAGTAATGGATTACATTGATGTAAATGGCTGCATAAAAGATGTAAATTACTTTCACTTTCTGTCTACAAATAATAGGAATTTTTCAGTCTGTGTGTAAGAATTTTAGGTATAATTGCAAAGGAAAAAACATCTCATGAGAAGAATGTCTGAATTCAGAAGAGTCCCAAAATAGTCAAGATAGGTCAGAAAAATCTCTGCAAGCCCCCAACCAGATGACTGCCTGTTATCCTCAGGTCTGAGTGCACAGGATTCAGCACACCCTAATTTATGGTGTCTGCACTTTAGATATCTGCACCTCAATTAGGTGTTAAGCTCCTATTAAAATTAATGGAGAGTTTGGAGGTTGCCTAAGCACAGCCTTCTAGTGTCATTTGAGATGCCATCAAGAATAAAAGATATCTGCATAAAGCCTGAAGATAAGACCCAAGACCTAGGGGTGACCCACGCTCTTCTGGAGCAGCCTAAGGGTGACAACACGTAACATCTTACACTTCAATCACTGTGTCTAGGAAACTGGCTTGGATATGAGCTTTCCCTTAACTCTGATGGGAGCTTGGACAAGCTCAGATACAGACACCTTGATACATTGCTTAAATTCAGGCCAAATTCTTCTCAGTATCTCATAATGAATGCCATGGAAGCGGTAAACAAGTGCTGGCAGTGTGAAGGATAGCCCTGCTTACAGGGAAGAAAAGCCATAGGTAGGTTATGGTACTATTAATTAACACAATTGGCATATTTATGTGTGCTGGAAATAGAATTGTGCAAATAATGGATTTTTGGGTTTGGTGGTTGGACTGAAAGTCATTCAGTAAATTCCTTTTAGTTAACCTGAAATTGATTTTTTGCCTCTGTGTGTGTGTGTGTTTGTTAACTAATGTAAGGAGCATGTGTCTCATCTGCTATGCTAATGGCAAGGAACTAGACTTCTATATAGCTGCAGCCATGGGTTAGGCATGGTAGCTATATTCCTGTGGCAATGGATTAAAAATCCTAGAAAGGATGCTGGGTAGGAACTACTGGCCCATGAACTGAAAATTGCCAAGCAGTGATATGACAGGAAAGAATAAATAATCTTATTTCGCAGCATGACTGGAAGGCTTATCTGCCATATTCCGTATTTTATTGGTTCTACTCTGCAACTTTTGCTTTGGATTGTGTTCACTGGAAGTGCCACAATATTTATTCACCTATGTAAGTGAGCAAAAGTGATTCATCAAGCAAAAAGATTGTGAAACCGGGCAGTATCTCTTACGTATCTATGTTTTCACCCGTCTCTAAAATAATCATCCAAAACCCATCATTTGGAGGATATATGAGCCAGATTCTTGTGCTCTGACATCAGATTTAGACCTGAAAGATTTTCTGGTTTAATTATATTGTTAAACTGGTAAAATATGTCAGTTTAAATCATACTATTACAGTTTTGGAAGTACTGAAACTGCTGCAGGTTATGCCCACTCAGGATCTAGAATAAGCTATAATAGCATTAAAACTTACATCCCCACAACTGTGTTTGCAAGAGAGCACATACCTATGCTTGTAAAGCTGCTGGACTTTACCTTCTCAAATGAGAATTCTCAAGTGAGTAAAGTGAACAGACTTTGAGTCTTGATCAACACGAACAATCTATATGAAAAATAACAAAAGTAAAAATACCCGTGATATTAAGTTCATACCCATGAGCAGTTTAACACTACAGATGTTTAGGAATACATAAGTTGAAATTTTCAAAGAAGATACATGTTGATACTTCAGATTATCACATGGAAAGTTGTGCAGTTGGCAGCAAAACTTGCTTTTCCTTAAAAAAAAAGACTTATATTAATATTTACTTGATTGCCTGATAAAAGTAATACTACAAAAGAATATTGAAAAACCTTGGAGGCTTGGCATGCTTTTCTATGTGGGTGGAAATATGTTGTGCTGAAGCCAAGCTGGAATGAATCATGAAACTGTAGCATAAAAAAACATACTAGATCTACTTAAAAAAAATAAAATTAAAAAAAGACTGCTAGAATAATAAAACTGTGGGCCTTACAAGTATATGCAATGTAAACATGTTGCTGAAATAATACTGGAGAGTACATTATGCAGGACAGGGTTTGATTGAGAGGAGAGCAGTAGGGTTTTGGCCTTCATTCACAAGTTTGAGCTCCGAACTAGGAAGTTCCAGCATCCAAGGCATTCTCTGTGGAAACTCAATAGGCACAGGATATCATGTGCCCTATAAGTCCCAAGGGAAATATTAAGGGACATATAGAGGGATATAACTTCATTTATTTCACTGTATCTTCTATATTAGTGTTAAGTGCCAAAATGATACCCCACAGGTTAATGCGGCAGAGGTTGGCAGGTAGGCAGGTTTCTTCAGCCTTTGTGCCTCTGGTGTCCCAACACTTACGGGACGACTTCAGGGAAAGGCACGCAAAATTTGATTGCTATGCTGACACCCCATCTGTCTTCCTATCAACCTAATGCCATAATTACCAGGTCGAAATAAAGACATGTGTAATGCCAGGTAAAAATAAGTGTGTGTTAATCTCATGTGTGAGCATCAGCGCGTGTGTATGAAATGGTGCTGGCTAAAGCAAGGGCAGGGACCGTGCCCTGACCTGGAGGCCAAGTGACTCTGCTTTGCATCAGTCCTTTCTGCAGGTGACTCATCCCAGAGACTGCATGGAGGGACAATCTTCGGGACAAGGCCGAGACGTGAGCTAAGACTTGAGCAGTGTGACCATCAAAAGTCTGGTGAATAAGACCTCTAGGAGATTGACTGTATAAATGTACCCATTGTGGTTTATCATAGGTAAACAGTCATTGCAGGTAATCCTGTTCTAGTTATTAAAGTTGTGCAAATGTATCACATACATGTACTCCATTGACAGGTGTAGTCCTGTGTTTCTCCTTCTATAACAATCATTTAAACATACTCACCAACTGACAAACATGGAACTATGCTTGAAGCATTTATGTACAAAATTTTATGGTATTTTCTGCTTTCAAGCCAAAGCGCTTCTTTGGATGGACCAGCTAAAGAAAAGAGGAAGCAGAAATACCAGATGCATGCAGAATTATCTTCATGGGTGTATTTTAGGGTTCAAATTTTTATTTCTTTTTTAAAAAATGAGATGAAGTACTATTGAAACCTCTTCAAGGAATTTGTTTATAAGTTTCATTCAGAAGAGAGTAGTTTGGAGAAAAAAAGTAAAGAAAAGCTTGTGCCTTGTAGATGCTACTTGCAGCTACTTCGCCCTGCCTCGTGCATATGCATGAGTAAAATCCCAGGGCTCTTATCACACACTCTATCTGGATTTGAGGCCACTCCCCAGGCAGGCAAATTTGTCAGGAGCTTTGGCTGGGCATTATGAGCTGCATTTGGCCTCCAGGTCTTCACTTGAGGAAGCTTGCTCCAAGATCTGACTTCTGCCACTCTTGCTGTCATCAAACAGTCCCTTATTTCCCAATCCACTTGCTATCTCTCAGGTCTCAATTTGGCCCTCACTTAGCAACATAAGTAAGGTATCATTTACATTACACTGAGATTTTTGTTAGCATCACAGAAATTAATTCTGCATGACATCTCCATGTGCTACCTCTAAAAAATCAATGAACGAATAGCTGTGTAGGGGCAGGGGAAACTGAAGAAGAAACTCTTGAACTCCATCCTTGTCTCCATAACCAAATTATATGCCCTGCTCAGCTCTGATGCACTTGTGCCTACACTTCCACATAAATATTTTAACTTATTTTACCATTGGTTATTATTATTGGTTGTACAATTCCATAAACATGAGCTCACTTCAAAACACTGTGTTCACTATAAATGAAAGTTTTAAGCTTTGCAGAGCTTGTATATATATGTTCAATATAATATGTATATTATATATAGACCCTTTTCTCTATTTTGTTTCACTTCACATAAAGCCAGAAAAAAGTTTCCTCTCAACAGTTTTTATATTAAAATAAAACACATTTCAAATATGTATTCAAGTAACACTAAAAAGAAAATGTGTAAGAATTAAAAAAGCTAGAGAAAATAATTAATCACAGTATTTTTGCCAAACAATCTTTTTTATCAGCTGTATTCAGTCAATACAAGAATAAGAAATGAAGACAAGAAAGTCCCAGAGTTTGGTGTTCCTATCCTACTCAAAGACAGAATGTGAAGTTCAACTTTTCACATCTCTCCCAGAACCCAGAATCAGCAAGCAGATGAACAGTGAGTGAAATAGTTTGTGTTTGCCTGTGTCTGAATGAGCCTCATCAAGTACTGCCATTGATTATTCTAAGGGAAAGAGCACAGAGCTAGAATCCAGAGTTTTGCTAAGAAGTGTCTTGGATACGCTTCTGCCCTTAGAAGACTTTTCCCTTTCCTAAGACGATCGCATAATTCTTTCATTTATCAGTCCTTGGTAGGAAACTTGCTGGAAAATAATAGAAACACAACAGCCAGGAAGTCCAACTGGTAGAAATAACCAAACTGGGAATATCAGCCAGCAACTTCTATGGGAAGGGTTTTGTGGTAACACACATACACCCCTGACATGATAGTGGCCCAGGAACAGGTAGTGACAGGGCAAAATAATCTCCCCAGCTGTGACCAAGTGACAGAACTAGAGACAACTGCCAAGAAAACACTGAATCCCAGTCAAAAGTATTCAACAGTCTGAAGTTCTGTAGGTTATCGGGGAAGAATGTGAGGTGCAAAACCAGTGCAGAGATGATGTAACACAATTAACCTTCCTAAATACTTTGTTTATGCAGTGCTATAACTACGACATAAGATTCTTCCTTCCACATCCACCTTTGTCAGTGGTCTTGGGAATAAGAGCATGAGAAATGCAAGGCCAAATATAATAAATATCCCCACAGCTCTCTCTTTGATACTATCCAGGAGCAGTTGTTTAGAATGTGTTTCTATAAATGAGTAGGATATCTATTTTAAAAATAATTTTCTGGATTTTCATGATCAAAAGATTTTCGAGTTGTATCCAAGTCATTGTACATAATAGTCACTGATAAACTCTTCTGCCATGTTTGTCTAATTTCCACTTTGAAGCCATTCATACTTTCATCCCTCTGCATTATATACATGTAGTCATTGTATGAAAAAATTCTGTGACCCCTCTACTAGTCCCTTAATTAGGTGATCTCCATTTTGTGAATTGTGTGGGAATTACTCTTCTCTAACAGTTATGGAGATCTGTATAAATTCTGTTCTTCACTAACTGTTCTTTAGAGGGAAAAATCCTTTGTTCTGTAGTTACAGTAAGGGGTAAGGAACACAAGAATATATAATAAATACAGATGTAGGAACTGGAAGTATGACGAATGCTCCAAATGTTGTGCACATTGCTACTATTAGTCATCCATTAAAATTAAAACCAGTCAATTCTTAAGTCCCAAACAGAAAAATTTGGAGCCTTGATCCTATTTTTTTTCAGAGGAGAACCAGATTTAGAGAGGATTTACAAGGTTTTTTTCTTGTGGTCTTGTCCACCTAAACCTGGACACTGGACCTTAATCCAAAGAAAGGGTTTAAATTTTTGGTACAGTCAGATGCCTAGAGAGTCAGTGGCTGTGGAGCAGAATTTCAAAGGGACATCCAACTTAGGTTAGGTTTGTCATGTCTCCATACTTTTTAAAATGTTTGAGGTATTGTTTGCCGTATTAGTGGCTGCTGCATGTGAAGTTATTAGTGCTTAACTTCTGCACACATCATGTAAGACACATAGAAATGTATAACTTCCGCTCCAAGAACCAGAAACAATAAATTATTTAGATCACTTAAGTATCAAGTATGTTTTCATTCTGTTTCCAAGAAAGCATTAGTACTCCAACATGAAGCCTGTGCCAGTAGTCCATCAGGAGTCAATCCACTGTAAAGTTAAATTTGCATATTTAACTGCACTTGCAATCATGGGAAGCTATTTCTTTTCCAATGACATGACATTGGAACATGATACACTTTTAAAAAAAGTAAACGTTAGAATATATTGCCTTACAAACATGCTAGCAGCCCTAGTGTTAATAAGGAAGATCTCCACTGATTTATATGTTCTAGTTGTGGTGGGCCTGTCCCCAGACAGAGTGAGCTTGGTCCCCATTGTCATTATTGGCCTTTGAAACTACATCTGCACTGTGACTCTCCTTATACCTCACTGAAACTTATGGGAGATAGAGCAGGAGCCAATTTCCCTTGAGTCTTGCCTTTGACTCGGCACTTGCCAGATAGAAGCGCTTGGCAGAATCCTCTTCTTTAGAACAGGAAAATATATTTTCTTCCAGTAAATACTTAGTTATGTGTTTCTTTAGTTAGAGATAGTGAGTAGCATTCTGTTCATCACTTCAAAAACAGCAAAAGCACTTTTTAATAAAGTAAGGTCAGGGAAATGGTTTTTCCAGTATTGATGATTGTTCTATAACTGAAGTGAGTATTCTCATTTCTAGAACTGCCTCTTTCACCTTTAGTGTTGCTAAAACAATGGCCCACAGAAGCTCTCTTTGGCCTTCAGAAGAGGCATATTCCAGGAGGATGTTGTTTCCCATTCCTTCCCCTAAAGATCATAGGAAGCTGAAAACTATTGCTGCAAACAGTTCCTTTCAGTTTAGAAGGGCTGGAATCCTTGTTCCACTCCAAAGTTTGTCAGAGACCCAGCCCTTTTTAGGAGTCTTGATGTGAGATTTGGCTCAGACAAGGCTCCTGTGTGCCTTCTACTAATAAGGTTTCAGGGCATCAGAAAAGCAGCCAAGTCCTCCTTCACACAATGTCCTGACTGTGGTTGGAAAAAGCATTTTTCCTCAAGGTACTGAAAGCGTGGATTGCATTCCTTGCCTCTGGCAGGGAAAGGCTTCATGTAACTCTCAAAAAGTAGCTCATGGCTCATACTTGGAAGGACAGCTGTAGGCAAAAATAGTGGCAACAGGAGTGGCAGCTTTCCCCTGGAACAGGTTTTTGGTAGTGGAGCACTGATAACACTTCACTCAGGACAGCAAATGGAAGAGTTTGACCCCAAGTGGACTTTCACACTTGCATGCCCTGCAGCGCTGGGTCATAAAACTGCACTGGAGGAGCCACACTTTCCTCTTCTACTGCATACATCCTGTGACGTGCAATTACAGCAATGAGCCTTTCCTTAGTGCTGAAAGGAGCACCTCATTCAGCCTGCTGAACTCCTCTGGACTGAGCAAACTTATTTTCTCCAAGATGATATTCACCTCAGGAGGTATTTAACTGATGTCAATATGGACATATCCCCATTAAATTTGTTTCCTTTTGTTCTTCATAGCTCCCCAAAAATACGACCCAAGCATCCCCGAGTGAGTATGTGCCACATTGCAAGACACATAACACATACCCTCAGAAAGCACTGCTCCACTGGCTGTAGTGCTGTCCTCCTATCAGACACAACGAATAAAAAAATGCACATAAAAATGATTAGTATGTGTGCTGGTTTTGGCTGGGACACAGTTAATTTTCTTCAAAGTAGTTAGTAGGGGCCACACTGAAAACTAGAGCTGCGTGTTGAAAACAGTGTCGGTAACACAGGGGTATTTTAGTTACTGCTGAGCAGCGCTTACACAGTCAAGTTCTTTTCTGTTCCTCACCCCACCTCACCAGAGAGGAGGTCGGGGGTGCACAAAAAGTTGGGAGAGGACACAGCTGGGGCAGCTGCCCCTAAGCGACTAAAGGGATAGCCCACACCATTTGGCATCATGTTCAGTATATATAACTGGGAGAAGAAGAAAGAAGGGGAGGACATTCAGAGTGATGGCATCTGTCAGCCCAAGTCACCACTAGGCGTGATGGAGCCCTGCTTTCCTTGAGATGGCTGAACTCCTGCCTGCCCATGGGAAGTGGTGAACTAATTCCTTGTTTCGACTTGCTCTTGTGTGTGGCTTTTGCTTTACCTACTTTTTACCTCAACCCACGAGTTTTATCACTTTTACTCTTCCAATACTTTCCTTCATCCCACTGGGGAAAAGTGAGTGAGCAACTGTGTGGGGCTGAGTTGACATCTGGAGGTCAAACCACGACATTATGCCTTAGAGCTACTAGGGAGATATGGTGCTCCCACTTCACGCAAAAGAGATCCAAGCCAGCACAGCCATAAGACACCCTGCAGTCCTTGGACTGGTGGCCCACAGATCTTTCTTTTGAGAGAATGGCTTTGGCAGATGTGTCCCATGAACCCCTAACTCATCCTTTTGTCAGTCTCAAAAGCAGCGAATTCCTAAATCTCTCGTTTTGACAAGACAAGTAGCAAATATCTCAGGACTCCTTTCTTCAGATAGAGATACTAAGAAATTCCTAGAGACAGCACAGAGACAACAGCGTCGCACATACCCTTGGATGTTTTCACATACTACAGGTGGTTCATTGGTCAGCAAAGGAAGCTAGTGAGAAATGTGTATTGGATGCTGACAAATGTAATAGTAAACTCTAAACCAGATACTGTTAAGAAACCATTATGAAACTCTTGTGTTTTTATCTTTTCCTTTGTCCATGAAACAAGGAAATGCTGTCATGACAACACCACTGAATTCCATAAAGACAGAGTCATGTTTATGTCTCATGTTAGAGCTTTTACATATCATGGTCTCATCCTCACCTTTCCACCAGATCACTTATTTGATTACTGTTTTTTCAAAACCTGACTCTAACACAGTGAAGCCAGATTGTATATTCTGGATATACACAGAGGTGTTTTTAAAATCAGGATAGGACCAAAGTTTTCAGATACCCCAATGTTGTTTTCCAGTTTCGCAGATAGGACAAAATGTCAGACAGTTACCCAGAGGCTATTTTAAGTGGGTGTCTAATTGCATTAAGTTTGTTGTGAGCAAACCAGATTAGATCTACCAATTCAGGCTAGAGATCATGCCACCACCAGAGTACCATCAGCCTTTGTGGCTTCCCTGAGAAGCGTGCCTAACTCTGAAACCTGGAGAAGATTGGGGATCATGCCATTGATTTACACATAATTTTTCTTTGGTCAAAAAATTAAAATCTGAAGTTTATGTTCACAGAGCTGTCCCATAGCCATTATTTAAGGTAGTCTCCAATAGTCTCACCTCCTACGCATCAGGTCATTGCTTGTGAGTCATGGCAGCAGAAAGCGTAAGGATGTCAAGGAAGGATGTCAGCTATGGAAATTTCCATTACTAGGGTTTCCCTTTGGCATAAGAGAACATTTCCAGTAACCATGAGGATTCTCTGAGATGTTGCCCAACCAGCTCTCCTTCCTGCTGCTGGGGGGTTTTAGAGTGCCTGAGTTCTGTAGTGGCATAAGAAAATTCGGTCTTGGTGAAATGGGTGGGGGAGCTTTAGTGTGCAGGTGCGGGCTTAGTGGATGAGGCTGGCCAAGCATAGATATGAGAAATTCAGGCATGCCAAGAGAGAAGTGCAGATGGACAATGCATTTGCAACAGCCATGGCTGCTACAGGGTAAGTAATGAGTCCTACTTGCCAAAGGGAATTCCTACTCACTGCAATTTTCCATAGTCTTCATCATTTCTTGACTTTGTGAGAGCTGTGCCAGCTCTAATGAATAATAATTGTATGGTGAGCCTTTGATTTTATTATCTGTTGTTTGCCATAAGAATTTGAAATCTAGGTGTTGACAATGACATACAATAAAATCAACTGACTTGACCAGTCTGGTCTCACTTGTAAGCCTGCTGAAAGGAACACAAAGTTTAAATGGTGCAATCCGCACCAGGAAATAAAACGGTAAAGTGAAAACTGCCACCCCCTTTTTTTTTCCCAGACTAAGATGAAAATTGGTTGCTAACCCTACTGACAGCAAATAATGGTTTCTGCATTTTTCTTAGATGTTGTGTTGTTATTGGACGTATTTTCAATGCACTGTATGAGGTAATCCTTAATGTTTCTTAATAAATAAGCCTGAGGCATGTTCATAGTTGGCATAGTGGATAATATTTTTAGTGGAAGAGGGTGGTAGTGTGCTGATGATGTACCTGATAAGATAAAGAGAGAAAAAGTACATTTTTCTGCATGTTTAAACTTTTTAAATTAGAAAATGTGATCAACTCAATGTGATGATTCACTTTGAAAACAACACTGTGAAACCAGGCCTAATTTATAAATTGACTTGGCTTTTCTGCTGCCACTCCCATAAAATACAGGTAAATAGAATGTGCCTTAAATGTTCTGAGAAGAACTATTCTTCCTCTTTCTATTCTGCCAGTGTAAATTTCATATGTGAATCTTCAGCCATGCCATTGCTAGATCTTAGGGGAAAGCAAGAGTAGATGGGAAACTCTTCAGGAAATGAATTGTGCAGAAGGAAGTGATGCTGATGAATCACTAGGTTGTACCTTTGTTCTGAGTCAGAACCAAGCTGGTGCTTGGCAAGCTCATGATGGTGTATTTGCAGTTGAATTGCCACATTTTGGGTGAACAGTCAATGCCATAGTGCTTTTCAGAACAGTGGTTTCTGTGAACTCCCAGTTTGAGGGGTACATTTATCCTTTCCTCCTTAAAATTCTCCTGCAGCTTGAGATGAACATTGTCAACATCTCCTCAGTTCCTCTCCTATCATGTCATGCCATTCCGTGCCTAGGACTAATTGCCCTCTTTCTCACTGTTCTTACATGACATCTATGATTCAGAGACTGCTGGAGTCAATCAAAAGTTGGTAATGACCTCAACAGTTTGTGGTGGGGTCTGAAAAATTTTGCCAAATGACAAAAGAAAACACTTTAGTTCTCAGATTTCTTCTTCAAAGTGCCGGTCTTTGAGAGAAAGACCAGCAGCAAGAACCTTAAAATAACACTTTAACTCCAAAATCCTGCTACCTAGGCAAAAGGCTGCCCCTGATGCTCCATGCAGCCCTGCTGACATGGGTTTGTGTTCAGACACCGATTAGCTTCTCTCAGCATCTCTTTCTGTGACACACTTTCCACAGCCAGTGAGATTCTCTCATTTATTTATATCTCCCCATGTGTTTATATGTTTGACAGTTACTGAAGTGAATGTATGAACTTCTTCATTACCATTCTACGCATAAAGGCATATTTTATGGTAACACAGACAATATTACTTCACAATTTCAGCACCAGCCATAAAATTGTTACCTCTCTTTTCCTGACAATTTCTTACTGCATCAAAATTAATTTTAACATTGTTACATGGACTTTTAGATAAGATAGATTACATTGACTTTTCTATTCTTACCAGTTAATGTTGCTAAGTTTAATAAAACACATAACCTTCAAACATACAATTGTGTGCCACCTGTTTCAGGAAGGTTATGGCTGGACAAAATTCTGTTTGCATTTTGATAGCAGAGGTGACTTACTGTCCTTTCCTGGATACTTAGTGTTCAGACAAGTTGTTCAAGTTATTTTATATGTATTGTATACACACTATGTATTTATATAAACATGATTTCCTTCAATCTATCACACAGTTCGTCATGGTGAGTATAAAGAAAACCTGTTCTCCCAGCTCTGCAGATGGCAGAGAGAGGCATAACAGAGGTTACAGCAATATCAATATTGCGATCATATTTAAACAGTTTGAGCCACACAGATGGTAAGCCTTGACTGGGCCTTTTAGTTCTTTTAAACCACAGTCAATATGGGTTTTATCACTAAAGAGAAACAATGAAAGGTCTTTTTTTAACCTCAGTGCAACCATCATTTGGAGGGTAGATAGCAGTGTCATTTAGAGTGCAAAACTCTGCTATCTCGGAAGTTTGCATGTCCTTTGCATCTTGAGAAACTCTCTGCAGATCTGGAGCTGAAAAGTTTTACTCTGGCGATTTGAGCCAACAGTCGTATGAAGGTAAGTTCTTTCAGAAATTGACTCAAAATTTTATAACCAAACACAAGATTCAGTTGCCCAAACACAGCTGCCTCATGCTACCTGAAGCAGACTCCGATCCCTAATGCATCCGGATACCCAAGGCACGTGCCTGGCACTAGCAGGCACAGGGTACCTGTGCAGCAAAGCTGCTGATCAGGCAGGATACCGTGTGTTCAAATGGCGCTAATGGCAATGTTTAAGCGCAGTTCATGTGAGTCGCACGGCCAGGATTCCCCTCACAGGCTCAGATTGCTGGAGGCAGGTGTTTATGGGGAAGCCTGGCGGTTAAGCTCCAGTTCCAGTCCAGGTAGCTCAGTCTGGCTGCTCACACTGGGGCACTGGAAGTCACACGCAGATATCTTGAACAACCCAGGGCATCTCATATTGTTAGAGGCCCAGTGGCTGTGTTTGTGTCTGCGTACAAGTACATAAGACAGGACTGTACTCTGGGCCTGAGGGCTAATGTAAGGATGTGGCTCACAAGCAGTTTAAAGCACCTCCATCCCCCCAAAAAAGTAACTGCATCCATAATTTCCTTAAGGGATCAGTCCTTGGCCCATGTTATCCTCTAGACCATGTCCATGCTCCTTCTGATATGTTACCAGCCTGCACCAAAACCAGCCTAGGGTGTATCTTAAAGCATAGAAAAATAAGAATGCTCACAGAACAGCAACAGAGCCTGTTCCTGAGCCATTTTTTGAACCTCCAGAACACAAGAAGGCTGTTTCAAGTAAATCTTTTTTTTTCCTATCTCCCTGAGAAAAGCGCAAAAATTATTTCTACTTTAAAACCCCAAGATATTAATGTCTAATACATTTAATTCTTATTTTTGACATTTTCTCCATTCAAAAGCTTTAAGAAAGATCATCACTGCAGAAAATTTGCTATGTAAATATAGCTGTGATTATTTCTGTAGCACCCACAAAACACAACAGAACACAATATAGGCCTTACTGATAACATTTTCTAAATATAATTTTAAAAATAATACAATTTATAGGTTTCTAGCCCTCAAATCATTATGTGTTTACATACTTTTTCTCTCCATTAAAAAAATTTTTTAAAGTTATTCAAGAATCTATTCTAGTTATTTTCAGGTGTATCTTTAATGCTCAATGGCTACATTTCGGAGATGCAGCTCCCAGTAAATGTCATGTCTTTAAATCCTGTGAACAGGTATTCTCCAGATCTAATAGCTACCCAGGTGAACTAGCAGCCAGAACAGAAACAGACACCCATACTAATTCAGTCTACCCCTAAACAAATATTATTAGCTTATAAGAGGGTTTGCATTATTACAATCATATATATTTTCCAGTTCTAAAATGAGCTTGGAGAGCATGAGGGACTTTTTGTATAATACTCCATTACATCATGTAGCTAGACCTTTGGTATCAGTTATAAATAAAAATTTGGGGTAGTTGGGGCATTTTGTCACATAAAAATAGCGCAACTAAGGGGAAATTCAGGTCAGTGTTCTCTTAAATTAAAGAATATTTATTCCCCTCTGTTCTGAAAATGGCTCTTTATTGCTATATCTCAAGATTTTATTATGAACCCTTGTGATAATCAATATTTTTCTTCAAACTTCAGCTCCTTGAAGTATTGTACTTACAGAAGTCTCAGCTGTTGTTTCAAAGTGGGATTGCAAAAATGCCTAAAAATGTGAACACTGTAGAACTCAAACGTGGCTGATATAGGAAAAAGGGAATTATCACCACCGTTAAAATATGTCATTCACTTTTTCAACTGCTTTGTGTAGTTCTGACATAGAGAGAGAAAGGAAGAATTTATTTCAGTGTAAGATTTTGACAACATAATAACTTGATGGAGGTATTTGCATTAAAAAGTTACTGAAATCCTAATTTCAGGCAGACAATTAGTAATAATTGACATATACAATGATTTATTGCCAGCCAAGGACGTAGTTTATTAACAGACATAAGTGACAGTAGCTGCAGGAGGTTATGCATGAAATCCTGATTTAATTCCGAAAGTTACATTTACTAACGTGGAGGTGGCATATTACTTGCTAGTCTAAAAGAAGGCTAAGGTACAAGAGACAGTCCTGTTTGCATCTTCTTCGTAATTATGTGGTGAACTGACACGTTCATCACACTGGCACGCCAAAATGGTGGCTGCATAATGAGATGCTCCAGCAAAAACATCCATTTTATATAACTGCAAATGCATGAATCAATCTCTCAGTTCAAAGAGTTTTCCCCCACTATTTTCCAAAAGCAAGCCCATCTAATTCTGCTTGAGGCAGGAGAAGCGTTGCTGGGTACAGTAAAACCATGTCTTGTTTTCCCCATGCATCTGACTCACGAGCCAAGATACCGAAGGGCACATTTCGGAAGCCTCCGAGGGCTCCCAGTCATACTGGCATCAGACCGGCCCTTCCCAAGGGAGGTGTCTGGTCTGTATCTCCTAACCAGTCTCCCCTCCTGTGTTTGTCTGCCTCTCACACCTTGCCTGGTGTTGGCATCCACCCGCTACACGGCTGTGCCAGGAGAGTCAATAAACACCGGGATACCCTGGCACTGGGAAGTATTTTCATAATGATGAAAAATGAGGATTCCACAAACGGTGTGACTCAAGTTCGCTCTTCCAAGATGAGTTAGCTGAAGTCTTTACCATGGCCAGATGATGCTTAACCCTGTGTGAGAGAAATGGGGGTTGAGGGCAAAACCAGCTTACTCTCCTTTTCCTTTCGGTGCAGTCTGGAATCGAGGCAATTCACCGCTAGGGTAGCTATCCCGTTTGCTTACAGATGGCAACAAGGAAACACGGTATTTTGGATAAATGGAGCAAGCAAAGCTGCCCTACACCCCACACAGAGAAAATTAGGCAGAAATCCCTTTTGGAGACCAAGAGGCTCAGCATCAATTTGCTCACCTGAGCTGTTTTTTTCCCAACCTTTTGCCAAAATGTCTGAATGATACAATCTCTACCTGAAAGAGTGGCAAAACTGTTGGAATGTTTAGTTGAGTGTCGTGATTTAGAAGGGACTGGATATCAGAAATGAGAGTCTTTTGCTAAAAGCAATTACATGGATTAATTACCCCAAAGAAAAGTATTTTCTCTGTTTCCATCGAGTTGTGGAGGAGAAAACATTATTAACTTACATGTTTTATTTACTATAATTAGATGAGATCAAGACACATAGCATGTAATTTTGTTTAGCAGTTGGGAAACAATGGCCCACTGCACCTGCACTTACCTTTGAAGCTGAGGTGCATTACTGCAAACACACAGGAGTAGAAACAGAGAAGGATACCTGATGTGGTAACCTGACAGTGTGTTGTCAGGTGCTTGGCTCCTAAATATTTAGGTGCACCATTTCACCCATAGTATACATGGTCACACTAATTTTTACTCCAGCCCTGTAATGGCTGTTTAGTTTTGAGAGAAAGTGTAATCTATGACTGACATTAAATAAACTCAGTTATCACTAAGATAACATGTCTTAGAGAGCATCTCAAGGTAAAAATATTTTAAATGTGTATGATAAAACAACAGACAAAGACCATGATAATAAAATAAAATTAATTTTGTGGTTCTGGTAATTAATTATGTTAACTCAGCTCTGGAGGTTTAAGGCATTCCTGAATCTCAAAGAGTAAATTACAGCTTTCTCTCGTACAAAGAAAGATTTTATATATTATGCAAGTGAGGAGCTTTTGTATTCTTGTATTCCAAGTATGATTTCAGGAACTAAAGCAATACTTTGAAACTGGGCTTCACACATTTCAGAGAAATTAGCTTGCATAACAGGAAAGAAGGAAATGGGGTACCCAGGCAGTAATATCATGGTATAGTACATAGTACACATGAAGTGAGTGCCTTCATATTCCTTGTGCCACAATTTCAGCCAATTTTTATGCACTTTGTTCACCTCTGTATTATCTGGAACTCCTTTTAGAAAGAAGAAAATCTGCCTTGCCTGCGAATATTGTTATTCCATGTGATTTTCAGTGGAGGAGTCTGGGAGCACTAGAAGTGTGATAGGGTAAAACACTCGAAATACTGCTCCTTCTCTTGCTTCCTCTGGGTAAGGAGTGAGGGCGAAGGAAAAGGAGACCAGAAAGCATACATTACATTGGGTGTAAGGTCACAGCAAGGTTCATCATCATCATCATCATCCCAGCAAGGGTACTGAAGAGAGGCATGTTTTGGTCTCGTAGGTCATCCCACGGCTGAGCAGCTCTATGGCACGTGCCTGAGGCTGCCCAGTGGAGCTCCATGCAGGGAGCCCGTGGCAAACCACGGCTGAGCCCTTGGAGCAGTCCTTGGCTGCTGCCTGGCAGCATGATGTCCTGCACGTATCCCATTGCGTTGAAAGGGCACAGTTAATGAGTGTTTAGGCTGTCTGAACAAATACATTTGCCACACTCGAAACCCTGTGGATATCACTGCCCCCACCACGCCATGAGTGGAAGAGCAGCCTCTGTCCAACGCAGGTGCCTACAAGGAGACCAACACATTAATGCTGTTCAGGCTCAGGTACCTTCCTCTGCTTCTCCATGCATACTTCCTGGGGGCCTGATGGTATGTTATTCAGAGCTGCTGACTTTAGATGTCTAATATTTGCTTGGCTAAAGGTAATCTATGGGTTTGTGCTAGAGTGGAGAGAAATAAGCACGTTCAGCTGGTGATTAAACTGCCTGTTCTAGATTCCTGTTCTACACAGGGGTGATTTGCCTGTCTCCTGCCTTTCATTGAAGACAGAGCCTGACCAGCTAACTTCTGAACTTTTAGAGGTATAATGTTAAATGAGATTCATGCATGCCTAGGTGCTCTCTTGTGAGCTATTTAACTACAGATCACGAAGTGGAACAAATGTTACTAGAAGAAATAAAATCCAGGTACACACTAAAATGGCTTTTATGTTGAGTTTTGTTGTCACATGTGTGCAATATGCTCTGCTAATAAAAGCAAAAAAGAAGGTTTTTATGTGCACCTGTGCATATGTTCATGTACACAAAAAAATTAAGGTGTGTTATGAAACTATCTTCTCTAGCTGAATAAGTGTGACAAACTTCAGGCACACAAAGACTTCTAGGTTATTTTGTGTATGTATGTATGTATGTATGCAATAATTCATTTGGAATATGTGCCTAAATTTAATAGATTTTAAACAGTCCTTGCTATAGCATTTATTTTATGCAGAAACTCACTGTGTTGTGACGAATGAGATGATGTCAAGAACAAGAAATCAATGAGTTGCCTAGATCTAAATCTGTGTTTTAATAAAAAAATATTATCTGTGATGTAGTCTCTTAACTTTTTTCCATGTAATAATATAGGTAATCCTTAATGTGTAAGTCATAAATATTAATAGTTTGAAAAGTAAATTAGCTGTTTTCCCATCTGTAGCTCTTGCCCTCTATTTCATTTACTTTTGAAAATACATCTCAGGGCCGAATGTTGCCCTTACCTGTATTTGTCTCTGAAGTCAAGGGAACCTATGGCTGTAGAGCTGAGATGAAAATCTGTAAGAGCAGAATGGTTGGTTTTTCTCTTCTATCCTGCCTACATAAATCCCATCTATGGACCTTATCCAAAAACTTCTGAAATCAAAGGATGTTTTTAATTACTTCATGGATTTTGAAGTAGAATTAAATTATTATGAAATGGTTTTAATTAGAAAAAATCCAAAATGTAGTTCTTCAAAACCAAAGCTTTTCAATTTCATAAGAAATAGAGAATTTTTAATATATTCAGAGTCTTGAAAATCATTTAGAAAAAAAGTTTGGAATTGTTGAAATTTAAAAAAAAAAATCCTCTGCTTTTTCTCTTCATTTGTTATTTAGAAACACTGACTGCAATAACAATTACATTGTCCACATAGGATTTAAAAGCAAACATTTCCTTATTAACAAACTAAAAATATCAAAGTATCTGAGCTGCATGTTCTTTTTTTTTCTTTCAAAAATAATATGAAATTTGAGATTTCCTTCCTCATCCCTAGTGGGATTTTTTTTTTTTTTTTAAATGTGAAGAAAATTTCAATGGAAGAAGTTTGTGAAGAACTCCCCTTTGGTCTAGGCCTTTAGGAGCAGAATAACTGAGCAAGTTCATACTTCATGATAATGCCAGCTGTAATGTCCTTTAAACTGAGTCAGGCCCACTAAAATGAGACAGAGCTCATTGAGCTTAAAAAAAGAAATTTGGAAAAAAAACCCAAACCCAAACTATTTGTCTCTTCCCAGCCCTACAAGCCACTCCCGATAACATATTTGCTGTCACCGGAGGAGACAAGCGTTGATGACTTGAATCTGTCAGCTCTTGTGTCCCAGGTTGCTAATGAGTCTCAATGTTCATCTGCTACACGAAATTGTGATGGACAGACCTTCCACTCTTCCCACTGCTTTACAGGATAAAGGAGGTCTTCTTGTTGAGACTAGACATTGTCTGTAATACCTCAGCAGAATAACTGGTAAAGTGATTACTGAGAAATGCTCTACTGTTGTGGAATTCCTATTCTTTATGGAAATGCATTAATAAACAGATTTAGGGTATATCTTAATAAACTGAAATGAGGTACTGTCTTGAGTTATAGAAATTCAGCCAAAAACTACTAAAGGAATGGTAACTATCAACTGTTCCAAAATGCAGAATTTTTTGCAACAAGCCTAAATTTGGAATAACATCATTGTCAACTGTGACATTACAAAACAACACAAAAAACCCAAGCAAACAACAACAAAAAGAAAAAAGTCCTGCAGAGTTGAGAAGGAATGGCAATAAACAAAAATAACTTCCATGCTGGTTTGACTCCTAGAACCAAACCTTTGCGCTGGAAATGATCGTATACACTGATAGTCACTGACTGTATTGTGGGTGGGCCTAGAGACAGGCATTTGTGTGCTGAGCTGAATTTAAAATTCAGACTCTGTAGAATATGAAATGTTCAGATCCATGATCAACTTATTGTTCATTGACTAAAACTCACTGCCTATCTACACATATGCTCGTGCCCCATGACTCACCAGAATTAGCGTGATTTGCAGTCTGGGCTGCAAAAAAAGGCAAGATGAAGTTTAGTTACATTATTTGGCAGTTCTCTCACCTATCACAGTGTGCAATTAGTTGCTGCGCCTTACAGCCATACAGAGGCTTGGATTTGGTGCAATATTCAATTTGTATGTCCACTGAAAATCAATTCAAGTGTTATGGAGACAGCACAATCATCTGCAGGACGTGAAACCAGCCACCCAGCTCTTTGTTTGTTATAACAACATGGAGGAGTTATTTTGCCAACACTTTTATAATGTGGGCTAATGTCATGCAACTGCACTTGATATCATGTCTAGGAATAGGCATTTGACATTCCCTAGTACATTTTCAAAATCTTCTGTTTAACAGATATCTACATGATACGAGGAAAAGAAGTATTTTCTTGCAGAAGCCAGCTTACAAGCTTTAAAATCAGTCTTACAAACATCTCTTCGTGTGATAAAAACCCTGAGAAATCCAGGGGAATTCAAAACTGCCACTGGAGCAGGTCTTTAAAAAGACATCTCTGTTGTATTCAGCAAGCTTTTTGAATCTAGCCCCCTATCTTAGAAGGTAAAAAAGCAAAGAAAGGTGTTTTAACCTCTTGACTAGATGCAATGTTGGCACTGGAGAAACCAAGTAGGAAAGGAGAACAAGAATACTATGGCTTAAGTCCTGAAAGGCAGAGTGAAGAATTTATGTGAGTGTTTGGGATGATGTGTACAGGAATAGACCTGCTATCAAGTAACCATGAAAATTAAGAGAGGTTATTCCTCTGACTTGGCTGAGAAATTTTGAAATGAGGAAAATGATGTCTGATATTTTTTCAACTAGGACAACAAAGCTGCAAAATTATGTAGGTGCCAACTCCAATCTTTGCATTAGATCAACAAAATAGGGTTGGTACAGTAAATGAGACTCATAACATTTGAAAGGCGTACTTGAAATTTAGATCTTGAAAAAATTGCACTCATAGTTCCATTCAAATCCATTTCTCCACATGCATAAACAATAGACTAAATAGCATTGTCCATTGCAATAACCCACTTTGGCTCAGATAAAGAGTGTGATTGAAGCACCATTTGAAATTTGGATTATACTTGCACATCACTGTGGTTTTACATGGAGTATTTTCAAGGTGATAGGTAGAAAAAGGAAATGCTTGCTATGTAAGGTATATGCTCTTATTGGTCAAACCTGCATTGACCATGTTTGATATCTCTCAGGCTACGCTATCAAAAAACCTGAGGTTCCCAGCTCATTTCTGGGTCTGTGTTCCTCGCAGTGTATGTTGCACAAATTTTCATTTGCTGATAAGATATTATTTTAAGAGATCTCAAATTATATTAGTATATTGGCGATAGGTAGGTAGATAGAGAGATAGAGAGATAGATAGGCAGACAGATAGATAGATAGATAGACACATATAAAATGCTACCCGTGTTTAAGGGCTATGGCAGTACCATGAGATGCTGTACATCAGCTCAGAAATGTTGAGCTTTCCCTGAAAGAGGCTACACTTGAGCAGTGCAGATGCAAACATTCTGCATCACTTGGCTGAGGATCCTGCTGTCAGTCTCTGCAGCAAATGTGTCTGTGTCACACTAAGCAGTGCTCTGCAGAAATAGCTCATCTGGCTCTTAAAAAACCCTGTTCTGCCAGAAGAGTGAGGTGATATCACAGAGATTAACTGCTTCTTCACTTACCTCTTTAATAAAAAATGTCCCATCTTTTCATTCTGGAAAGTGTGAAAAATGAAAGAGGGAAGACCATGCTTTGTTATTTAACTCTATTTTTCTTCTCATCAGCTATAGCAACTACCATGTCCCCGACAAGATTTTTCTTCACATGCCTAGAAAAACACAGTGGAAGATACCAGTGTGGAATGTACATCTTGCAATAAGGAGTCCATTAATTAATCAGGGCCATAGCAATGACTGACAGTGCTTCAAATTTTTCAGAGCAAAACTATTTCACTAAAAGTTCCATAATCCTAGATAAAGTGAACAGCCTGATATTTGATAAAAACATAGAAGTTAACAACTTCCAAGTTCAAGTAACAGAAAATTTGAGAACATTACGTACTAAGCATGAAAAATGTAGATGAGAGCTCTGCCCATAGATATTGTCATACTTACTGATTCAGGAATAATCTCCCATGTAAAGGCTGCATTTTGATAGCTTGCCCAGAATACATGCTGGGGAATGCCATCTCTCTCTGGATTGGATGATTTCACTCTGAAGTCAATACTGTCAGAATTGAGTAAATCTGCCCTCCCAGCACAGCTGTCCTTTTTTTTTTCCGTTTTTTTTTCTTTTTTCTTTTCCTTCTTTTCTTTGTTTTGTTTGGATAGTGCTTCCCTATCCATAAAGTGCTATGTCAGTGCTGAATATCTAACTTTTATGAGAGCAAGATATTTATTAGGTAGTTAAACTAGGCGAGCAAGGTACAGGACTGTAAGAGAAGTGTAAACAAGAACTTTGAGAATGACTGTTCCCAGTGGGCTGTATTAAATTCAGAATTCTTTTTGCAGCTGAAACAGTAATTATTGTTCATCTGGATACCAAAGAAAGATTCACCTTGACAAACACATTCATCAGTGTCAAGGTAGATTTGACCAGAGATGTTTTTGATGTAGAGGCTTCCACCTGTGCTAAGGCCAGACTTAGTGGTAAGAGGCTGAAATTTTATTAGGTCAATTGTTATAGCTTGGAAAGGAAGACAAGGCTTCAAACCTACAAGCCTTTTTTCAAATCAGAAAAACTAAAAAGTCCAGAAGTTTTTGCCACTTTTAGCAAGACTAATGGTTGCTCAAATAGAAGATATTACCTCTACCTACAAACTTTGCTTCACCTTTGCCCTTGAGACAATGAAGGTTATGGCAATATCCGAGCCAGTCACCATTTTGTTGTCAGTGGTGACAAACAGGAACTTATTTCATGTTCCTTCTTCTATATCTACAAAAGTATGAAATTAACCTTTCACTTATATTGCCTTATATTTCTTGTCTTATATGAAGAGATGATAATGACTGACTCAAATAGAGATGTCACAAGTCCACTCATATCAATCCTGTCTAATACCTCTATATTGCAATGTATTTCTAAGCTATCTCAAATACTAGGCATAGTGTAACTAAGGTAAAATGGAATTCAGTGGAAATTAATTTATCCCATGAAATTAGCCTTTGATAGCTTGCATTAAGAATATGAACTTGCTCATCAGAATAGCCTGATCGAAATAATAATTTAATGTGCTAAAGGATGCTGAGGAAATAAGTAGTGTGATGTGCTTTGTGACTATTGGAACAAGGAAGATCTAAAAGAAAAAAATTATAAAAAGGGCTTTTTAATTCATTGCCAGCTGTATTGAATATTATGAGTTTCTAAGAGATCTCTATGAGTCATCTTCTCTTGGGAAAGAGTTCCTCTTCTTCATCATTTATCACAAGATAAGAGTGAAGAAAAATTCTGAGTTCAAAGGGCTTTTAGGTTACTGAGAGTTGATAAAAAACAATTTTAGTTCTTGTTTGTATGTAGAAATACTGCATTTTTAAATTATTCTTTATAATTTTGAAATTTTTTTATATTTTTTTTTTTTACATACCAGTTGGTAGTTGAGTGTTGTGTGAAAAAAAGGACATGTTATTTCAATGCCAGTCCAGGAGCTGAGAAGTCAAGATTATTCCTTCTACAGGCTTCCTTGGGCACATAGCTTAAGCCTGTTTTTCAAAGGTATTTAGGCATTGCTCCAGTCAGTGTTGCAATGATTCTGTAATCTATCAAAGCTGTTACATGAACTAATAGCTCTAAGTTAAGTCAACACAGCTTAAGCATAAAATAAGATGAAGTTCTTCACAAGGCTAATTAACCCTTGTTAGCAACAGACTACACACACAACAAATTCTCCAGATCCCCAATTCTAAAGGAAGGTGGGAAATCTTTCTGAAGGATATCTCTGCTTTAGTAATGTTATAAAAAATTGTCGGTGTGCTTTTGGTCCTATGAACTTAACAGGGTCACACTATTG
Source organism: Origma solitaria (assembly GCA_013397895.1). Taxonomy (NCBI): domain Eukaryota; kingdom Metazoa; phylum Chordata; class Aves; order Passeriformes; family Acanthizidae; genus Origma; species Origma solitaria. The sequence goes on from VZRL01006106.1 coordinate 197,033, forward strand.
CCCATGATCTCTTTGAGCTTCAAAATCTACCTATCTTAATTTCTCTGTCTCATGACTTCAATTACCTACCTGCTTTTGCAAGGTGCTCTATGGTCCTGTCTTTATGTCTGGCAACTTTTGAAGTCTTTATCCTCATTAAAAACCTCTGAAACAGAGAGGTACTGCACCCTATGGCTTACCTATAAGATATTCTCAGGATTTACTCAGATTCAGCATCACAGTGTTTCCCTGAGCAGTGCCATGTCTATGCTCCAGAGCGACACAGGAGCAGGGGTCCTTGGCCAAATTAACAGGCTTAGTGAGATGCAGAGGTGTCTCAGAAAGCATCCCCCAAATATGACATGTACCCAGCTTGTGGGAGAGTGAAGCTGATGTCTCTTCCCTGCTGGAAGAGAGCTGAACTCTCCTGTCGTTCCTGAGACAGGATCTCGGAGAGTGGGAAAGGAGCTGGGAGCTGCACACCACAAGGCCTAAGCAATCCTTGATTGCTACTGAAAGGAGCTTAAATTTCAAAATCATCTGCTTCTACAATACCTCATAATGAGCTCTGGCTTTTTAATTAGCAACCTAAAGGAAGCCTGTGACAGGCAGATGGATATCACTGCACAACAGAGCAGCCCCAAAGGTTGTGCAGCAAAGACTGAGCAGTGCTATGAGACTGTGGGCATGACTTTCATCTGATTTCAGAAGGCATATTTTCTATATCACAGATCACTGTTGTATGCTTCCTCACCAGGTTTAAAACATCCATTTCAGTGAGGGTAGCAAAACTAGATACATGAAACATGACTTTTCAATGTCACAAACACCAATAACGCCACTGGCCAACTCCTGCTTAAAAAAACTATACTTGTGTAACTGAAAAATATCTTCATTTGCTTTTGTAACACCATGCATTGGGAATCATGTTCAGGTAGTTCTGGACATTGACCTCTGTGTCCTTTTTGGTGTCACTGCTTTCTGAATTGAAGTCATCTGGAAAACATGACTAACCTCATTTTATTTTAATCTTTCCTATAGCTGTATGACAGCTAGATCAAATCTAGCCCGCTGTTGTACTTGATTCTGAGTTCAAAGATTTTGAAACTAGGGTAAGGGGTATATTTTAACTTAGACATATCCCTAATTGCCCATGCTTTTGGTTATTTAATGACCAGAAATTTAATACAAGGATCAGAGTGCAGCTTTGTTTCCATTTGCCTAAATCTGCCCACCTGCTTTTTCTTTATCATGTTATCAGCATCCAAGGAGACACATGGGAGCTGATGTGCAGCTATTGCTTGTAAGCCACATTCCTATTGCAAGGTAATAAACTTGTATATGTATAAATATCAGTACACCCTTCACACAGTTTATTTTTTTCACTTGGGATTTCATCAACAACGTATTCAGAAGAACAAAACACTGTTACCGAAGCTGCAGTTTCAGGACACAGCAGCTATGGGGCAATACCACAGCTAAAGTTTGTCTCTTCTGCTCCCTGCCCTCCTGCCCAGCTCTCATCCCAGAGCAGAGGACCCAACATTTGTGCTGGCTGCTCCCAGAGCTACAGCATACACTGAGCTTCTGAAATGGCCTGGGCTAAGGAAAATCTCTGATTAAATGGGGTGTGGAGGGCAGTCTGTCAAACAGTTGTGCTGGTCAAGTGGAAGGGATCTGGCACTGCAACACTGGAAAGAAGAAGAAGGACAGGCAGAAGGAGGAGGAGAAAGAGAAGGAAGAGGAGGGGAAGGAAGAGGAGGAGCAGGAGGCAGAATTAATAGCTGAAGCTGGGTGGGATGGGAATCCCTGAAACTAGCACTGCCACTGAGTCTGTCTGCTAATGGACCACAGCCAGAGCCTTTTTCTGCATTCCTTTTTCTGCAGTGTTGGTTATCCTCCTGTTCTCATTTTTAGGAGAAGTAGTAAGTGCTCCAACACCTTTCTGGGGTTTTGCATGTGAAATGTTTTCCCTGTTTCAGTTTGTGGAAGTGACTCACATTTTTGAGCTCTTCCTCTGTGCTCTTTGCCCTTTTCATACGCAGGTATGACTTTTCTGGTAAAGATTTGATGCGGATCAATGTGCATGCTGGCGTCTGGGAACAAGACAGATAACTTTTTTCTCCCAGTTTCCTGTTTAATTTCATAAGGTGATAGTTCCAGTTAGTCTCAAAAGGCGTAATATGCTGCGTTTTCTGTATAGTGAAAAAAGTTGTCTTTTTCTGGGGTACAATACTGGTCAAAAACCTTCAAACTACTTTAGTTCAGAAAAATGTGACTTCTCCCTTCTTAAGAATTAGGGGTGGCAGTTTTTGATTGGTGCTGAACATCACAATGTAAGCAAATAATACCTGAATTCTTAGCTCACAAAATACTTCTTTTCTGTTTTGAAGCTGGTATTCCATTTTAAAATAGCTTTTCACATAACTGAGCTGTCATCACTTGCAGACAAGGACTGAAGGTACAGATCAAGTCTGGACATGTGACTTTATACAAGGTCTCACAGAGATCCTGATAGTGTGAAATATTCCTGAAACATTGTTTTGACTTTCACTCAATACTTAAGTCTATTTAGTCATGTCAGGGATTTTGCCAGTGGTCTGAGATGTGTTATCAATCCCATAGACTGATTGTCATACACATGCAGAAACTATGCAGGTGCAGGAGACTACCCAGACTTGGCCTTCACATCTGCCTTTAACAGTTTTCATCTTATCTCAATGATAAGGAATTTCCATGATAAAATGATTAGGTAGAAGCAATTTGACCAGATATTAAGCAATTGCTGTAGATATACTAATCTTTATTAGTTCATTGTGGAGTGACTAAGATTTTGAAAGAGATCTTGGTGACATAAAAATGAAGCGGCAAATAATTCAATTTAAAAAAATATGGAAGACATAAATTCTTGTGTGTGTGAAAGCATGAGAGAGCTAAGGAAGTATTTTCATTACATTTGTTATTCAACAAGGACCTACATCTGTTTCCAGTTTGCACTGATTATTGACACATCTGGCTATTTGGCCTTAGGAACTACAAGTTGCTGTTGTGGCATTATTCTCTGAATCAACTTTTTAGACCACCCGGAAAATAATATAGCAAGTGTTGTGAGAAGATTGTGTTATTTGTAATAAGATTACCTTTTGGCATCTAGATGTATTGTACAAATGGTATTCTGTCATCTTCTGTTTTATAAATTACAGTTTTGCATTCTTTACACCTGTGGGGAAAATAAGTCCCTAGCCAAAAGGCTTACTATTTGACAAAGATAAATCAGGATGACCTGATAGAGTTTCAGGCAGATGCCAGATACAGTAGTAACTACTTGCCTTACATGGAAAAATACCTTTGTTTCAGTAGAAACAAAATACAGCTAAAGTCACACAACTGAGAAAGATGTTTCTTTAACCTATGGTGAGATGTATTTTTTCTGATTAATATCCCACTGTTGGAAGTCCTTGACCCTTCAAACATTTTTTTCTGTAACAAATAGTTAAATTTTCTCCATCAGCAGTTTGAGAGTAGTAATCCAGTCCAAGAGTGTGAAAGACATATTTTTTAAGTATATGGTGAAGACTTTGAAAAACCAAAGGATAATATCATAGGACAAAAGGGACCACCTAGATTACCAAGACCAGTCCTTTCCAACTGCACGCAAAAGATAGGATAGTCCTGAAGGATTCACAGAACATGTACTCCAAACACCCCCTCAAACCACAGGCCAAAAACCAGTTCCAATACTTTGTCACAGATTTAAAACATAGTAGTAAAAGACTAACAGCCACAGCTTTAATGTGCCACAGGAAGGAACATGATGAAACACTTATTTTTTTTATTACAAATACTTTTAAACTCCAGTAATTTGTTGTTTTTTAAATAATAGTCTAGATAATCTATATGGCCACATGAAGCCACAATACAGCTTCCCTTGCTGTGTTGAATTACATGTGGAATTAATTTGATCTTCTGCATAAAACTAACACAAGCCTTGAAGATGCATAGAATAAAGATATATAAGATACAATTTGGTGCTTTTTGATGAATTGCAGGTTTGTAAATGGTTTTGTGTGCTTTCTCTGAGAAAGTTTAGAGAGCCTCAGCAGTTATTTCCATTCCTTCAGATTAAGGATGCAGTTTTTAATTGAATTTTTAATTCCTTTAATAGCCAAAGAATAAAAAGTACAGAGGGCAAGGCAGCAAAATCCCTGGGAGGCAAGAGCAGAGAATGAATACTGTATTCTTCGCAGTGCTATCCTATACTCTGCTATTCTCTCTAGGCTTGCTCTTTGTCCTCTTAGACATTGTGTCCCTGTGAGTGGTCTGATTTCTCTTGTTTTCTCCTTAGGATAAGAATCTGAGGGCAGCCTTTGTGGTGGGGAATTGGCACATCCTGCCAGGCACGCTGCTGTACAGATCATTTACCTTGCCACATCTTCTGTGCACCTTCATGGCAATGATGATGATGATGATGATTTTGTCTCCTCCTAGCTGGCCTGGCCAACCCAAGTGCGTGCAGTTGGACAGAGCATACCCAGTTATGAAATGGCTGCACTAGTGCACAGTTTTCCAGCAATTAAACAGACGCAAGAACAACTGAGGCAAAACAAATATGTAAAAATAGAAACTACTCAGGGTGATTTGCTTTTTCGTGTGCATTTAGTGGACTTAGGACTTCTGCAAGACCTTTGAAAAGTGATTTAGAACTATTTTGATAATGACTGTTTTGAACTTTATCTTTGCAGTGCCTACAAAGTTTATGCCCGGTGCTCAGGGAATAAGTCAAAGCACCTAAATCAGGTGTTCAGGCAGACTAATAAGAAAGTTAGGCGTCTTGAGAGGATGATTCAGTATCCCACATGCTGGGCAATAACTTGCCCAGATTTTTGAGGCCTCACAGTTAGTGTTCTCTGCAGGGAGCAGGGAGATGCCTGGTTCCCCTCCCAGATATGTTTGTGCAGTTTGCATGCGGGAGATTTAGAAAAAGAAGCAGAGACTGGGATCAGGACCTGAACCAGGTCTCCCCCCTCCCAGCTGAGCGACCTATCCAAGAGGTTCCTGAATTATTTGTTGTTCTCCTCCCTGCAGTAAGGAAATGATCTGTCTTAAATCTGAATCTTGCTTTAAAAAAATAAAGCCTTAACAGGAGGAAAGTAAAGTATGTAGCTGGTCTATGGCATGGAGTGTAGGACACAGCTCAAGCTAAAAAGGCAAAGGCTTAGGCCTCTAAACTTCCTGCATCCTTCACGAGTATTTAAACCATAAAACTGATATGCAGAGGGCACACTGCATTTAGAAAAGCAAACTCGGCTTTTTTTGAGTGCCTAATCTCAACTTGGGTACAACAGCCAGAAACCTATGTAATTAGGAGTGCCTCTCCCCAAATCCTGCGTTACCTGTCTAAGTTCTGGAGAAGGGACAGGTCAAAGCTGTCTTCTGCTGGCTGCATCCCAACAATTTTCTAGTCAGAAGGAGGGCTCATTCATGCAGTGCAAGCATCTCCTTTTATCTACTGATTGCATTAATCAACTCAGAAGTCAAGCAGGCATCTCCAAATCGCTCAGGAATGGTTCCTTACAAAATCAAAGTGTGTCTAAACTCCTATGGAGGCTCAGAGTGACCATTCATGGAGACTCAAACTGTTGAGGTACTAAGGTGCTTTGAGTCACAGATAGCATTTTCAGGTAATATGCAAATGCATTCTTGAAATTTGGACCTAGTCTGTCAAGCTACTCAGCTGCTTTACATACAATTTTTCTTTAGATGCAATCCCTTAAAGATTCAAATATGTCTTATTGTGAAGTAAGAGGAGATTGAATTACTTTTGGGGACTATTTTGATGTCACTCTTTTAGGTGCTGCCAAGTATGTGCTCTTTTTAGTTCTTTGGCCAGCAAAGCTAAAGATAACGCCTAAGAACCTAACATTTTCAGTCAGATGGCAAAGGTTTGAAGTAGTTTTAACATATATCAGGACACAGATATCCTATTGGGATCGTATGCCAAAATTGCTTTAGTCAGGATACAATAAACAGTTGGGAGCAAAGTGCTGTAAAAACCTTCAAACAGAAATTCTTACTTTACACAGTTCTTGGAAATAGGATCCATCTCTTTTCCTCTGAATTCAGCTCCTGAAGCACTCTGTTAACCATCTGGTATCTTCCAGGAAAGGAAAAATTTAAATTACATCTGTCCTTTGCATGGTATTGGGAACAGGGGGACAGGGTGGGGACAGCCATATTCACATCCAAAAAAGAAGAGACTCATTTCAGCTTTGGTAAAAGCTTTGTGCTTCTCAGACTGTTACTTGCATACACATAGAAAAAATTCTCTTTGAATTATTCTTATATGCAGTTAATTTCCATACATTCTACTGATTTACATGCACACAAAAAAGCTTGCAGTCTTTTCTACTTAAAAAGACTATTTGGGATCAAACTATTTGAGATGTGAGGTCATTCATTTGTGTTCATGCAACTTCTAATGCTCATGATTCAGTGTACAATTTTCTACTGCATCTTGGGGGGTCTTGAGGCTTCCATGCCAGCATTAGTCCCAGATGTAAATGTGTAAAAATTAATGGTGTAAAGGTAGTTGTTCATTGACGATGAATAGGTGCACTGTATATGGAGAATGGGTGAGATTTATATTATAATGAACTATAGGGAATTCAATATGCAGTGGGACCCTCGGGTTTTGCTCAATAAAACAAGGAAATCCAATTATGTATTTCCTTTTATTCAGCATGTATTCTATGTTTTTTCCCATTCATTTTGCTTAAGAGCTGCCTTTCTGAAGGCTGAATACTACATCACTTCTGTTTTCATTTCTCATTAGTTTTGCCGGGAATTTCTATGCCTTATTGCCAGCATTTGGTTTACCCCAGAAAGAAATTTTTTCATATCATCACAGGAATACATCTCTATGAGGATCTCCATTGAAGTCACTTTTTTTTTTTTTTTTAATAGGAGAGCTCTGCTCCAACAGCCTACCCCTCCAACACAGATGTTGTGCTCCAAAGGACAAAGATCTGTTGGTGACCTCCCTGAATCTCCCCAAATATGTGGTCTGTAGTGATAGCATTCAGCCAGGGAGCAAGAAGCAAAGTGGAACACTACCAGGATTAATAGTAGATGGGAAAGTAAATGAGCAAGAAAGCAATACTTCAGAAGTGCTGCTGGGGTCACTGGAGTGGTAGTAGGTTTCCACCTACCCCAGCAGTGCTGGCTGAGCAAAAAGAATTTGAAGGGATCAGAGCGGGAGACACATACGATGAACATACCTCATGAAAGGGGGTGGAATGAGTGGGAAGATGCAGCATGTGCTGTAGGGGTGGATGGTAGTAAATCTGTGCTTTCATAATCACTTGTGACTATGCACTGAGGGTGGGATTCATTTCACAAAAAGTCGATGTTTTTATCCTAGCTGATCACACTCTGTGCCTCTCACAGGCAGTGGAGAGATTTGAGTGCTTTTTAAAACACTGGTTTGTAGTTTTGCTGCTTTATTGGTAAAGAAAGAAGAGTTAGTTTTCCACATAATGCAAAACTTTTGTCCAGTCCCTAAAGAAAGGATTTATTACTACTTTGGCAGGGAGCTGTGCTGGAAACTCTCCCAATTCAGTTCCCTGGACAATGTCCTCCCCTGCAATGTGGTTTGACTGCTCAGAAAAGCGCATTGCAAATTCGCACACAGTGATATTGACATCTGGCTTTAGCATATGGGATACAGATAGTCCTTGATTGCTGAACAGCTGTGCTGCTTTGAAAAGAAACAATTGCATTTGAAGAGTATGGGATATAGAGTAGGCCTTGTGCTATCCCACACATCTTGCTGACATTTCTTTTTCTAAATTACCAGTCTGTTTATTAAATTTCCACAGTATAAAACCACCAAAATTTAGAAGAGATTGAAGTAGATGGTAATATTGTCAGATATGCCAGCAAACAATCCACTGACAACACGTGTTAGGAATCAGTCCATTACAATTAGTCAAGAACAATGCCAGAAGATGATGGGACTGAGTAAGAACAAACAAACAAGCACAAAGGAAGGAATGAGAGAAGTACTGAAGGTTCAGAAAATACTCCCATCAATTTTGCATGCAAAAAAGCCTCTTTGATGAAGAGTTTTCACAGCAATCTCAGCAATGTCAGCAACTGTATATATGAGCTCGTTTACACAGTAACAGAGTGCTGCTATCAGCTGAATATCAGTTGTCAGTTTGTCAGGAAATGGTCCTCCAAAGCAAAGTGAAATGCACTTAATACAGGGAAGGAAAGCAAATCTTTGCAACCCAAATTTATCTGAAGAAAACCAAAAATCTTGGTATATCTTGTTTCAAATTATTCTGCGTATAAAACATTATAAATCGAAGTTGGTTGCTCAAACTTTGCTGTATTTTGCAACCCTCTAGTTTATATCCCAATGTGATTTGGTGTCTGCAAGACTACCTATACCATTTATACACATTTCATTTACTTTTCACCTAGTAAACATTCTCATAGCCAGGCTACCTGTAGGTGCTTTCCCTCAGTCCTATGGAACTGGAAAATGCTGTAATTTCTGGGTGCTAGGATTTAAGGGTGATAAATGTTATTATGAACATCAAGTCTGCCCAACGTGTGAGAGTTTCAGGTGTAAATTTTGTATCAGAGCTATGGTATCTGTGTAAAAGATAAGACATCTTTCAAAATAGGTGTTTAGTACTGATTTAAACACTTCAGGACCTGAAATAATCCTGCCTAACTGAGATGCAGATACCAGTCTCTTCAGCCCTTCTCAGTATTGAGTGAAATATGAATAGGAAGTGTTGTGATGAATCAAACTGAATCTAACTTTTGAAGGTGCCTATTGCCTGTTCAGGAAGCTGTTAACCTCCTATGTCAGTTATGTGCTTGAAACCTGAATGGGACAAATCTAGCAAAAAGAAAATAAAGTGAAATGTTTTGGAATAATGCACTGGCTATACAAAAGAACCTCCTGGCAACACAACCCCGTGAGTCATTAGAATAACTAAAACTGGCTTGCAATACAGGAAAGTGAGGGACTGTTGAACAGAGGAATAATAGTGAAATCAAAGGAAAAGAAATGAATGCTATTTATTCAATTCAGGGTAATGTGAATGAGAGCATATTTGTACTGTTCTAGCAGGTCAGTTCATGATCAAAGCCCTTTAAAGCAATAGATCTCTTCACAAAATTTATTTGTACTAAAAAATTAATGTGACAAAGAACTATGATACCAAGCAGCCAAACAAACTAAAGATGTATTTTCAAAGTATTTTAGATATATTTTCAAAGTCTTTTATCTTATATTTTCACTCCCCAGTAGATAACCATTTTCTCATACCTCTGCCAAGTTCATGCAAGTCATATTCTTTTATTTCATCTTCATTTGTTATTAAATTTTCCTAAAATTTGCCTTTTGTTTTCAGTATCTTTTTAGAAGCTCCTTATTGTACACTTTAAATATATGGGCCACATCCTTTCCAAGTCTTTCCCTGCTCCAGGCAAAAGAAGAGTAGAAATTTGCAGCAAATATGCTAAATGTCTCTTTCATATCATCTTCTGGGAAGAAACTCAATCAGTAGCTCAACCTCCACATCCAAAATGTCTTTAATTGATTTGGCACTTGATCTCCCAGGAATGTCAACCCTTTTCATTGCAGAGTCTGTGGTACATGTAATTCTGCCATGCATTCTTCCAAATTCAGTACTGCATTGTGGTACAGTAAACAATTGTGATCCAAAATGTGTTGCAGGTTTTTCTACAGATTGCAAACAGAGGAATATACAAGAAGTGGAAAAAAACCCAAAAAACCTACAACAAAAACAAACAAAAAAGGACACAATATCCTACAGCCCAGACTGCACTTTTTAGAGCTCTGGCATTCTTTCTATACAAAATCTGAACGCTTCCTTACCAGTCTGTGTGATTCATGCCTGTGTTGCTCTGTTCTCTGTTTTGACACTTGGCTGGCCCATCTTAAGGTACTTTGAGATGGTACCATGATCACTGAGACATCAGAGAGGGTACAAAGGCCAAAGCAAGAGACTGCCTATGAGAAGCTCCTTGTTTAGCTGTTTCATTTATCTCGGCACACATACCCTGTTCTCTTTTCCCCACCTCACGCTAGTGATCAGGTCTCTCTGGTGCGCTGACCAATTCCTTAATCACAAGAATGATCACTGAAAGAACTATGTACAAATGAAGATTAATAAGTAATAATAAGTATTCCTACAAGTAGTTACTAGGATTGATTTGAAAAAGCTTTTTCAAGTCTAAATCCCCACAAGCACTGAAGCTGTCTAAGTTCACGCCAAATCAGGAATCTCAAAATGAGGGTAAAATGGGCCTGATCCTGTACACATGGTCAGAGTGCAGCAAAATGTATAGGCAGAGGATGCTTCTCTCCTTCACACTAAAAATGAAGCTGTTCTGAGAGGTGAGTGGAAGAAGCTCTCCTCTGGCAGACAGCAGGGGATGGGTTCAGGCCATCCACGTACCTATTCTGCTGAGTTCCTTGGGTTCAGCTCCCCTTGCCACAGCTATTTAATTTGGTATAAAAGTATTCCAAAGTGAGGGTTTGTACCGGGATGTCCCATTCTTTAGGCAAATTCTCTCACCAGTTGTTCGGAAGAGTATTTTGTATTTTGCTCTTAAGCAGACAGTGAGTGACTCCAAATTACAATAATTTCCAGAATCTCACTGTCTTCTGATTGATGGGCTTACATGAAACCTATTCTGTATTAAAGAATTGCAGAGTGAAAACTACGATTTCCCAGCAGCACATACTTCTCTTCCTTTCCTCAATTTCGCTTTCTTTGGACCTTCTAGGACACTTCAATTTGCATGAAGGCAAATTTGATATTCTCTTTGGCAGAGACGTATATTAGTGAGGGGGCACATGGAAATTCATTGGCAGTCACTTACTGCTTCACTTTGGATTTTTAAAAAATCCTAATCCTATGTAGGAGTAGGCAATATTTTAGAGGAGATTTAACAAAGACTTTGGGGATAGTTGATCATGGCATTGTCTGTTTTGCAAGGTCAAAGCAGAAGTTATTAAAAGTAGGAATTTTATTTAAGGAATGGATGGCATATATTTTTAAGTGATAAGCCCATGGGATGTTAAATATGTCCTCCTGGAAATTTAAAAAATGTAAACTATCATTACTCTGTTCTGTTCTGCAGTTGCAAGAGCTGGTGCCAGAATTTTTTTATGCCTGTGGTAACAAAATCTCTCCCTCTCCCTTTGCCCTTAGCCAGCCTTCCCAAGGCAGAAATTGCAAGTGATTTTAGGAAGAGGCATTTTGCACTTTCTACATATACACTTGTGCATACACATACATAAATCCATGCACAACGTGGTGGTTGTTACCTGAGTTGGTTTGGTCTTCAAAGTCCCCCACTGAGCCAATGGACAAGAATGCCCTTTGTGAACAGATGACTTTTTAAAATACTGAAGAAGAAAATTTGCTTTACTAATTGAGGGAAATCTGAATTTTTCCTCTTCACAGTGAGTTATTTCTTCTTTACATAGCTCTTCCACTTGCATTTTGTGTGGCAAAATGTCATTGTCATCAACATAAGCACCATATGAGGAATGCTTTTGGCAAATTAATGTTTCTCATATGTAGCTTTTATTACTATTTTTTAATTGTGTAAAATTTCAAAACCCCATTTTAATATTCATTGCAGTCAATGGGAAGACAGTTGTTAACTCCCACAGCCTTCAGATTGAGACACACTGTTGGGAAATGGGTGTACTAAAGCCCATTAGAACAGAATTGTTTTTTGGACTTGGCATTTTTAAACCCTCTTGTCTTTGTTTTGTGAGCCACTTAGTTTGTGATCAATAAAAAGACGTTATGCTGTCGTACATGCTGTAACTGAACCAATAACTTAGGTTGCACTGTAACTAAATCACAACCTTTGGACAAGTTACAAGGAAAATATATTTGCTTTATTGATTTTTAGTCTCTTCTATGCTGATTGATCATTTACTTTAAATACAGACTGAAACAAGGATATGCAAATGAATAGTTCTTTAGTCTGACTGAATGTCATATACAACAAAATAATCTTTTGTGACTTCACATAAGAAAGGATTTAATTTCTTCCTTTACTGTCTCTGTTTGCAAATACTTTAAAACAGAAGTAGTAAGAAACTAGTTTAATTATTATTTTTGTTGAGGAACCAGACAGGGACATGGTCTGGTTTTTTGAATATTTTCTGATGAAAACAACTTGCATTGTAGCAGCCAGAAGTCTGAAGCAGGCTAGGGGAAAAGGTGTCATAGGTATGTTACAGACCTCTTGGAAAAGAGTGTCTTGTTCTGGTAACAGTGCAGTCTAAATTAGGATAGTTCCACTGACTACACCTTTGTTCTCTTTGTTCCCTACAAAATTGTTCTCTAATTTTAATGAGATTAAACATATGGTGTTGTTTCTGCTGTCTGATTAACTGTGACATTTTTGAAGAGAAGAAAAATCGAAGAGATTTCAAATTAGCTGTAAAAATACTTGCCCTGCAATTCTTTAACAAATATTTGAACAAACTTCTATAAAGAAATTGATGGAAATTATATTATGTGTTTCTTTAGGCACTGTCATCAATCCAAAACAGTAACCTTAGGAAAATCTGTAGAATTACATATATTGTGCTTTAACAACAGACAGAGACAGAGCCTTTCTCCATGGTGAGGTCTGCTGTGCAAGAGGGGGAATTTTACAGAATCACAGAATATGCTGATTTGGAAGGGACCTGTCCCAGGAGTCACATCAGGTGCCTAAGAGCATCGCCCAAATGCTTCTTGAACTCTTTCAGGTTTGTTGCTGTGACCACTTCCCTGGGGAGCCTGTTCCAGTGTCCAGTCACCCTCTTGGTGAAGAAAATTTTTCCTGATATCCAATCTAAACCTCCCCTGATTATTTTAGCTCAGGAGCACTCTGTACTAGCAGGGTCATAAAGCTTCCAGGCAGAGCTGGCTGGCACTCAGCTTGCCCTTGGTATCGACAGAGAGTCCCAGGGTTTTTCTGCGTGTCCACATAAACATACACACATACCAAATGTGGGAAATTGTCTGAAAAGGACTGCTGGTCAAGCATGGATTGGATAGTAATAGATTGCTGCTCTCAGAAAACCCTTTCACAGATAGCACTTTTGCAATACCTATAAGTAATGTGTCATTATTATTTGTTAGCACTTTACGGACATTGAACTGATGTGTGCGCCTTTAAAACCTGGGGTAAGACGTTATAATAATATTCAGATATGAAAAAACAAAAGTCATCCTAGTTCTTATTTCCAAACCCAACATTAAGGGATCACATAAATAGCTGATTTAGAGGGATGTTAAACTCAAATGTCAAGTTGCATGCAAGGGCTCAGAAATGGTACTTGTTTGAACTCATAACTATCCATCCTTCTGTAGGGTAGATAAGGCATTGACAAAAAAAACATTAAAGGAAAAATAAAAGGCATAGGCTGCTTCCGAGTCCTCCTTCCCATGAGTCTTATTCTCAGGTGCTCCTTGCTCTGTGTGATTGTGTACTGTGCTCCTGTTTTCAGGCTTACTACTGCTGTGTCTATCTAGTAACTATTTGTTCAAATGCATGATACGACAAAAGCACTGACACATATTCATTTCTTTATATGTATACATATCAGAAGTGGTGTATTTTTACAACTGAACAAAGGCAAGCTTACCAGATGCTTTTACATACTGAAATAAAACATTACTCTCTTCTTCCCAAGATAATGATTCATGAAAGTCCTCTTTACTATTCTTCACTTCTTTCTTATTGTCTGAGGCAAAGGTTTGTATGTTGTCCCTGCTTCAAGAAATATATGTATATCTCCTTCAGAATGCAAGCAACAAGATAACCACAGCTTCTTTATCAAGAGACTGAACTTTAACTTTCTGATTAAAAAAACTGGAAAGGAAAATCAAGTTTGAATCAATAAACTGGCATAGTAAGTTAGGAAAGAGAAGCAGGAAGATATATAAGATATGGAAAATAGGAAAGAAATTGGACAAACTTCTGTGGCCATTTTGAAGGGTAAAATATATGCATCTTGAGATTCAAATTCAGATTGGCAGACAAAGATTTTGCTTAGGTCAGAAATTTCTACGGTGTTACAGTCTCACCTGTCCTGCGTGTGCAGTGTTTGAGACTTCTAGTCTTATATAAAAAAATTGCAGAAGTCCTTATGTGGTACAAGGGATTCTAATCCATTCTGATTTTTTATTATAATATTACAGTTATTACTTGTTGAATGAACATACTTACATTGTTATTTTAATCTTATTATACAGAGAACTTTTCAAACTATGCAAGCAGTGCAGCCCTCTCTCGTTAGTGACTCATGTATGAACTTACCCTCTTTCTCTTCAGAATTATTCCATTCTGTAAATGAAAGAAAAACAAAGGGAGTGGTGGAAAACTTTAATTTCAGACTACATGTTGTTCATGAACTGTTTGTTTAACTCTATTTGTATTGGTTGGGTTGATATCTGTGTCACATGATAATTTTTTCCTTCATGATCGGAAGCTAAAAATGAATCACAAAACAATCACTAGTGACTAACAGCAATCACTCTCATTTTTATTATCTAGTCACAACAGCAGTTGGGAAACATTTTAGTCCCAAATATTTTCAGAGTAACCTGGCAATTGTCGGCATTCTCAGAATAGAGAATGTGATTGAGAATGACCTACACTGTCCGTGTCCATTCACACACACGTTCGTTGATACAAAGATCTGTTCACCACAGAATGATTTTTCACAGCTTCCTTGACTCACCTATTTCACCACCAGTAAGTTATAAGTGCAATTTGGTGACGTTCTCCTATACAGCAAAATGACGTAAGTTATAGGTCCAAGTCCTGTTTGCACAAGCAAATCCTGCAGACAAGAATTTACATCAGCGACAATGCAAAATCCATTGTCCCTCGGCTTTTGCAAGTGGAAACCCCCTGGGAAGTTGGTCCTGAATGATTTTCTGTTAATTATCTCATATTTGTCCTTTCTACCTACAGTCACACAGTGACTGTTGTGTGCCTCCAGTAAACATCCCGGCAGAAACTCCTAATGAGGACCTAAAGATGCCCTGTGTCAGGAAAGAGATCGTGGCCTGGCTGAATGAGTGCCCCAGCTCTTCTGGCACTATGAATCCCTCAGGAAGGTTGTTTAAAATCTGATTTCAAGTCGTGTAAGCTGCATTTTTTTAATATATATTTGTGGCTCTGCCCTCACAAATCTATGATTCATGACAGGAATGCAGCTTGGATCTCTTGCAATGTAAGCAGCTGCAGATACTTCAAATACTTGGGTACATGTGATCCAGCAGCTTGCTATAAATTTGCCCCTAAAAATAAAGTAACAAGTGATTGAACAGTGATAGGAATTAAACATGGCAGTGAGTGAATGGAATGCATAAGTCCTTACCTCAGAAACTTTTATTAAGGCAATTGCTATAATTAAAACCAAAATGAAAAAAGAAACAGTCTAGAATACTATCTTTGAACAAACTTGCCACAAGATTCCTTTAAAGGTTTTTTTTAAAGTATCGTTGGACACTGAAATAAAGTATTTGCTGGTATGCAATGTCACTGAGCATGATATTTATGTTGTTACATCATCTGAGAGTCAACTGTATTTCCACTTTCCATGAGTTACTGAACTAATTTGGTTTCAAATTTCCCCTAACATTTTACCGTGTGAACAAAACAGGCAAGTAACAGCCCTGAGCTTTTGATGCCAGAAGGATATTTTACTGTATGATTTGTCTGGAAGCTGACTGAAAGATTTCAGGATAAACAGAAGAATTCCCACTGACAACAATTAGCTTTGAATCTATCTCTGATGACTGAAAGTCATGGTTTATATAGCCTCTTATATTTGTATTTCTCATTCATTTGCCCTCATTTTAAGACCGACACCGTCTGTGTTCAGTAATCCACACAGGATGAAACAGCATGTCAGCATTTCTCTGAGCTGATGCTTCCATGTCATCCCTGTTTTCACACACAGTTTTAATATAGAACCTTGAAGAATATGGAAAATTTTAGAAGAGAGATTTCATGGTCAAATCATATAATTAGATTCCACTAGGAAGTCTGAGTCTGAGCTCTCTAGGGTCTTGGTTGAGGATTTCAACCTGGAAGCCAAAGAGTAAATGAGAATTGGGTTTAGCTACACTGCAAACCTCAGTTCCAGAAGAAGTAGTTTTTGTCTAAGAGACCCATCTGAGGATCTGTATAGCCTCCTCCATACAAGCTTCCTCTTTTGCAGGCCTTTGTTTCTGCTGTCCTGTCTCCTCTCTTTCCCATGCACGCAAGAACAAAGGTGCAAAACTTGATATTTTTGAAAGGGAGTACAATAGACATAGATTTTTCAAGTACTTGTGTGCCTCCCTTCGTAACTCCTAAATTTCTTCGTCTAAAGGCTGGGCATTGGCTCTAAGCTCATCTCCCAGGCTCCCTCTTCATCAAGAGAAAGATAAAGGCATCTCTAGAAGGGGCAAGTGTGTTGGGGATTGAATTGGGGAGGAATGCCAATGGAAAAGCTGACTGAATGTTAAAAGACATTGCTATTTCCTGAAGGCTTTGCTGAGTTAATTGTAATTCAGCCCTTATACTGACAAAACTAATTCTGAAGTTCATTTGTTTAAAAACACATCTGCCTGGTTACAGCATTTCTGTTTTTTCCCCTGACACTCTGCTCTCATCCCAGTAAAATCTATGTATTGCAGTGCAGTAGCAGTATTGCAGTCTTGTTCAAATAAATGTAATATCATTTTTCCCTGAAGAACCCTGTCCATGTGCATCTGTCAACTGTGCTTTGTATCCCTCTTTTCAAATGTGATAGGACAGGAGGAAAAAAAAAATGTTTATTTTGCTCTTGAATGCTGCACAAGCTGTTTAATATGTTTCTTATGAATTGCCATTAAGAAAGGATTCCACATTTAAAAGGAGGCTTAGGAGGATATAGGTAAGTGTGAGTGTGGTCTTTTCAGAAGAATGTTTGATTGAAGACCTGTTTTCGGACATGAGGTAAGGAAAAAGATCACTTAACCTCACTTGAATAAGTGGAGATTAAAGGTTAAAAGCTTTAAAGCTTTAAAATGCATTAGCAACAGAACAGTAAATACAATCCATGGAGACATGGAGGAATTAGCAAAACAAATGTTAAACTAAGAAATGCACTCTAAGATTCACTGGAATCTCCACACAAAGTCTGAATGCAGAGCACATTTAAATGTTTCACTGGTTGTTTTAAAATTGTCTTCGTGTTCCTTATATTGGCTCTAATGGACATTATACTAAGCCTTGCCATGAATTATGCAAGCAACTTTTATGTAGATGTTTCCATGTTTTAGCTTGCCTGGAGTTTTGTAGTTTTAAAGGGCAAATGTTACGATATACCTCATTTAACCTATTGCTTATTTGCTTGGCGTGTACTGCTGATGTATCAGTAATGTAGGCACAACCCTGTTCAAAAAATTCCCATACAGTATTAAGGAGAACAAAGTGACTGTCGTTAGTGATGTAACCTTATTGTATTGTAGACACAATGTAATTTCTTATAAGTACAACATCTGCATAATTACAGTATTTGACTTGGATATCTATATACTAACTTGTATCATGGCTACATTCAACAAATGCTTTTGTTTCTCTGTTTACTAATTTTTACAGCTCAGTAAGTCCCACAGAGCCTAGAACACTTTCTGAAAACAGTTCCTTCACAAGATAGAGGAGTGATCCCAGGCAGGACATACTGCAACAGCCTAATTGTAAAGTAGGGAAGCTGTGTATCAGCAGAGCATATCTCTATGTGAAAAGGTTGAACAAAAAGTAAAATTGTAATTTTTAACTATTTCCACTATTGAAGTAGTGATTATAATATATACATGTGTATAAAATGAAACATTAATAGTGAATATTGGATAATACCTGAGGTTCTAACAGGGCTCTCAAACTGGAAGTCCCCAGACAAGGCAGTCACAACCAACACCTCTGCTTGATCTGCTGCATGCAGGGCAAAATATTACTGATGGTGGAAATCTTGTGTTTGCAGATGCAACAGATTTGGGATTGCACCCACAGAAGTCAGTGTCAAAATTTTGGTCTGCTTCAATCACATGATGACATGGTGCATGGGGGAGACTACAGAACAGAAAACAAACAAAGATTTAAAAACATAGGTTATATTCAAAAGTCTGCAAGTGTAATTATAACATGTAACTTTTAAAAGAATGGGAAATTTGAAATATGTAGTAGTTTTTTGCTAGCATGAGCCACACCTTTCTAAAATTTGACTTCTTAAATCTTCCAGTTAATATATAACAAATTGCTCTCATTGCAGAATGTTCAGATATAAGAGCTTCTCAAGAGTGACTGAACTTATTTTGAACTTTTATTTTCATTTAAACTCTCCATTAAGGAATTTGGGAGGGTGAGCAGGGTAGAAAGGCATTTGTTTAGATTCTGCTTTTAATAAAGTTTTAACACTTTGATATCAGTCTCTGATTAGATGCAGTATCCCACATTCCAAAGTGAAGACAGGCTATTTGCTCCCTCTCTCCTCCACCTAACACATATCTTACTTCTGTCTTTTAAGCAGAGCCTCTGATTCAGCCTAATTATTGTTATTAGCAGCAGTTTTCTGCAGAGCAGCATTCCTTGCTGTGGCCTCTCCTTTTCGACTCAATAAAGGATTATCCTAAAACCCAGTCTATTAATCCTATTTCCAGTTACATTGTGAGGAGGAGGGTACTAGATTCCCTGTGCCCATTCTGTGTTTCAAGCTTGGCCCCAAATAATGGATTTTTCTGGTGTTTCTCACATTACTCTGTAAAATGCCTAAGGATGGGATTCATCTGCAGTGTAAATGTGTGCATCTAAGCAAGTCCTGGTTCCTTTTATAGTCAATAGATATCAATAGACACTCTGAGTGTGTGATTCATCCCATCTCAAGATAGACGTCTAATTTAGGTCAGGTGACTCACTCCCTGGAAGTACTTATTGACTATAAAGGGAATCTGAGTGACTAACCCAAAGATTTTTAAAGCGAGGTGAGGTGAAACTCATCCTACATGCTTCACATCTTCAATACGCTTCTCCTTGAACAGTTACTCTCGCTGTATTTAACCCAGATCCTTCACAGAGCCTGCCACCATTTCCCAATTCTCCTGTGAAATCCTGTCCCCAGCTTTCATTTCAGTTCTTCCCAGCTGGGAAGAGAGTCCTTAAACCTTGCCAGTCTTTCTTTCCCTGGATACTTAAGGACTCCATTAGTCATCCTTTTTGTCAATTATCACCCAGGACTTCAGCCCTGGTATCAAATATTGTTTCATCTTTTCATGCTTGCTTCCTGAGGCAAGTTCTTTTTCTTAGCTCACCTTCAAAGAAAGAAAACTTGTTTCTTTGCTTAATATTAGGAAATGGTATAGAATTTTGAAGTTCCAAAATATTAAATCATGAGAAACAATTGATTTGTTTATTTTACATTTAGGATTTTCTTCAGCCATTTTAGTGGTTACAGCATGTGGCTTTCCGGCTATGTTAATTTAGTTCTACCTCTCCCTCTCTGGCTTATTCGTCAGGGAAATCTCAGTGGAACTTGTATTTGCATTTTCAAAAATAAATAATAAGTTTTAATTTTGGCCAGTGTCTTCCTCCTGTAGTGAGTGAGAGTTGCTGAGTGGGAGTCTCTATCTCTCATGTGGTCGCATAAATTAGAGTCCTGATCAACGATGACAAGCATTCTGCTGGCTAGACAAACATTAATCTGGTTAACTCCCCTTCTTCCCACTCCTTCCTGACACAGAGGAAAGAAGTGCCTTTGGAGAAAGTTTGAGATGTGGAAGTTGATTTTATTGTAGCTATAATGTGGCAAGGGGGCTTCAAACACCTTCTGGAGTTTATGAAATAAATTCCAAGCGGAAAATAAACAAGTTACACAAAGCATAAAACGCTGTTTTACTTGTTTGCTTTCTTCTACAATAAACAATAAAATAATTCTTTTTATTGCTTATGAGATCTTGAAAACATTCTTTTACATATTCATACAAATATTTAAATCTGAAAGTCTGAGAGTCTCAATTTTTTTAAGTGCAACTTTTCCTGTAGCAAACAAACCTACTTGAATAATAAAATGGATTGCTACATTTAGGATCAGAATCCTATGGAATTTTTTGTATTTGGTATGTAGTTCTTTCATATATTTCTCTACATCCTATTCAGGATGCATTCTTCGTACTTAATAAAATGATGCACAGCCTGTGGATAGCTTCTTGTAATTTAGGAGGCAGAGACAACACCTGGAGGTGAAGTTTCCTGAAGTCGTTTATGTATCAGGCATGAGTGTTTGTGATTGCTTCACTCCCTTTAAGGGTTCCACAAACTCCTTATCAGGGGTTCCATACACTATTGTCCTCATTACCAATTTAAACCGCAGTGATGCTGGTGCTTTTTAAAATTTGAAGCCCAAGGAAGTGTATTCTTCTGTCTATCCCATTTGTCACACATTTCTTTTTAACCTGGCGTTATAAATACCTTTCACTCAGAGGGAAGAGGTTTTTAATTTTTTTTTTTAAGTGAGGGAAGTGTTTAGAAGATTCCATATACAGTTGACTTCAGGAAAGAAAGTCTGTTGTTTTGATCCAGAAAGAGTTTTTATAAGGGATAAGGAAAGGAAAATATTCTTGAAAAAACAACCCCCTCCTCTGAAGTTGTATGTTTTGGAGCATAAGGAAACATAATCAGGATCTTCTGTTTTGATTAGGAAAAAAAAATTAGCAAGACAAAGTTCATGGTATTTATCTAGTATTCATAGCTCATTACAGACGTTATGCAAAATTGCGAGCTGCCAACAGCAAGTACTGTTTCTGCCCAGAAAATGTACAGATGCTATATTTTAAAAGAGTAAGATGCAAGGTCTTCTGTAGGATAATTTTCAAAGTTATTTACATTTGACTGAGACTATGAGTTAAAAAAAAAAAACACAAAAACAGTCCAAGTCCATCCAAATTCAATACCTGCAGCTTTCCATTATTCCATTCTGAAATATTATCTTATTTAATTATATTTCCTCTGTCTCATTTTTCCTCTTCTATAAAAACCATAGAAATTACTGTCACTTTGATCCTAATGTGTTGAACATCCTATGTAGTCTGTGAAGGAATTATTGCAAACATGGCCTTATTTACTATATCGTCCTGGGACACTTATCTGCTTGTAGCTGCAGAACATTTTTCTCAAAACACCTAATTTCCAGACACTGAACAAGCTCTTCACCATCTAAGTCCTGAGAATATCAAACCAACAGTCATACAGTTCATGAAAAAAACACACTTTTATCCTATAGCTCAGGTGTTGCAGAGCAGTTTTACTAGAACTTGTGTAGGACCTATAACAATCCTATTCCTATAAAAATAATAATTACACCACCACCATCACCACTACCACCAGCTGCTGCTATGTTTCATGAGAAAGGGTTATCTGTGTATTTGAATACTGAAAATTACCATCTCAAAAGCCCACACTCAGCATCTTCACATTTATAGGTGTGTGAAAACTTCAGATCCCTTTGATCAGCACCTTTAAAGTTCTGTTTGCTTCAAAGTTCTGCAGCTACACACACGTGTGGAAAGTACCTGAGCCTTGGTGGAGCAGAGCAGCTTGCTGCTTGTTGTTCACTCTTCTGCCCAGGCCACAGCCAAACCTCAATCAATGCACATCCTCAGATGTGCTGGGTAGCATTGTGTGCCCTTGTGCATGCTATATGGGCTGCTGCTTTCTTCGCAATCCCTAAACAAGAAGGCAGAGATTTTACTCTCCTTACTCACAATTCCTTGCCTCCTCATATTTTTAGGAACGTGTGGCTTGTGGACTCAGCCTTACTCACTTGCAGAAGATCACCGTAGAAAAGCTCTGTGCATTTATTGTGAGAGCACAGCGTGAAGGCAGCCACACTGAATGTGACCACACATCCTTAGAGTGCAGTATCCTGTCACAGACAGGAGCCAATAAAAAAAAATTCTGGAAGAAAACTGTAAAGAACAGGGCAACCATTCATGGTGATGGACAGAAGGAGGATCTTTTGCATGCTGCTGGCAAGTACTAGAGGTTTTTATTTGATAAGTACAGGCATTGCAACATTCACTGGGGAAGAGGATAACAAAAAATAAACAGATCAGAAAGCAAAAATTAAAAGTTCTTTGTTCATTTTAAGTAGTGCACTTGGGAAAGACTACAGGGCAAAAGCAAGTGAGCATGATGGCTCTGGTGAGGCCCAGTCCCTTTCTGAAAATGCTTTCCCTGCCTGGAACCCTTTTGCAGTCAACCTGCAGTGTTCTGCACCCCTGTGTGATGCTCAAGATCTTCTTTGCAAGGGCAGGCTATGTGCAGGGTACAGTGTGAGGTTTGTTTGGGTTTTTTATCTTTGGATTTATAAGCTGCATCATTTCAGCACATCTTCATGAATGTATGTCCTATTTAAGAACCAGAATCAATGACTGCTGAAGCCAGTGTGATACCCTAGGCCTGAATTGCTAAAAACTGAAGATTTTTCAGTCATTCCAAACAGTTTGAGTACTCAGAATGCACAGTTTTTCTCAGTGTTTCTTTGATTAGCCTTTGTTTCATTTATTATTTCAATAATTTATTAATGCATGCATTTTCCCTGTCCCATGGAATAAGTGTCTTGTTCAAAAGAAAAAAACAATTAAAGTGGCTACCTGTAGCTTTGCATGCCACAAGTGTATGTTTCCCAGGCAAAAATCTAAACTCCTTTAGTATACAACTGATTAATGGCAAGCAAGTACTACTTTGTTTAAGAGGAGCTATTTTGATGTGACTAGAAATTTCTTAACTAGACAAAGAAACCAGATTTTGTATTTCTTACAGCATTTGCTATTCATGGATTCCTTCCCAGTAGCATGGTTTTAGATTTATGGGATACTTAATATCTTTGCTTTACATTCCAGAAACAGAAAGCTGATATAAAACAGAGATTAAGATATCAAAAGCAATTATTTTTACCTTTTTTTTTTTTTTTTTGCATAAACAACAACAGTCAAGAATTTATTACAAATTGCAGTTGATTGCAGCAGATTTTTACAGTATGCATTTTTTAATTGCTTTGAAGACCAGAGATTTATAAGCGATACCTCTGTTGGGTCAGGGACTTTACCAATGTACTACAGTAAATTTTTATTTAGCAAGCTAACCTTCACTGGAATTATTTAGTATCACAGTTGCTTTGACTCAGGACAATTTTAAGATGCAGTTGAGCATAGCTGAAACAGCAGAGCTCTTCAGCCAGAAAAAGTGCATTACCAAGTCACTGATGTGTGGTGGAAAGCTTAGCTGAGTGTCTCTGCAGCACACAACTTACTGCACAGTGCAGATGCTTGCCCAGGTTTTAAGTAGTGTAGCCACACTGACATCCTTCTGCTGCTCTCTGTAGCTCAGGGCAGGCACGGGTATGGCTTTGCTGTCTTCTGTCATGAAGACATGCCCCAGAGGCAAAGGGATTAGCAAACTGCATCTGTGCACAAGACTGTGAGAAATACCACAGAGGCAGAGGAGATACAGAAAAACCAGAAAAGCTGCCAGAAGCAGTCCTGGGAAGTGGCTGGCAAAAGAGGCTCAGGACATGGTACAGACCTGCTGTCCTTATCTAAATCCTCCTGAGTGTAGGAAAGAGCAGCTTGAGCATTTGCCACAAAGAGGAGCAAAATAGAAATGTGTAAAAAAGGTGGTTGTGTCCATCACCAATTCCTCATGTAGTGCAAAGGAGTGGCAAAATTTCTACAGCTGCTTCATCAACGGGGTCAACATTTTGCAGTGGAATTGCTAGGATGACAAAAGAGAAACCAGTCTCTTAGTTCAGCTTAAGCTGCTCCTGCTAGTTGTATTTTTGTGAATTTTGTCAAAGAAAATATTGCCAATTATTTCCTATGGAACTACTCACATTACTTAAAACTTTTAGCTAACCATCACAATGGAGTTGCCCCTTTCAGTTATTCATTTTGACACCTGTTTTACAGGGTATTAATGCAATGGAGAATGGTAGAATAAAACATGCATGCCAAGCTCATTAGATCAGTGCTCAGCCCTGCACTCTGTGGTTGTTCTGTTAATTAACCTAACCATAAACCAAATTATGACGCACGTGTTCCTCATTCAGGCCTGTGTGCAGTCTGTGATGCCACTTTTGTCTCTGGACAATGGCCTGGTCATGTTATAGGTAAGTCAGGGGGTAGGATAAGCTTCACCTGGGAGCCTGTCTGAGCCAGAGTAGCTCAGCTTGCTGGAGTGCAAGGGTTGCCAGAACCTCTTCTGACATCCACATGGACACATGGAATTCCTCTCCTTAGGTGTGACGGGATGGTCAGAGAGAGCGAGTGATCTCCCAGTGCCTCGTCTAGCTGTGCAAAGTTCAGCTCTCGCTGTGACGTGCACGCTCAGCTCCGCACACAGTGCTCCTGCTCAGCATCCACCGGCAGCTCAGAGGGTGCGGGGCCAAACAGAGGCTCTGCAGATGGGGGCTAAAAACCATGGATTACTAGTGGATGTCTGCCCCCCACATGACCTGTTATACTCTCCAAAAGACCAGCGTGTCTCCCAGGAAATGCTTTTGGAAAGAGATCTAATAGTGCCTGTGACTAAGCAGCACCGTAAGACCAACTGCTAGATCTGTTAAAAAGGGTCTGATCCTTTTCTTTGGAAAGCCAGTGTTTGTCATTAGAAACTGAAGCAGAGAGGGATTCAAAGGTGATGATATTATGGGAAATCCAAATCTTTCTCCCTAATTATTGAATTAAGTCATGCCCTCCAGTTCCTTCCCTCCAGACTTGCTGATTCGGTGTAAGGAAACCTCATTCTTGTCTGCAGCCTCCAGGTCTTGGGCTGCTCATTCCTTCCACTGGCCTTGCAGTGAGAGACTTGGCTCTTCACCCATAGGAGTCAGGTGGTATTTGTCTCACTGACCATTAATCACCTAAAAATTGAAGACCAAATCTAAATAATTTATCTTGACTCTCTGCAGTCAATGGAAAGAATGAGATGTCTACAAAGGGCAGCTCATCTACCTATCTTAGAAAATTATGGTGGAATAAGATGAATTGCTACTTCCCGTTGACTTCCCCAGAGAGAATCAAGGTGACAAGTTTAGATAAGACAATTCACTTTTAGATGGCAAAAATAAGGAGAGGAATCTCACCCCACCAGAGTCATGGCCTCCAGCAACCATATATTTTTCTTAAAAAATGCATCTTCTGTTGTCAGCGACATTATTTGTTTCTTTCCCTGGTGTAAGTCAGATGAAGTCAGAGTCGCTAATTTCCCAGTCAAGCTGTACAGGATGAACACACAGTAGGCTTTCATGGCTGGCCAGAACATGTTCTTCGTATTAATATCTTTTTTTATTATGACTTTTCTATAGTCTTCTCTATATCATGACTAGTGCAGCAATTTCCAAAGATATGCTTTGAAAATCTATTTTAATTATTATTGTTGCTGTTCAGCTCTTCTCTCACAGATCTGATAAAACACAAAAGTTTATGTGCAAGCATACGTGAGTATGAATGTATGCATAAAAACAATAAAAGGCACGTGCCTTCTGCAAATGCTTTGCTGTGTTTGCAGTAGAAGTGGCTGCTGCCCCATCTCACGCAAGCAGTAATATGAGCTGAAACTATAAAAGTTAATGATTGTTTCTTCACCACAAAAAAAAAAACAGTTAGCAAAAACTGATTTTCTTCTAAATGAATTTTATTAATAGTAATCTGCACACTTTTTGAGTGGGGGTGTTCCTGGAATAATGATTGAGAGTGGAATAGAAAAGGTACTGGTAGATAAGGAAAGTTTTGCTTTCGGATGGTTAGAAATACAGCCAGAAAGAGGAAAAGCTATTCCATGCAAAATGCTGGCTCATTTTTCTGATGTTAAAATTGCCAGTAATTCCTCATTTCAAGATCTTTAATGTCAAAAGGACAGAGCTTCCTAGAAGTGAATGTCTAACGGCACAGATAATATGTATTGCTTTGCTCTTTGTGATGCTTGCCAGATTTTCAACAATACTTTAAAGGCCAAGCAGGATTTTTAGATTAGCGGGGCCAAGATAAGGTTAGGAAATTCATTTTCTTAAAATACCTTTTTTTTTTTTTTTTGAAACCGCTGGCTAACTAGATAAGTTGACTTCACGGTACTTTTCTTGCATGTGGTTTTCTTAGTGGGAACTACATAGGACTGAGATCTGAGAAGCTTTCAGGAACACAACACCAAAAGATAGATTGGAGAGAAATCCCCACTCCCATTTCCCTGGGCAGCATATGATGTATTATTAAATGAGTACTGCTTTGTAAACAGGATTATATTTAATTGTAATTAATCAGTTTCCATCACCTTTGTGTAAGAACTCTGTCAAGCCTGCAAAACTTTAATTTGTGAATATGCATTCAGGGCAATTTCACATGTTGATTATTGATTCAGAGGCCATTAAGAATGAATCTTTACATATTTTGACACAGTAATGGCTTGTGATGTAATTCTATACTCAGGAATTTTTACATTGTGGCATGTGTCGTCCAAGAACTCCTCATAATATGTATTTTTATGATATATTTTGAAATCTCACATAAAATGATTCTCACTTGTGCAAATGCACATTGTACAGGTTACACTTCTGATGAAGGAAGGAAGAAAAAAAAAGCAGACACGTTTTCCATAAGAGGCTGGACATCAGTAGCTCATCTTGGAATATTCTACAGATGAATTGAAATTCCTCTGCTTTAAAATATATATAACAACATCTCTTCCCAGTTACATAGCTACACACAAAATAGGTCGGGTTTCTTCTCTTTCAACTGCTGAGTTTTGTGTGGCACAGCATAGCAGCAATCCACACATTAGCAATAAACAGAATTTAATCTACACGCTATAGGAATTCTGGGAGACATCCTATATTTAGGCTGTACTCCGCTTTCCATTACAAAAGATTATTGTGACCTTTTTATGAGAAGCTATAATGCCTCCTTTGTATATAGTAGACTTTGACTTTTGGCAAGGGAAACAAATGCCTTTTCTGGAGAACTGGCTGACTTTTACGCTACTAACATTTCCCACTTTCCTCCCGACCGAGCTCCTCGGGAGTATGCTGGCTGCACAGCAAAGCAGCAACAAGCTACACAGCCCCATCTAAAGCTGGGCTGGTGCCACCAGTGATGCAGCAGCAGCCTGGGCTGCGCCGGGAATGCCTGGGAGCTGCCAGTGGGAGGGGACCCAGCAGCCCTGCTGCTTACCAACACGTGCTCACCCTTCCGCTGCCCAGCCTCTGACCAGGAATGCCGCATGGGCAGCTCTGGAGCGGAAGAATAGATATGGCTAACACTCCAGATTATTGATTTTCACAAATTTTTCAACCCATTTAGAACATTTTGTGATGACCAACAGCAGTGATTGAAACCTTACCTAACAAAAACTTGGGAGTCAGGTTCTCAGCTTTGTAAAACCTCAGCCACTCGTATGAAGCCAAAAATGACCCAAATTATTTAAAGATATTCAGCCAGATTTTGACGTGTGACTGAGCAAATCACTAACTCTGGAAAGAGTATTATTTAAGACCAATGACACAGTAATCTGCAGTTAGTTCACTGGAACATAATGAAGCAATAAAGCTAAATGATTGTGTGCATGTGTAGTTACATATCTGAGTCCTCTGTGAGTAACATTTATGGTAACTGTGCAATGCTTTCAGACACAGCTTCCCGACCTGCAATCTCACTGTCCTTTAGGAGTCTGCATTTATGGATCCCCACAACAGCCTTGGGAGGGAGGCCAGTTTTGTTATCCTAAAATTACAGGAGAGGAAAGCGAAACACCAATAGTTCAAGTGACTTGCACATGGCCCAAGCCAGGAACAGGAGCCAGGAAGCAAATGTACTTTGATTTAGGGCGGGTGTGCCTCCAAGTGATTACAGTTCGTGTTGCTCCTGCCTACGCCTGGGGTGTTTGGCTCCATGTTTTCAATCCCGACTGGGGCTAAACCGCAAGACCATTCTTCGACATTTGAATGATAAAGAACAACAAGAGGAAAGACTTTCTGGTGGTTAGGGTGCTAGCCAAAGCCTTTGCCAGACCTGGGTCCGACATCATTCTTCCATGCAGTTGCTGGCAGAAGTCCTCAAGACCTCGATGATCTTAGAGGTCTTTTCCAACCTTAATGATTCTATGTAGGTTGCTCAGCTGGGAATTACGGCAAGCATGCACTGGGTCCCAGGTGCCTGCCTAGGCAGCACTCTAAATCCTGCTACAACAGCCTCCTAGGTGAATGCCTAGAGATGTTTGGTTTTTGGTCAACCCCAGAGTCACTTGAGAGAAGGTCTGTTTCTCCCCCCCCGCCACTTCTGGACATCCCTGCCCGTGCGGGTGCTGTGGCTCCTATGTCACTCGTGTCTGTCGGTGCATGGAATATATGTTCAGTATGGGCACTATGTAATTCCAGGCGTAGCATGATTTGAATGTCAGACAGCAAGTTGCTCGGGTGCAGAGATATATATGGGGAGGCAAAAATGAGGAGACATTCCATTTGCTTTTTTTTTTTTTTTTTGGTTGCTGAAGAAAGTGCTATTTGCTAATTAATAGCACAGTTCTGTGCCATATTTTACAACTTCCCTGTATATATTTTCATGGTGACTTCCTTGAATCACATCCTAAGCTTCAGTACAGATTAACTTCCTAGTGTGCTTCTTTCCTGTACTTACCCTTAGTAAAGCAGATGAATGAGAAAAAACCCTCACAAAACAACCCATAAAATTACAGTCAAATCCATATGGGATAGATTAGGTTTTTAACCCAATTATAGTGATGTTTCAAGTATAGGCATCGTGGAAAAACTAACAAGAAGTTAGGAGACTCATTCTGATGAGATTTGATATCCATCTGAATGGCAACTTGGCTTTCAACCACAGTTTGGTTTTGGAATTTGTTGAAGTTCTTGAAAATTTCAATAAGACTGTATTTGAGTCTTCCATTTGACCCACCCTGAGCAGTGACACAATTTTATGCTTCAGGGCGCATCTCAATTCAAAATAGAAAAATGGCGTATTTGTGACATACAAAGAGAAAATTATAGTATCAAAGGGTACTGAAATTTGTCTATTGTCTTTTCAGTTACATAAATTAAAAAAAAAAAATGTTCACATATGTAAATGCTAAGAAATGGATTATCATGTAGGAAGGAGATGTTGTAAAAATGTAGGTTATGCTATTTGTAGCACCTTGTCTTTCTTCAGTGCAGAGAAGAACAACTGACTTACTTTCCCCTGCAAGAAACAAAATAAAATTGCTTCTGCTTTGGTTTGAGATTTTGCATGTTTGAAAATTTGGTGTGAATTTTTATGCTTCTTAATCACATCTGAACATTACTTCCATCCCTGGAAGCATTCAAGGCCACGTTGGATGGAGCCCCCAGAGCAACCTGCTCTAGCTGGTGGCAGCCCTTGCCCATGGTGGGCAGGGTTGGAGCTAGATGATTTTAATAGTCCCTTCCAACCCAAACCATTCTGTGATTCTGGGATTCTATGATATCCTGACAGATGCTCCTCTGTCTGTATCACACAGCAATAGTGAAGCTCCTCTGGCTCTGTGTGGGGTGAAATGGCTGATGGAGTACATCTAGGCTATGCATGATGTCTCTGGAATACAAACCCTTATGGTCACTGCCAGCAGTCATTATAGCAGATTTAAGGATGTATGTAAGACATAAATGCACCAGAACAGAGTTCTTTCAAAATAGGTACTGAAGTCAGGGAAGTAGTTTCTGAATGTGCTTTGCTGCAGGGTGAATATAAATAGAGCGGTGCTCAAAACATCCATGCAATGAAATTCTTTGGAAAGGATGAACTGCATATATATAAAGTTCTATAAGATGCCGAAATATGCCTATTTCAGCATGTGTGTATATTTGCAATACATAACAAATGCCAGGGCATTTTTATTTTAAGACTTCAAAACATTTTATATAACATGTTTACATTGTCATTCCAGCAAAATGATCATCAGAAAAGAACATCATGAGCTTTATATATAAATCATGTTTCAAATGCACTTATTTGATAAACCATACCATGCATGTAAGTTTGACAGGGCTGCAATTGTTTGCACTTTCCTGCTGGACCAATGAGTGAGTACTTTGCTATCCCTCTTTTTATCCCTTTGTGCTAATTATTGCATTGTGCTGCAGTACTGAGGGTAAAGATGTGCTGATAACCAAGACCTTTATAGAGGAAGTGTAGTGCTATGGAAAAGCAATTCTTAAGAATTTTTCTCAGCTTTTCTCAGAAGGGGTGCTTAAAGGTGCACTTCCTTTGTGGATACTGCTGGCAGTGCTGTCAATATTTCCCTTGCATGCCAGATTTTCCTTCCACGTCTGATCGAAGCCATGTATGCAATATGCTTAGGCCAGCTGCTGCAAGAGAACAATTGAGATGGCCTGTGGCAATTTCCTTTCTTTCTGGAAGACTTTCATGCAATCCAAGACACATCAATACCACAGATTAATTCCATATATGCTAAGAGAGTTCTTGAAAATGCAGGGGACAATTTCTGGAGACTCTGACACTGAGGTGTTCTTAGATGCCAAAAGACCAGTTCACAAGAGTGAGGGGAAGAAGGTTAAACCCTCCTATTGCTGAAATAACTGGAGTTCAGCTGTCAAAAAGCACAATCCACATGTGTAAACCTTCTCTATAATGGCAGTTCTGCTAATATTTAAGTGGGAATAAAAACCAATTAAAATTAAATTACACCTTGCATCTGCAGAAGGCTGAAAAAGTATTATCCAGAGTCCTATAAATGATGTCCTGACTCAGAGTATTGTTTATAGCATGATAATGAGGTAGACAGAAAGGAAGAAAAACCTAAAATGAAAATCAGCTATAATAACTCATTGAACTCCTAATGCCTTCTGCTTGTCCTTTGGCTGGGGAATCTTCCCTCTAAAAGCTGCTGCATCAGGTCCTACACATGTCCAGCTATTTTTAGTCTTGCAACAGGCTGTTTACAGGGGATTTGAAGTCTGGCAATCCAGATACTCTAGACACAGTTGGAATGCTCGCGCCTCTCCACAGGTTACACTTGGAATTAAAAACTGCGATGTGGCTCTGTCATTCAAACCTTATAGTGTCTGGCATTGGATATCCAAAAAATCGTGATGAAATAGAGCACTGTGGTTTTAATTTAAACTACTTAATGCCAAAAATATTCATGGACAACTTGTTGGCCAGTGGGCAAGGAAAAAGTTTTTGGTGAGCTTCCATTTAAAGACTATAGTTTTGGTTCAGTCAGGAATCATGATTTTTTTTTTTTTTAATTTGACAGCATTTCTTCCTTTTCAAATCGTATTTCAGATATTCATATTCAATATTTACCAGGCACTTCTTGAAAATTGGTATTACATCCCTCCTCAAGCATGGATTTCAGCAAATTTCTCATTCTCCATTACATGTAATATTATACCCATTCACATGACCAGTGTATATGAACTGACAAGATCAGCATAACAAGACATTCTAAGTTCTGAAGTACTCTTCACCATTATATCTCTACAAGCTTTTCAAATGAAATATCTCCACTACTTTTGAAATACCTTTAAAAATTAATTATAAATTATTTGTAACAATAAATATATACAACTTCAAATTGTTCAAAGCATGATATCACTTGGTTTTTGGTTTTTTAAAAATAATATGCATTATATGATTCTATGATTTATTGTAAATTTTTACAAGTTATCAAAATAAATATTTTTTAACCTTTTTTGACTTTTCAACATTTTCATATTGTGGGAGTGCTATTCTTAGGGCATCCTGTCAGTTCCAATTTAAATTCTCTTGTGTCATGTAGTCCACATATGCCTTTAGCATTTCTAGGTGCAATTTGCTTCATTAGTGATAGGAGTAAAGACTACTTTACAGTGAAAAAATTTAGTGTTAGTTTTCCTGTTGGATTTTCACCCAGAAACACAAAGAAAAAGCAGATGTGATGTTATTATTACCTGTCAAATACTCTGCCTTGAATTCTGTCAACACTGTTTGATATAAATTGTAAGCTGGAAACAAATGGAAGGTTAATGTTGATTTTAGAGCGACCTGAGAAACTTGTTTGTGTACTTGGTTCCAAAATGCTGAAATTTGAAGCCTGAAACCTCAAAGAGAGGTCAATGGGAATTTAGCATCTGAATGTCTTTGAGGATCTGAGCTTTGGTGCTGTAAAAGTGGAGCTTTTTATTCCAAAGACAGGCCTGAGGCCACTGTACTGATTTACAGATAGCCCCTTAACAGCCTCTCTCTTAACATGGGCTGTGGGCCCTCACCAGCTCTGATCTTAAAGCCAATTATGCCCTGTGGATGCCAGAACACAGCTTTAGGGTCCGACTTCCCTTATCTCAGTTTGGAAATGTCGGTATTTTTACTCGGTTTCTGAAACACCACCTCAGTCAGAGGCAGTGGGCAGGACAGGAGCACATGCACTTTGCTTTGTTTTCCCTCCAACTTGAACTCTGTGTTGTGAAACACAATCAGTCTGGCCATGGTCTACACAGCTGAGCTTTCCTTAGAGGCAGGAGCATTCCTCTGAAGGCAGCAAGTGTGAAAGATGATGTAAGGGGGTTTCTGACCCCTGTGGGTAATACTGGCGGACAAAATGAGGCCTGAGAAATGCACTTACCTTTTCGGACTTCCCAGAGAGCCAAGAGGAAAAGTCTAGTGGAACAAAGTCTCTAGTACAAGGACACAAACACTTGTACAATATTGCTATCTCTTAGATACTCTTCTGCTGAGTGTGAAGGACATTTGTGCCTACAGTGAATAAGGTAAAAGTAACGTCTTCTGGTAACTGAGCTGCTCCATCCCCACCACACACCTCTGACAGGAGCTTGTTGCCTTGTGTAGCCTCGTGCAATAATTTCAGCTTCTGCAGCCGTCCCTCCCTCATCCTCAATCCGTGCCTCCTTCCCAGGTACTGATAGCACATAACACATGCATGAGCTAACTCCCCAAGAATTTTGTCAGCTTTTTGATCAGCCTTTGCACCTTGCCCAAAGTTCTCTGTTGTCACAGCTACATTTCTAGCTTTGCCTGAACTAATGTGCAGCTCTGGTATGTTTACCTGAGCTTTAGTCCCTGAGAGTTATCCTCTGTGCGTCCCTTCCTTGCTTTATTAATTCCTTTTTTAATGCACAGAGTCCCTAGAAGGCAGGCAGCTCAGATAGGTGGTGACAGACAAGTTCCCTGTCCCCCACAGCCTTCTCTGTTCCCAGAGGCTGAGACCATGGCTGCTGTAAGCATTTGCTCTGAAAAGTCACTCAAGTCCAAATTGTTTTCTGGTTTGTGCTTCCAAAGGCGGGCATCAGGATGGGGAGGACAGTCTCGACAGTCTGCCTTTGTAGATAAAGCAAAGGAGAAGCCTAGCTTTAAGTGCCCTGAACCTGTTCAGGAGGAGTGGTGAACCTCATTAAACTGAAGTTAGCCTATCTGTGCACTGCCTTGATATCCCTGCCCAGCAGTCCCATCACTAGGTACCATGCAGTCCTCAAAGCTTCACCTGAAACCATCCCTGTTTCTCCTGATGGTCTCATTGCGTGTGATGAGAAGGAGCAACCACGGCTTTGACACGAAAGCAAATTCTTATCAATTAATCCTTTAAACAGTTTCAGGTGAGACAAGGTACTCTCTCACCACGACAGGGTCTGTAAGGTCTTACATGCCTACTCGCTAGTGAATGTAGGGGTGCTTGAAATGCCTGTGAGATTCTCCACAAGCTACTGGAAGGGCCAGGGCAAGCTCCACACATCTGTCTCAAATAGTTCTGGGGAAAGGGTCTAGACTACTGCCATCAGAGAGAAGTGAATTAAATTGTCTCCCACTGAGAGAGAGAGAGGGTCTAAAGCTGTCATACATGTACCTGCAGCTGCCTTCATGCTGGCTGCCATGTTTTCATGTGGCCAAATATCCAGAGAAGAAAAGAGAAGCACCCAAGGAGGAAAGAAGGGACTGAGGCAAGCTCAGTGATGCTTTCTTCCAGGCACAGTTGAGCCAGAGTTAGCCAACTGGTACTGATATACTCTATATTTGTGGGTCAGCAAGCAGCTTGCTGTGACTCCCAGCCTGTAGGAATAGAGTTAGAAATGCCAGGCTGCATAAAAAGACAATGATACTTTGCTTCTGGGAGAGGGCAGCAGAAGGGATCAAATTTTTGTGTGAATCTGCTGGAAGGCTCTGTAATGCCCTTCTGAGGAATTAACAGCACATGAGATCCATCGTTCTGCATTGCACCAGAGTTAATGAATTCAACAGTGATAATGTAAATGTATCACTTCATTGTCATGGGGTGCACATATCCCCTAAAGATCCTTGGAAGTGCAGCCCAGATCACAATAATAGCAAAGTAATAAATTTTATCTTCCAAATTTCCAGCCAGGCTTGTTTCATCTCCATGATACTCCAAGAGCTTCTTGTCTTCTTGGAGTATGATTTCAGCTGCCTTTTCTCAGCTGAAGCAGTACAGAATAGGGGAAGAAGTGATTCTCAAAATAAATGCATTCAAGTCTTTCAGGAGTTTATAGATCAGAAAAAATACTGTCAGTCTGAAACAAGGAAGTTGTGATTACAGGTGTACATGGAGGAAATGCTACAATTAATAAGGAGTCTGCTCCACCTTTGAAAAATTCAATAGGCTTGGCTCTGAGAGGTCAAGATAGGAGCAAGTTATTTCTAGTCCTGTGAGGCTTCTGAAGGAATGTGCTGTTGCCTCTGTGACACCTTGAGGACCCAGAGCAATGGTGGTTCTTACAGTCGACAGGAGAAGGGCAGTGCGGAGCACGGTGGGTGAGATGGCTGCAAAGGGCAGAGAGCTTTTGCAGCTCTCTAGAAAGTTACCACCTTCTTGAATTCATCTGGAGGAATGAAGATTGGTCAGATGTAGAATTCAGGTCTTATGTTAACTCAGAATATGATGCCACCCAGAACTGAAAGCAGTTATACTACCTTTGTTTCTTACAAAATTTAGAACGGTGACAGGCCTGGTGACATCAAGTCATTTTCACTCTGACGAACATTGTGCTGAAGATGCTGATGAGCTGCTTCACTTGTCATGCTTTCCCTGAATCCCAGAACCACATCAGAGCTCTTCAGGGTAACAGGTTCCTTTTTCTGCCTGAAAAACTCAGACTCACCAACATGTGTTCTGAGTGTGCTGACAAGCACTGCCCAGGCCTGATTAAAATAGACACTTCTTGCCTTTCTGAGTTATATTATAAGTCTATAGAGAGAAAATTGGTCTGTTTTTAATGAGTACTATTAATATCTCCTTTTATGAGAATAAATCATCCAATATCCTGAAGCCAGAGGCAGTTAGGTTCTTGTTTGAGAGACCATATCATCCTATTATCATTTTCATCTGGCAAGCAAATGCAAAGAGCTAGAATGAAAACAATGAATTATTTACACATTTTTGGTGCGATTTTTAATCTCATTAAAACTTTCTCAGACAGGAGTGAATTGTACAGCAACATTGGTTATTTGTTTCTCATTGATGGAGGTCAGACCCTTGGATCCCAATGTCTCTGGAAGGAGGCACTGCCTGGCTCTGGCTGCCTGGAATTCTTTGCACAGGACACCACTAAAGAGGGATATGCCCATCCTACTGTGTCCAGGCACCTACTCCGTTCGTGTGGGGGTCGTTCTCCCTCCTGGGCTGAGTTTGTGTTTGCCAGGTGACTGTGTCTCAAAGCCAGCGACTCCCTGTATTCATCCCACGGCTTTTACATTTTGAGCGCAAAGTCTTGTCAAATGACTGGTTGGGAAAAGTGCTTAAAATGATGGCAGGAGTTTGGTGCTCTTAAGGAAGTTACATTAGGAGTCAGACACCTTGTGTTCTGGCAGTAATAAACAAGTTTTGAAAGAAAAAGTAGAATCTGCATGCTTTCATGTAGCTTATGGTTTCATTTCCTTGCTTTTTAGCCTTGATTTGGATACATTGCATATGTAGCAGCCCCATGAGCTTCACAAGAAAGATTTCTGTGTATAAATTATAACAACTTTATTATTTCCTGGATAATAGCATTAAATTCTTAAAATGTCATCTGGATGCCAAATACTTAAAATTCAAGATGTGGTGCGTTTGAGAAAGACTCTTATCTTGTGTTACAGAAATTGTGCTTTTTCTTTAAGGCAAACAGTTATCCCTGAAGTCATTTACAAATAGATATTTTCAGTTGCCTTAATCAAGCTTTTTAATATACATGCAAATT
Organism: Origma solitaria; assembly: GCA_013397895.1. Lineage (NCBI taxonomy): Eukaryota > Metazoa > Chordata > Aves > Passeriformes > Acanthizidae > Origma > Origma solitaria. The sequence continues at coordinate 233,337 of VZRL01006106.1, forward strand.
GAAGCTGCAAAATGCTTGGATACACAAAAGCAAGAAATAAGTGCACATACTGTCTTTCTTTCTAGATATTGTGTAAGCACACAGTAAATATTTTTATAAATATCAGCATAAATACATGAAACACATGCTTAAAGGTAGTTTGTAAGATGAGTTAGGACTTAAAAACATAATTCAAAGACAAGGTAAAGATGAAGATTAAAACCACCAAAGAATAGGGCACTGAACAATGGCATTAAGCATTTACAAAAAAAAAAAAAAAGGACATTCTGTAATTTCTTGTTTTGAATTTTTTTGTGGGTGGAATCCTGGCTCGGCTGCAATCAATGGGAATTTTGGCATTGACTTCAATAGGCCTGAGTTTCACCCTGTGTTTTCAGGATAATTCTTCAAGGGATTTATAAGATATAATTTTAAATCATAACAGAAAACACCCACTAAGGAAGCTACTAAATATTTTTTTGGGAAGAACAAATGATTTTAAGATGGGAGCAATTTGAAATACTCTTCCAACTAATTTTCATTTGCTCTTGTTTAGTACAAGCTTGAGTTTTATGCAATGGGAAAAGCAAATATGTGTATGTGACTGTATATACTTGAGGATTTTTCTCTTATGAGACTTCTAGAAAAGTTGCAGTAGCCAATTTTTTTAGTTTTATATTTGATGAACTTTAATGAACTTGATACCCTTACCTATTAGATAAGAACCACATCTCGTCACTAGTCAGCTGGATAATTAATGGTTGCAACTGCTGTAATAAAAGCTCGTATTAATCCAACCTGCCATGGTCTGTTTATTATTGTGAAGCAACTCATGTATGACAAGCTGACAGCAAAATGTGGAAGAAACAGCAAAGGTATTCATGCGGATGGTTTGTTTTGGTGAGTGACATGCTGCGTTGGTTAACACCATCTGACACAAAGCAGGTAGCCATGTGTTTTCAAACGCCTGCTTGAAGGGCTATGGCAGACAAATAGGAGCCTTTATGTCGACTTCCGTGTGCTTTGAAGTCACTAATGAGTATGTTTTTGAATAACACATAGTGTGAAATCTCAGCTGAAGCAGTAAATACATTAGCATTAGGGCAACTATTTTCCATTCTTCCTCTTTCCCTCTACTTCCTGTTTTTGTGGTTTCCTGATGCTGTGCCTTGTTGGTGATTACAGTGTAAGATCTTTGAGACAAGGAGACCATCTATTTATGTATACACATACATATGTATGTCTGTGTACCTGTGTTTCTTTATGTGACATCTCATTTGTTCTGAGTCTTTTGCACACTCCTGAATTCCCCAAGCCCAGATATGTGGTCCCGTGACAATACACCTTACTGTTCCTCAGTTATAAAAATACGGTATTTTTATTATCAGCAGCTGCATTTTTTTTAATGCCAGTTACATTAAAATGTGAATCCCATGTGCTAGCTAAGATCGAGATAATTTTCAAGGAAGTGTTTTCTTAAAGGCCATGGAGTAGTACCAGGAGATTAATGCAGTGAAGAGTTCAGATCATCCTCTTTACTGTTTAGTAATATCATTCCTCTGCAGCTCTTACCAGCAGGGTTTGTTCATTGAGGTCAACATTTTCAGCCTAAGAATTAAATTTAGATTCTTCAGTCTATATTTATGTGTCTAAATATAAATGGTTTCATTTTCAAAGGTGCAGATTACTCCCGACTGGCGTTGACAGCATCTATTCCCATCTTCCCTGCTAGAATTATTAGCAGGCACCTTTGTGCCCTGCTGTGCCAAGCAGGGATTCCTGACATGCAAACACATGTAAATATCATGAGTGCCATCTGACAAATGTAAAAGGACCAGGATGAGGAAGGTTGTATGGACGCATTTCATGGGGGAATAAGTAAGCACACAAGCTGGGAAGATCAGAGCAAAGACTGATTATTAGATTTTTTTATTGCATTGAAGATCTGGTTAGACAAGTAAAAACGAGTCTCTTGATCCAAACAAAATCTTGAATAATGAAATGTGCAGTTACCAAAGAACCTTTTTAAGGAAATGTGTGTTCCTGTCAGAGGAGAGCTGCAAAATGCAGTTGTTTTGTTGACTTCAGCCTAGGAGAAACCTTAACTCTGAAGGACAAAGCTGATTGTCCACATCGAGTTTTATTGAGGCATCTGCATAAGGGCAGGTTCAAAACACCTGATCTAATTGGAAGTGCTCATCCTTTCCTTATGTGGTGTAAGTTGAGGGTAGCCAAAGATCATCAGACAAAGTGTGCAAAAACACCAGTGAATGCAGGTCAAGCCCATTCTGAATGAAGTATTCTCACTGACTTTAAATGGAATAAACATCATTTATGCTGCTTGAGACAATTTAACATATGTGTTCTTATATCTAATCCCTAGCCCTGTCCAGATTTGCTTTACATGTACACAGTAACTGACAATAAACAACTAAAATAAAATATTGGTTCTCCAAAGAAAGTTGGCCAATTCAGGTAAAAACATTTTTAGCTCCAAACTCTTGTACATACACGTTATTGTTCAGGTTCACGGATACCTTTGTTACCAGTCATCTTTGTACCATGATAAGTCTTCTCTTTCCTGCCACCACTCCCCAGTTTAAGTTGCTTTGTAAAGGCAGATTATAGTACTCTTTGCCCCCCTAATTCTCTATTATTAAAAAACCAGCACATATTCATACTTCAGATGAGAAGTTGTTACCTGAAAAATGCTAGAGGTCTTGTAGTCTTTGAGGGTATTTGGAACAAACCATTACTGTTTGCAGACTAATTGTTTGGTGAGAATAAGGCAAGCTACTTTAATGACAGCTTGTGAAATAACAATCTATGATATAGTACTTGGATGTAGCAACGACTGTGTTTCAAGCCAAGTAAAGAAACTGTCAGTATCTTGTGCGTGAGAAGCTTGTAGATACCCTGAGGTGACTTCATATAATTCTGAACCAGCAGGTAGCTTCTTGCATAGCTAATCATGGCATCGGCGCCTGGAGCAAGTGGAGGTGGTTGACAACGTACTTTAGTTTTAGATGAATTCAGCTCCTTTTGAATATCATTTTAATTCCCTGTTCCAGTTTCTAAAGTAGGCATTTGCATGCTTTATTTTTGCAAAATACAGAAGGTAACCTTGGGGAGGAGAAAGCATAGCTTATGTTAAAAAGCAAACAAATAAACCAAAACTAAACCAAAAAACACTCCTAAAACACAAACCTGATTTTGGCAACTCTTACTGTTGTCTTGTATAGCTGGGAAAATAGTAAAAAAAAATTAGTCTTTTTCTCTCTTTGAGCCTTTTCAGAAATATTTCAGAGATATTTCACAATGTAAGTCAGTTTTAGTATATAGGTTATTCATAAACAAATTAAACTGTACACATCTCAAACTCTGCTAGAAACTATGTGTGGTACATTAATGTCTCCTACCTCATAGAATTACTGATGTTTTTATGAAACAAGAGGAACACAAGTGGTTTCAAGATGACTGTCCAAAAACTCTTCTTTAAAACAGATGGTCAGTCCTTAAAACAGCCTGTAAGAAATGTCAGATGCAGAGAGCTCTTTAATGGGATTAAAGATGGGTAAGGACTTAAATGGGTAAGCACTTAAATACTTACCTTTGAAAAAGCCATTAATTCATACCTTTTAACACCTTTGAAAACAAGGGCTTGAGACTTTTGTTTCTCAGCAATACTCATTATGCCAAATAATGACACATTAACACTACTTTGACACTTCATAGCAAAAATTAAGAGAAAAAAATAGCTTGTTTTCATCTCTGTGAGAAATATTTTAAAACATGTATCAAACTGGATGTTTTATTCAGTGAATACTGGAAAAGAGCTTGACTGTTTATTCACCCTCTTCTATTGTCTTCACTGTATATAGACTATGTCTCAGACTCAATTCTGAAGTTTTGTGCATGTAGCACTACTTGTGTACTCATGTAAAAAGATGTAACTTGCTAAAAACTTGGATTTCAGCACCTGAGCTGACGTTGCTGGGCAAATTAAATTCCTTGGTTTGTACCCTGTTGCTTCACATCATAGGAGGGGAGAATAAAAATTATGAGAAGGACCATCTTACAATCACGTTAAAGGCACATAAAAGTTGGTCTCAAAGATGAAGTCACGTAGACAAATAATTCGCCAACAGCGTTTCCTCACTGCACAGATATTCCGAACTCCCCGCTATGCTTGCAGAGATTTTCCAGAGCTCTACTTTCTTTCTTTTCTATTTGACTATCTCTAGCTTTACATCTCTTGAGAGCTATTTTCTTCTCATCTGCCCATTGGCAGCAGAATGGACAGTGCAAAGGTTATCTGCTGCTGAGCCCTTTCTCTGCAGACAGAGACTTGTGAGGCTGCTCTGACAAAGAGCAGCTCATCATTCACGCTCATTATGCTCCCTTGCATGTCCCTTGGGGGTCACCAGGGAAGTCAGGAACTGGCTGAAACTTTCAGAAACTTTCCAGAAGCCTTCAGGGACTCTTTTGTCTCTGTGTCCTCAGTGATTTTGGATACAGTGCTGTAGGACTAAGCTAGTGTTTGGAAGGGCAACAGGAGGGAAGGGTGCTTTCCGTATAAATCTAGTAAAAATTTTGTGTATGAAGGGCTTAAGAAGTCTGGTGGAATATAAATACCTGCAGAGACTTTTTGCTTTCCTTCCCTCTGGAACAGTGTTGTCTGGCTGGTTGGGTGTAGCAGTTGAAACCTTCTCTTCTGGGAACAGTATTAATGGTCAAAAACTTTTATGGTGTGAATACAAATTTAGGTTGCTTGAAAATGGAAAGTAAACCTGGAGCTGGATGAGATATCTGTGTTGGCTAGTCAAAAATGCTCAAGAAATAAGCCATTTTTTAAAGCAGAAAAAATCCTTTTTTTTTTCTTTTTGCCTTTGGCAGTATAAGGAAATACAAGTCTATCTTAAGAGACTCTGAGTTACTAATTATAATTTATTGTAATTTTCTTGAAGAAAGGTTGTGTTTATATAAAAAAAAGAGACACAAAAAATCGTGAAAAAATTCTTTTGATCAAATTTTTAATTTTTCAAAGGATCTTAAAACAAAGAATATGGCCCTCTTCCTTTAATAATGTATCACATTTCACTCATTGTCTTTTCCTCTTTCCCTGCGTTTTCTCCCACTGAAAACATGAAGAATGCACGGGGAAAGGGACTGAACAGAATGAACAGTGTTCTCGTAGCAAGACTTTTTTTAAAATAAAGTGTCAAAGGATTCAAAAGTTGAGAAATATGTTTTCCAATAATTCAAAAATATCTCTGATGATTTTTCCAGTGAAAAAAGAGCATTAAAATCCATCCCCCAAAACAACAGGGAGAGGCAGAAACATTAAAAAGGAAAATCCTAAATAAAGCAAATATTTTTTCCCATCAGAAACAAAACTTCATTTTAGAATTAAATGAAAACTGTTTAACTGGTTTTGAAAGCATAACGTTTTAATCAGGGATACCAAAAAATTGAGTCATTTGGCTCAGTTCATCACAGCCAGTCATAACTGTGAAGCAGAATAGCCTGAGAAACAGTCAGGAAGTCACAGAGGACAGATCATCCACAGATAATCTGCAGGTCATGACTGAGGTCATTTAGCACAGAACAATCATGATTTTTTGTTGGTATTATGAGATCAACTCTCATAATATGATTTCCACTTGGTCATGAGCAAGCACTTGTATGTTTGTATGTGCCAAAATGAATGAATGGTTCAGACCTTGTGTGGCCAGAAATTTGGTGTGCCTATATGAAAAAGTTGTGGTGTGTGCAAATGTGATAATGCACAAATATTCCATTCATTTTAAACAAACAAACAAGCAAACAACAATTATGTAGGCAAAACAGAAAAACTTAGGGTCACCTGTGGTGTTATGTCATAAGAGTAAGAAAGGGTGGAGGATATTAACTGCACGCAAATGTCTACACACAACCTGTAGAACAGACGTTCACATCTGAGTTAATCAACATGGTTCTCCTGAAGAGTCACTGGAGTGAAAAAGGTGCTTGAAGTGTGTGATGCATTTCTGTCATAGCAGAGACACAAAGCCAGTTCAGATGAAATGTGCCCTGTGCGCTTCTTCCTTTCATCAGCGATAACTACCATGAGTAGAACACATGTAGAGGTCTACACAGTACAAGAGCGAAATTTGTGAGAGGACTCCTTCCCCAAATGGCTCACCAGATCCCTATGCTACTCTGAGAGATTTGCTTAGGAGACTCTTACAAAAGATGGAACTGAGTGTGGCAAAGAGTCAGAGGAACCAGGTCTGCCTGTGATCATTTTTTTAAAAGTATTATTAGTAATTAATAATAGTAATGATGTTTATCTTTCCCTCAAAGGAAGGAAAAAAAGAATCCAGAACGCTGCAGCGGTCGCTGTTTTGATAATTCATACATTGTTTGGGATAAAATCTAAGGACTCCATAGATCAGTGTTAATCTGAGCTGGACCTTAATTCCAGGGTTAACTGTGGCTATGTGTAGTTGGAAAGGTCATTCTCTTAAAATTTTGTTTCTGGGCTTTTTCCAGCATTCACATTAGAATGATTGCTGCCTGTTCAGTCTCTATCAGGACGTGCTTTTCTAGTGATAATGTAGCCAAGTAGCTTAATCCCCTCTTTAGTGTTCACCAACCGAAAACCACGGGCGATATTGTGCCTCTGATTCTGTGAGAAGAGATACAGGAAGGGGCTAGTCAGAAACACTCAGGTGTGCTTAACTCTACCATGATTGAAATGACAGTGAAATGTCCCATTTCTGGCTATACTTTCATCTGTAGAAAGTTAAGCCGTTTTGTTTGTTTCTCGGTGTAACAATTCCTATTGCTGTAGTGACACAAAACGGTGGCTAAGGCTGAGCAACATCGGCAGCGTCACCGCCTGTCCTCCCCTCCTGTGCACCTGTCACAGCCACATGGAACATGTTAAAGTTTCTTCAGCACCTTCTCCGCTGCTCTCAGCTGTGGCCAAGCTGCAGCCACAGAAAAGGCTCCAGGGCTGCTCAGCGTGGCTGACAAGGAGCAGACGGACATGAAATATCAGCCGTCAGCAGCCAAAGCTGGTGGGAAGCGCGCAGGCTGTACCTGTGTGTTAGCAGATAATTCTGGTGCTGTGGAGGGGCTCCTGCTACAGAAGGATGTTCTGGCTCTGGAGCTACAGTCTGTCAAAAAAGTGCCCAGCTATTCAGTGTTTCTAAGCCCTCAGCTGAAGTAAAAGAAAGGTCAAACAGCAAGATGCCTAGTGTATTTTCTAAGCAAACAAATAATCACTCAAACAGAAAATCCAATCATCCCACAGAAATTTAATTTAAAAAGATAATTCAAAGATAGTTTAAAATTACTATGTCAGGTGATAGAGACAAGCCCACGGTGCTCAATAAATCAAGCATAGCTGAAACACTCAGTGGATTTGGCTCCTTTGCCTCACATGAAGCAATTCACAATTAAATGTGAGTTTTCTTCTTTAAACAATTTCCATTGTTTCATTTTCTTTTTTGTGGTTATTTGTTCCCTTGGAAGGTGTGCTAGTCATGTTGCTTTTGAACTGAAATTCAGCATACCATATACTTTTTACTGGCATTAATGCAATTGCTGCTCTTTGGCCTCCAGAAGTCCCAGACCTCCAGACTAGAACTGGTGTGGAGTGCTGCTGGCACCTTCTCACAAGCACAAAGCGAGAAGCATTTTGAAGCAACTGTAATAGTTCCTTTTTGGTTTCAAGGTCCAGTTCAAAAAATCTCCCCTGGCTTCATGGACTTTTCAGGCACTTGCTCGAACCTATTGTATCTCATAGATCTTGGGCTGGATCCACTCCTGGCTGCAGAAGAGGCTGAAAACCTGCCTGGAGCGCACAGATGATCACTCTCCCAGCGAGAGCAGCTGTTCTCCAGTGGCTCTCCAGTGGTCTCTGCTGTGCAGCTCCCATTGGAGAGAGGCCACTCTCCAGCACATTTTCAAACAGCCCCAGGACTTTTAAGTATGAAGATGATGGCATGCTAAGAAGCCAAAAGGCTCTTTCCTGATATAGAGTTACGATAGGTGCTGTGTGAAGTAATTTTTCATGGGAAGGGATCCTCTTCAGAACTTAGTGGGGGGAAACTGTTTAGTTTTCATTTTTTTCTTTTAAATCCCCTGTTTTTCCTAAAGTCATCTTCTCTGGACCTCCAGGTAATCCATCAACAGCCGAGTGATGCCTCTTCTGCTCCCTTGGCTCCTACCACCTACAGTTCTCTGGTTCTATAACTCAGCAGTGCTGACTACCAAGATTTTATCACGAGTCTCATAATATTTTGTATTTTTTTTATCTAAACCTCCACTGAAGTCAGCTAATTACAAGAAAATTCTATCTCTTTTTTTTATGATGCTGATACATAATCCTTCCAAAGTTGCACATGCAAAGGGTCATGAAAATTTAACCTGTCAAAAGCTGCATGAAAACCTCAAGATTTTTTCTTAATTTCATGGGCTTTATGGCTAACTTGGGAGTCTGATTTATAGTTTTTGAATGGTTATACTGTCTCATCAACATTTTACCCATTTTCATGAGATGACTCTGTGTTGCCCTCAGTTTACTTCATGCTGAGCCCTTGAAATTTGATTTGCTTTGAAGCCAAAGACAGCATAGATGATTAATTAGAAATAATAACCTGTGTATTCATATAGTCATTCATCTACAGTCTGAGCAAAATGTAATTTCTTCAAGAATAAGTTACATAGTATCTGGATGGAAAGGAGATTAAGTTAGTAAGGAAATAAACACCCAAGCTGGGGTGACTCCTGTATTCAGCAGTAGAAACCTGTGGGTAAACTGTGGAGACCATTCTAAGTGGAAAAATTATACCATAATATGTATTCTGAATGTGCAGTGTATGTTAGAGCAGAATCTTTTAAATGTATTTTACCAGACAACGCTGAAAAAGTTAGCAAAGATCTGAGAGGACTTGTGATTGTTCTCTATAAACGCATTAGAGAGGTAAATACAGGGAGGTTGAAAAGCTATTAAAAATAAAGGATAAGGTTGGCACAAGAACAAATGGTATAAGCTCACCATGAATAAATTGAAGCTGGAAATTAGAAGGAGGTTTGTAACCATCAGAGCACTGAGGAAGTTTTGCCTGTTTTTACTGAGACTATGGTATGTAGCCTTGAAAATCACATGCCCTATTTAGCATGAAACCAACCTTTCAGGGGTCAAGAAGAACCATAAAAATCTTCAAAAATCTCTACTCCCAAGTATAAAAATATCACAATTCTGGGGGAAAATATTTATTGAAAGACCTTTTCAACTAGAAGCATTAATATGAAGTTCTTTTTTCTAGCCCTGCAGAACTGAACATTTTAAAAAAATTAGTTATTGAACACGTGTTTTATGTAAGGTGCCTTTTAAATTCACCCCTCCATATGGCTGAATATCACCTATTCTGGGCATCCTTTTTTCTCTGCCATCACTGTGAGGGGAAATTTCAGTCTCAAGGCAAATAAGGAAATGTTTTTCACTCGCTTTAAAATGGATGCTGCTCTACTGTTAGACCAGTGAAATTCAAAATTCGGGAAGTTACTTTCTGTTTTAAGAGAGAAAATCTGTCTATGTTTGGGGTCTGTAGGTATGTTGTGTTAAACTATGGTTAAAAAAATAAATTGGAAATTTCTCAATACAAACAAATTATAGTTACATTGGAGGCATTGCCTGATCCCACTTTTAGGGTCCCACTACAGGAAAATAATATGGAATTGTGGTTAGAGTAACGAAATAATAACTTTGAGGCAGTAGTTACCAACTTTTAATTAAATTCTATGAAAAAAACTGAAACCTGCCTCAGTTTGCTAAACTTGTGAGTTCAAGTTCTACATCTGTAAGACCTCCCAAATGCACTGAAATTTACAGGTTATCTCTTAAAAAGTGTTTTTTTATATCTTTTGTGTCAAATAACTGTATAGAATTAGACCGCAGTTAAATCTCAGAAGAAATAATTTCAAATGTTTTTTCTTGCTGTGCTTTCTCCTGATTTCATCCCTTACCTAAGTTAATTATTCTGCCTATTCCAAGGCCACCATTTGCACTGGTTCTGCAGTTCTGTGTTAGAAATCTGCCTGAGTTCCACCTTAAATTTGACTTGCTTTTGTCTTGATTGTCTTAATTTTTGCAGCCACATAACAGTGGTGGCTGCTGCACCTGACTGTGCCTAATTACTTCTGGAAAGCAATGCAAGTAACTCTGCCTGTACTCTGAAACTTTTCCTTGTTTCCTTGCTGGCTCCTTTGTTCATGGCATATTCATTTGCTAGTTCTGAAAAGTCATGTTCAGACTCAGCTACGCATCCAACCCACTTTGTTTTTATTTATCAGCCACCTAGCAACATTTTTTGCAGACAGGATCCACAGTGACTACGTGCCATTCAAAAAGTAATACGTGGTGTGTTTGTAGCTGTGCAACCACTTCTCTTTTTGTTCTGAAATTATTCATCTCACAGTGCTCGCTGTGAAAAAGACACACGTAGTTTTTAATCTTTTCAGAGAAGCCACATACATTTTTAAGAAAAAAGTCTTTCGAATTCTTACCTTATAAACCCAGTCATAAATTTTAATAAAGGTAAGAGGAATATTGAAACCTGACTTTCCAGAGAAATTTGGTTACATGAGACTTTTGGACTTCAGCTTTGCCTTGATTATAAGGGAGAGTTTAAATATGTGACTGAAATGTGCCTTGAAGGCTGAAACTCCCCCCACAACACAGAAGGTAAATTAGAAAAAAAATAGTCTAAAATATGTTTCATCTCTAAATATCTTTGATATTTCGGCCAAGTTCATAATTATTAGCAGGTATGAAAGAAGAGTTTTGAGCATTTACAGCACCAAGACATCCTAATCCAGAAGTAAATATTTTGTTTACACCTTACTTCAAACATTATAATATAGACATCTGCATTGCTCTATACTCCCTTCATGGTCAGGGTAAAGAAACAAACACTTGCAGGCAGCCTCTACCTCTAACCTTTCACGTATACACCAGTGTGAGATGGAGAACGTCCTGTCCATTACTTCTTGTACTGTATTGGGCATGAGAAACTTTCAGTGACTGGGTCACATCTGACATTGGGTAAAATCATCCTTCCTACCTTTATGGGGCTGTTATTCTTGCTGTAACAATGGCACTTAGGCTATAGTACTTTAGAATCTGAACCTTTTGCTTTTCAGATAGAATTTCTTGTTTCATGGGCTATTTTGTATCTAATAGAGATCAGACAAAAATACATATTTTGACACAGTATCTGAATTACAAAACAACATTAGAGTCTGTAACCAGGCGCATTAAAACATACACCTTCTTGAAAAAAAAAAAAAAAAAAAGAGACAATAAGGAAACACATTTAGTTTTGAACTAACCTTTTATATTTTTCCTCCATTTAGTTGCAAGGTTTGTGACCTAAATATTGGTAACAAGATGGCTGGGAACTGTGCAGACACAGCAGTCCACACAGCAGCACAGATCTTTAGCACAAAGAGGGAGATGAAGAGAAGACCCTCAAAATCATAGGTTTGGGAAAAAATTGAGATACTTTTTTGGAGAAAGAAAAAAGGTGGAGGGGAAAGCAGGTTGTTTAACTCTTTAGGGACCTTCAATCCTTTGGTAGGCTACAATGCAGCCCTTACCCCTGTGCGGATGTAAAAAGCCACACAGAAATGAAGAATTGGTTGTTAGAGCCATAGAGGCAGCCTGGAAGAGAGATGGAGCCATGTGCTCCGTAGCGTGGGCTCTGGCTGTTCCTCCTGTGACAAGTACTCTGCTTTTTCTGGGCTCAGGGGTTGCCAGTCTCCAGTCCTGCTGTTCTACAGTGTTATTTTCAGTGTCACTCTGGTCTGGCTTTATTGTATTGTTTTTCAGAGATAATACTGGCCTCAGAACTGGCTTTGGGTTCTCTGCATCATCTTTTATTCTCGTTGTAAACATGACCTTAGTCAAGATCAGCTTCATGCTCTATAAATATTTCATTGATTCAGACAGGGGTTGCACTGCTACTCCTCCGTATAAATAAAGCTAACAAAGTACAGCCCAAATTAAATAAGCACACACAGAACTCCAGTGCCCCAACCTTGGCCACATAGCTGTGTTAATGCTCAGCCAAACTGAAAGCTGTTTACATTTGCATTGCAACATGTCATGGTGATTTCTCTGAAACCTTTTACAAAATGTCCTTCCCTTGTACCTGTCTGCCTTGCACTAATGCTCCGTCTAGGCCTGGGGTCCAGACGTTATTTCAATATAAAGCAATAACAGTACAACAGTGATGTATGAACCATCGCTGCCAATAACAGCCAAGGGACCTGAGTTTTGCAAGATGCTGAAAGACTTCAAATTGCATCAACATGAACAAAAAACATAATTTTCAAAACATTAATTTTAGGGTATATTGTATACATCTTTAAACAACAATTGTTTTTATTTACAAGTAATTTTAACAAAGCCGGTGATAGCACTTATATCAATAAGCACTCTGAAACTGGATATTAGAACTTGAAAACATTGTGTCACTGGCATTTTTTAATTGAAAAGTGGCTTTTGACCACAATAACAATTTTTAGACTCTTCAGTCTGACATTTCTATTCTCTTTTTTCCCCCTTTTTTAACGGGAAATCTGCAAATGAAAGCTGTTCCCTAGTGACCTTTGGGGACTTTCAAAAGAAAACAAGTTGCTATTTTCTCTTGAAATGCATTTTTGAAAACACTTTTCAGCTTTATAGTTACTTGAAAACACAAACGAAATGAAAAATGTATTATTTCACAAATGAAAAATGTTTTTAAAATATTAAACCAAAATTCTCAGAGGTCAGAATTTTCCAGCTAGATTTGCCGGATTGGATTCTACAGTTTGGAATGAACCTGGTTCCTCTATGGTACACATTTATTATCATAGACAGCTTCTGGACATCTTTTCTCAACAATTCTGTGGTGAGCATTTCTGTTTAAATGCTCACATGAAAATACAGACCTAGATTTATCCTGCCTACATTTAAGTCTTTAGGCATTGAGGGAATTGAGAGCGTTGGCTGCCCATCAGTCCCCAGCAAATGGAAAGAGAGGCAATTCTAGAGGGCGATTCAGGTTTCAGGTGAGGGGTGTAGAGGGTGCCCTTCTCCAGGGGCTACGTGGGTGCACCTCGGTGCATTCATTCCCTACCTGGAGACTCTCAGTTTAGAGTTTAATTTTAGGAGAGCTGTGCTGTATTATGGCTCTGCGAAGCCATGGGACAGAGCAGAGGGTGCGAACCTCTGTAGTGGTCAGACCAAACTCCTTCTCCCCATACCTTTCCTTCCCCCAGTGGCTGCAAGGACTGCTCCTGCCCTCCTCATGGAGGCAGGAGGTGTTTCCTGAGCCCAAGGTGGCAGCTTTGTGTTTAATAGCCCTCAGAATGTTCGCGTATCATGTGTTCAATTGCGTATTCGTTGTGTGACAAATTTAAGATTCCACATCTGCAGCATCTTTTGGGAAGGACATCCACAGCTGAACTGTATAGAATAGAAAACAGAAGTAGATTCTTGACCTGGCAGAGCATCAGGAAGATGGGAGCTGTGAGAACAGTAGTGGTTGCTCAGAGTGCAAAGGACCAACCCTTCAGAGCATGTACAGCTCCATAAACATGTAACACTGAAAAGTTTGATACACTCTTTTTTCCCCCTACTCTGATTCTTGGCAACAAATTGACTCTTAAACCATTACAAAGTACATGCAATACAAAATCCCGTGAAGTATCCTATCTATTTGTGTACCTGTAAACTGGCTTAATGCCAACGTGCCAAGTTTGGGCTGAGGACGGGAAGAAATGATTCAAGGTCCTTATTCAGACCTTTTCATGTCATGCTACTCTTGGATGCAGGTTGTCGTTGCCCTCTGCATTGTTCTCAAATATTCTTTATAGACTGTGCAGCTCAGGAGGATCACAGTTTGTTCTCACTGTACAGGACACATTATGCCCCTTATCTACTGGAACTTCTTCCTCTGTAGAGAAATTTATTTTTCTATTGTATCCATGGGAACTACCTTTAGCAAGGGTGGATGTCCAAACATACAGTTCAGCTCTGCCCCCATTTCCTCCCGCCTCCTTGGAGTGTATTCTGATCTAAATAATTCCTGTCTCTACAGGTGTTGAGACAAGCAGCTCTCACATTAAAAAAAAAAAAAAAAAAGGGAGAGAGAGAGAAGTTAAAAAAAAGAAAACAAAATGATGACAAACAAGTTTACCTAGTAACCATTCGAAAAACTACCTCCTACCTCCATCTGTCTATAAAAGGAAATATGTGTTTTATTCATTCTCTAATCACAGGGTTTCAATGAACGTACTGTAAGAGTACATTCAGAGCCATTCATCATTGCTAAGTCTTAAGATTCCGGATATGTGTGTGCTTGAATATCTTAGCCATAGAAACCTCAGAAACTGCTGTTAAAGTGCAAAAATCCTTTCTTTAGTATGCATAACATCCATAATCCTTTATCTCTGGCAAAGCTGCTGGGCTTTTACCAAGGGCATGTTTGGTGGTGTGTGGAATCCGAGGCTGCTGCATGGCATTGCTGTTGAAGGTGCGCAGATACCGTGGCGATGGGAGCGATAGTGGTGCCTGGATGGATAGATGGATGGATGTTTTCTTTACCCACTTGCCAGCATTTTGATTCAACCAGTCCAACCTGATTTTCCAGATTATTTAAGTGAGGAGGCTCAAATACATCTGTTTGAGAAATCCTGGCAAGCAATCAAGCCCCATGCAATTCACCCCCACTGCCATCTCAAAATTAATGGTAAACAGAGCAGCTCTCATTTAAATTTGAAGCATCTGATGCAGCCTTGATTTTTTTTCCTTTTTTTTTGGTTGCTGGAGAATAAAAACAACAGTTGAAGGAACTGCAGTCAGTAAAAAGGTTTCTCTGGCAAGGAGGCCAAACTAAATAATGACACCCAAAGCAAAAACATGCTTCACTGAAACTAAACTTTAGTCAATTCACTCTTTGAAACAAAGGATTTTTTGTAATTTCAAAAGTGGACATTGTACTTTTCTCTGGCAGCCATTTGTAAGTTTTTCAATGATCCGATTATGTATAAATCCCAATTTAGCATGCCTTTCAGCACCTGAATCCTATGAGTGATTTGAAAACATTAGTGAAGTTTTCTATAGACTACAGCTGTGCTTCTCTTTCTCCCAAACTTTTTTGAAATGCAAGCTTTAGTGACAGTGTTTTGATGTTCCTCATTTGTTGATGTGTATTTTCTTTCCTTCTTTCTAATTACTTTGTAAATATTTATGAAAGATACAAGATCTGTTTCACGTTCACACAGCAAGTCAATGCTTTTCCCTTCATTCCTGTCCTCTGTAATTGCTGTGCTTTCATGTGTGCTCTCAGAGTTTTGATGAAACCTGTACTCCTGACACTTACAGCCATCATCAATGCAGTCTGAAACTGAGCATGAGTTCAAAGGTTGCTCACTCAGGGGATGAAGTCTCAGCTCCTACTCTGAGACTGAATAATCAAGCAGTTTGCAAGATTGGCTAGATTTCACTTCTGGCTTTGCTCTGGCTTTGTCTCCCTGTTTTTACAATTTGTAAAACATCTCTAGTCCCTGTTTGCAGGATAGTACATCTCCTTTACACTAGCCTGAAGGGGTACTGTAAATCTATCCCTCTCGGAATGATTTAAAACGCTGCAGGTGAAACTGTCTCCCCTCTGCCTTCTCGCTGAAGGCTCTCTGGAGGGGCTCCATGTCTGAGGAGAGAGGAAAAGGCATGAGCCTTTGGTGATTGCACTGGACAGCTTGGGATAGATTCCTTTTTCCTGCATCAAGTGCTTCCTACCATTTGTGAGACTTTTTGTGCCAAGGTGGCAGCAGGGATCGTACCAACACTCCTGGTATTCCACAGGGCTCTAAAATTACTTGTCTAGATCTGAAAAACCTTTTAAAAATAAATACACGTAGGGTCAACAAGAAGAAGATATTCAATTCTTAGCAGCTTTCCTATAGAACAGCTATATCCTAGAAATTGTTGTGGATACACTTTTCCTTCTTTTAAAAGTAAATTTCCTTTATGACGGTTTCCAACATTATTAGCAACAGAAAAACACATTTTGAAAATAATTCCTAAAAGCCTGTGGGTAGGGAAAAACCTGATAAAACCAAATCTTTTCCAAGCTGAGGTTTCCCTTGACTGAATCGTTATTTTCAACTGAAAGTCTGAATTGTTGAAAATTCCTACTCAGCTCTATCCCTACTTACCCTGTACTTTTCCTCTAGGAGGAAAACCAAAACTTGAGTTACTGAGAATAATTTTCCTAAAAGTTATGTTTTCTTTTACTGAACTGAGAAATCATTTGTAATACCCTGAGTCCTCTCATTTCTTCAAAATAATCCCCTACCTTATACACATGAAGCAGTGTAACCACATTCCAACACGGTCATATTTATTAAAAGTTCAATGTCCCATGTATTTTAAGCAGAAGATGTTTTGGTCTAAAAAATAGTGGAAAATGTTAAAATAAATATTGCTCCAGTCATTGCCCAACCAATTAATTTTACAACCAGGTGGTGAAAATGAACTTCCTATTAGTTTTAGGGCAATTTGGCCTCGCTGAACGAGTGCATGGTGTGATCAATACCATGAGTCCTACTGCATAGGGTTATTACAGAGCCAGGTGAACCTGGTGGCAGAGACTTTGTGCCTCGCTCTTGTGACTTACCACCTTATATAAAATGCTCCTTCATTTCTGAACCTGGATACCTGAGGGGAAAAAAAAGTTGTGTTTTCTAGTACCACAGGTAAGTTGTCCCACTGTCTTTGCTCTGAGGAGTAAATTTTTAAGCCACTTTTCACTGGCAATCTCTTTCTAATTTTTGCCTTGGCATCCTCAGCAAATTGCTTATGGTTGTTTTAGTGTCTCTTCCAGACATGAGCCTTCATTCCACAATCTCAGATAAAAAAGTGTAAGCTTGGGCAAATTCCAGACTGAAGGTGTTAATGGATTGCTGGATTCAAAAACATTAATTTGGTGGAGTTATTTCAGAATAACACCGGCATAACTGAGATTCAAATAAGACCTCAGTAGTATTAAGAAATGTTTAAATATTCAAAATATCAAATTCATATGCAGTTCTATATAAAGTTATGAATAAATAAATTCTACCGTTGTCATCCTTTTTCTGATGGATTTTTCCTCAGGGTTACTCTTTGGATGAGGGTAAATATTTTTATTATTCTTCATTTGTGGAGTAATGAGTTTTGAAAACACTGTCCAGAGGCACATGCAAATGCATGTGACTTTAAAGGATATTGAATTCACTCCACCTTGTTTACTCTGGAGCTAGAAAGGGGAGCGCGCACACATCACACATCACCCAAGGAGCAAGAAGCAGGCAGGGCTTGGTGTTTTATGCTGTCCACGTTTATTGCAAGGGACAAGAGAGTGCTGTGCTTCTTTAAGGACATTCTTGCAACACTCCTGCATTGTCTATGCCCATCAGTGACTCAAGGGTAGAGCACTCTGACTGAATAGATTTGATTAAACCTTTCTGGGAGCAGATCTATCACAATCCTGCTTCTTCATGTTGTGTGATAACATCCGGCCCCAGGCAGACTTCTGATTAAAAGTTCCCCTGAAGATTTGTGGAGAAATTCTGTTTATTCCCACAACTCTGAGAGCATTGAGGTTATGTGCCCACATTTTGAAGTGCAAATTACATAAACTGCAAATTGGCAAACATGTTTCTGGAGCTGGGAAACAGGCTGGGGAGGCCTATAGTCGTTTTCCATTGGACTACAATCAGGAAAAAAATGCCCATTTTAAAAAGATTTCTTTAAGTAAGCCCACACAATCTTTAAAACTGGGAACAATGAGCAAAGAGAGGGACAGAGCTTGGAGTACAGGATGGGAACTGGAAAAGCTTTAGAGAATAATTTTTCAAAGGAGAACCACACACTGAGGTCACAAGCAGACTCTTGAAATATGATTTATTTTCTATTCAGCACTTGTTATATTCTTGCCTCTTCATTTTTACCTTTGTTAGACACACATCAAAAGAGTAAACATTTTTTCTTGACTTTGGATAGTTTTTTGCTTACTTTTAGAAGAATTTGGATAGGTGTTTACCACGTTGTTTTCCAACTGCACACCAACAGAGTGATTATTTAATACATTTCTCACCGTTATGAGTACAAGTCACTCTGGCCGACTCATAATGCAAAACCTACTTGATTGTTCAAACAAGTTCAAACTCCTTTTTACTATTTTTTTTCCAACTAGACCTTAGGTAAGGGATAAGGAGAATTGGCCCATGAAAAATAAAAGAAGTATTTGAACAGTTAGTTTGTAAGTGGTTAAGAAGCAGAGGCACAGACTGAAATATTCCATTGATGGTTTGACAGCTAACACTGCAGGGGATGACTCAAGGCTTTTTGTTCACTCTTCACTCAGACTGAACAATGGTGATTTTTATCAAATTGAGAAGTGAGTAGAAATTGCTGACTGGATCTCTTTATTGCCAGTGTCAGTCTTAATTCCAGATTTCTCTGAAACCAATACACCATGGAAAACACTTGAAATTATATGAAAACATCTAAATTGCTATGGCATAATTTTCCGTGATGCTAATCCTCCTGAACCCGCATGGGCAGCACACTGAAGGGCCACTACAGACCAAGGTCCTGATGTGAGCCATTTTACAGATGAAGTGGGATACGGAGAGTTCCTGCTCTGCGCTCAGCCTCTGTGAGTTTGATGATCTGGGCCAGTATGGTGAGATGATTGACACTATCCCCATAAACACAGATTTGCTACTGAACACAACAGTCACACAGCTCTGTGTGAGTTTCAGGCATTCTGTTTCTGACACCAAACCATCTGGAAATACCTCTGGGTTGAAACACTTCTGGTGTGCGATAGCAGCACCAAGCAGCAGCTCAGCACAGAAAGAGAAAAGACAGAGATTTCCGTCCCTGGCATTAGCGAATACAGGCAGGCAGCATGTGATTAAGCAACTTTTAATTTTTGCTGCTGTTTACAAAATCTTGGCATTCAGAATATCTCCCTGTGCTGTGCTCAGGGAATTGAGCAGCTGACGCTGCTCTTGTTGGAGGTTGCTTGATTCACTAGGCTCCATGGATCAGGGATTAGTTTTTATCAGTTACACAAGTGAAAGAGATAAAGACAAAGAGGTAAAGGAAGCACAGTTCTTCCCCCATATTCCTGGGTAATTTGCCTATCCCCAAAGGAGTCGTTTACAATGAAAGAGATCAATAACAGTGTACCAGCATAAGCAGAATTCCTTTCAAGAGTCTTTATCCATGCAATTATAAAACAGTCTCTTCCAGGTGACATATATACTGCACCTTTGATCTCAAAACAGCATGTTTAGCTATAACAGTCATGTTCACTATCTATAGCATTTTGAATGTGTGATTCTTATCTATGTGTAGAGACTAAGCAAATATGCATAAGGCCGCCCTGTGATTATTCCCTTTTAAATATTTTTCAGTCTTAGAAAAAATATGGGAAAATGTGTCAGAGTAATTTCTAGTTAAATTATTGGCTAAAAAGTTAGAAACAAATGGACCATTTCTAGTGACTCAAGCACTGAACTATGGAACAAAACATAGAACCACTTCAGTGCAACAAGTCTGTAAGTAAACAGTAAAACAAAAATGTTCATGCGATACAGGCTGTGCTCTTGTGTTGAAAATAAAGGAACATAGATAATTTGTCTGACATGGAAATAAACTGAAGTTGGCTGAACCTTGCTGTAAGTTACAGAAATCAGCAACCAATTTATGTATCTAGATGAAGCCACTTTACTTTTTTGGAAGATCCTGACAAGAATTCTTAGCAATTTGCAAACAGCACTCAAAGAATGGAAATACACAAGTTAGACCAAAAAAAAATTCCAGTAAATTAACTACTAAGATTAGATTTTCTACAAAAACATTTTTCCTTCCCTAATCACCTCATCTCTTCAATTAGACATAAGAATCATCTTATGCTGTGTTGCTACAGTATTTTTCTTTTACAATCAACTCAATATTGGACTAGATGTCAGGAGATATATTCTTTGCTGTATATCCTCACTCTCACTGGTTTTATAGCATTGAGGGATCATAGGACTGGAGGACCCCTGCAGCCCAACCTACTGCTCAAAGCAGAGCCAGCTCTGTGGCCAAACCAGGTTGCTCATGGTCAGTTGAGTCTTGAAGACTTCCAAGGACAGACACTGCACAAAATCTTTGGACAGATATCACCCTGCCTCATTGCCCTCACAGGGGAAAAGGTTTTCATTCAATAGCTTGTGGGAAGATGTGTATAAATAAGCTGTTGTTGTCAAAGTTGTTGTTATTATTTATAATTTCTCAATAAATATTTCATTAACCATCTGCCAATGACAGTAGAATGAGTGACACTGGGCTACAGCATAAGGGCAGGGTTTCTCAGAATGGTTTCTTGGCCACCTTTTTATGCCAAACTTGCAATTTTTTTCAAAGAATTCCAAAAATATTCTAAAATCTATAATTAATGCAAGGATGTACACAGCCAAAATAATAACTAAAGGAGTAAAAAAGCGTCAGGTGTGGGAGTTAAGTACCTTCCTGTGCTAGAGTGGTTCAGATATCCAGCTAGAGGCAACATGTAAAAGCATGCTTTCCAAATATATAATCATTTCCAAAATTAGATTAATTATCTGTTCTAGTAGCTGAGGAGTGAATGGGAAGGCTTGATAGGTATTTTGCTAAAGAACCTGAAGCATAAATCCTTGTTGGTATAAATACATCCTTGACTAATATTGACAGAGACTAATGGAGTGTTATTTTTAGAACCTCTCAAAAATCTAAATACTAGTGTGTGGGGCAATAATAAGACTGGAAAAGTCAGCTGGGGCCACAGACCAAGGTTGAGCATTAATGGTTCACAGTTTAATTGCTGCTGGTGTCTGCTTGAGCTGCTTCAGTTGCTTCTGCCCAGAGGAAGCCTGCTGTGGAGGCAGCCAGCCCAGGGCAGAGGGGATGCGAGGCAATTAGCATCACTTGACTTGGGACCAGGTCCCAGATCTCTTCTGTTTCTTGGAGAAGACCATGTAGCCAGGCCCCGTGGGGCTCCACGGGAAAGCTGCTCAAGAGAATGCAGTTTGGCCTGTTCTGTGCTCTTCTTCCAGGGATCGTATGGTCTGAATTCCTCCCCCAAACATCTTTAGCTGAAGCATGCAAGCCAGAAACTTCATTGCTCCAGGCCCCCAGGGAGTCAACAAAGAAAGTAAGGCACCTCTGGAAGGTGATTCAGCATTCTGAGAAGTGTTTGGTTCTCCCTGTTGACTCTCTAGGTCACATACGCCTCTAGTGCATCTGTCTCAGATACCTTTAGAATTATTTCAGGGTTACTTTGTATGGGCAATTAGTCAAAGAACATTGCGAAGAAAGTCTCATGATAGCTCCTGCTAGAATTGGGTAGGACTGTTTGAAGGGCTCTGGGCACCTGGGTACTAAGTGTGCATGCTGCTCTGAAGCAATGAATTCAATCTTTCAGTGCCTGGTGTGCATCCAGGCATCCCTCATGGTGTGATGCAGACCCAGCAGTCCTGCTCTGCATTGAACGAACACTAAGTGAAACTGTGCTGAATGGTTATGCACAGAACAGTGCTTGTTTTCCTTGTACGTGAGGGAAATGGATGAGGCATTCATTTCCTTCTGCTGCACCCAGATTCAATGGTTTAGCTACTTGTGTCATGTGTGTCTTCCCAGCAACTCCTAGTTCATATGACAGCACTATCAAGTTGGGTTTTGAGCTCCCCAATGAGCAGCTGAATGGAAATGCCAGACCATTTATCCCACTCTTGTTTGACCAGTCAAGGAAGCTCAGCTTTGTCAGACTGATGATTACAAGGTTATTTCACAGTATTTGTCTAGTTTTTTATTGTGGTTACCTCTTAGACTGCACATATTGAACAAGTTATGGACTGAAATATGAAAACAGTGAGTTAAAATGCATTGAGTCATCCAGACCAAGTCTTTCCGCACAGCACAATGACCACTAAGCTGCACAGCCTCCACTAGAGAATCTTTTGACATCTCCACATGAGTCCACCCAAAAGCCATCATTCACTTTGTCCATCCACTCTTTCTCTGCCCAGTCAAAGCCTGGGAAAGCAGGTGCATCTTCCATTTAATCCCGAAAGTCATAAATCTGAGCTGTCAAAAGCATGAAACCTAAAATCACCTTGTGAAGTCTGAGATGATAGTACATTCATCTGGCGAATTGCTGGGGACACTACTGTCATAAACATGGCCAACAATTAGTATTCATTGTCATGTACAAGAAGCCATAAACTGAAGTGGAAGAATAAAGGTCTGTTACGCATGCTGTAAAAACAGGCATGATGAAGGAAACCTGCTGTGACCACTAGAACCCCTAGGCCAAATGTGCCTGGAAACGGCAGATATTTCATTGTCACTGGTTTCACATTATTCAGGGTGGTAGATGCATGGAGGAATTCCTGTTCCCTGTGGGTATTCCTCATACTGAGGTCAGGACAGATAAAGAAATTCTGTTCCTTGGGAGATACCTTTCTAATTTTCTTCATGTATTCATCACTTCTCCCAAGCACTTTTACAGCATTTTTGCCACTATTGCTCAAGGTTTGCTGCAGGTAGGATAAAACAGTCTCTCTTCAGGGAATTCCTTCAGATAATCTCTCACAGGGTGTGCCTATAAAGTCTTTTTCAGTCATTGAGTGCTCTGCCCAGTCCTCACAGAACTCAAACCCCATATGCATCCACAATGCAAAGCCCAGGCTAACTGGTCTTGTCACTGAGGTTCTCAGTGCCTTCAGATGGCTTCCAGCTGTCTGAAAATTGGACATCTAAGTGTGACCTAGTCAACCAAGACTTCTATTATAGTTAGTGTAGGAGAAAATGAACACTACTGGAGGCAAATTGTATGACCTATCTTGGATGCCTATCTTACGATGAGATGAATCACCTTCTGGAGGTGTCTCTTTCTCTGCATCTACTGTATACAGAAAGGGCAATGTGTCTCACTCAGACTTAAATTCTCATTAAAAAACTAAACCTGAGATCTTTAGATAACCATTTGTCTCAGGAACCTGGACTTTAATGAAACATCAAATAGGCAACTTGTCATGTGAGACAGCAATGCTGTAATCCTAATAGCAGGTCTCAACCCTGGTTTTAAGGTCTTCCAAGAAACTTCTTTAAATTTGCTTACAGCAAGGTATCTCCATGCAATCACCAGACTCATCTTCTGTCCATTTTTCAGGCATGCAGTAGTAGCCTGAGGCTTGGACAAACCATGACCTCCCAGATCTGCCAGGGCAAGTATGCCTCCCCATGCCTGCTATGTTGACTTCTCTCTCCTCTCACCCAGGTTCCTCCACATTAGGAATTCAGGCAGGGCCAGTTCATTCAGTCCTTGAGGGAATAACATAAGTGAAAGGATCACAGGTCCTGGTTTTTCAAGACTGCTCTTAATTACTATATTGTCTTAGCCAGTGTCCTCTTCAAGTGGCACAGTTAGAAATTTTGAACTCCTCTTTAAAGGTTTCATTCTGTATTCTTCCTGTCTTGAAGAATTTAGGCTGTTTACCTCTGTTTCTGTGGTGATTGTACGAAGTTCTCTGGTGTGGTTGCAGTCATAAGAGCCAGGGCTAAACAGACTAAAAAGTTTATTCTGGAAGTAACAGAGCAGTTAGAGATCAAATAGGTGTTGGAGCTGATGTTTATTAATGTAAACAATTGTGACCATGGTGTACACCCTCTTCTGAATCATGGATTATGTCCCTTTCACAATTGGTACATCATGACAATAAATCTAGGCCTTCATGGCTGCTAATGACAATGGCTAGAGTTGTCGCTTCAGTCCCACTCATTACGTTTTTAAAAGCTATGTAATTTCAGATAACAAGTTTCATTTTTCTTGGTGGTTATGCTTTCTGAAGCCAATAGATCCGCCAACATCACGTTTATATTTTATACCCATCCTCACACACGTACACAGCAGCACAGAAACATTAGCACAGATCCCTTGAGCCAAAGGTGACCATCAAGAAGAGTTTGTCAAAAGCATGCCGCAACACAGCAGCTCCAGACTGGAAAGGCTGGTTTCATACCACTTAGACACCTATTCAACATAGCGTCCCTTCTTGTCAAAGGAGACACACATCTCCGGAGGGTGATTCGTCTCACTTCAGAATTAAGCTGTCCTCTGATGATGCTTGTTTCTTTTCACTGAAGGCAGGCTTAGGTATTCAAAGCATTAAATACTCAGAAACAGTGGGGATTTGCTGAATGCAGGGTGGGTTTGCATTTGCTTGAGACGAAACAGTACTGCTGTCCTCAAAGCACATGGCCTGAAATAGAATACGTAGAGTACAGGAGTCTACACAAATGATTCGACAATCTTGCTGAGACCTAGTCAGTTCCGGTTACTCTCAAGGAGACAACATGCATCTAGTCAGCTGAATTTTTTCCAAAACTCCACTAAATTTTTGCCTATTAGAAATTTTGATACCTAATTTGCATATAGGTACATTAGACAACAAAAGCTAGGACAACCTACTTACAGGTTTAAGTGTTCCCCACTTACAACATCTGGTGGCTTCAGGTGACAAGGCTTTTTCAAAACATCAAGCCCCATGCAAGAGGAGAAAAGGAGACCAGAAAAACTGAGAAAACCAGAAAGATTTTGCTGTTTCAGCCCATAGCACAGTGGTTAAAGCACTGAAGCACTCAGAAAGGCAAGTTTGAATCTCACCATCAGTATTTAACTTACTCTGACCTCCCAAAGGAGCATCTTAGTGCCAAGAAACAGCTATTCTGACAGGATAGGTCTCATTATTCCTCATCTGGTCTGTTTCAGTTTCTCTGGAATAATTACGTAACAGGTAATAGGAAAACAATTACTCTAGGTTTGAGGATTGCACCTTGAAAATGGTTGGGCACAAGTCATTAGAGCTTGCTGCTATATCACGTTGATCAATCGGAACATGGACAATCAAAAAGCTCTGTGGACTTGGGCACCCCGGCTCTGGTTGGTTTTTAAACAATGCATTATTTCCAGAACAAACTCCCACTGATTTCAATAATTATATTCTGCTGGCTGATTCATGCTTTAAAAAATCTTCACTTCATGCCTTTATCTAAATCTTCGACTATCTAGCTGACTTTTAGAATCCTCCTCTTTGAATTACAAGGTTTGGGCTCCAAAGTCACTTAGAAAGGCTTGTGGCAGTTTCCCTTGCCAAAATTTGGAATATCACAGAATCCAAATTTCTGTTTTTTCTTCCTTGCTCTGTTCTTTCCCTCCCTATCCTGCTGCAACTGAGATTTTTAATTCACTTGGTTCTAGTGAGAAAAATTAAATAAAATATTACTCTAGTTTGGGTCCAACACTTAATATAATTACCACAGATTAATAATACTCTCAAATGAGGTCTCTTTTCGGATTAATACTTAGATGCTAACATAAGTTTACTACTATGAATTGCATAAGGAGTAATGGAGAAGGTTCATCCTAAAAAATTACTAATTACTTGGTGGTAAGGGTCTTTACCTGAGATTTGTGAAATGACAGGACAGGAAAGCACTCAAAAGCTAAGTGATAACCAACCTCTTTGGAAGCAGGGCTTTCTCATTTTTTATTTATTGATTGTGAAAGTCTTCTAATTCATTCCTACAGAAAATATGAACCCTTTCTTAAATCTTGAGAAAACCCGGTATAGGAGATTTGGGGTTTTCTTTCAGTTCTCAAGATTTAGGCACATAGCACAGACTCCATGAGAGGCTTTCACAAAACTTTGACTCCTCCCTTCCTGACATGAATGTCCAAAAACCCCATGAAATACAGTGTATCTATATACACCTTTTTTTCTTTTTTTTTTGTTTGGCCAGCAAAGAAAGCAATGTGGATTGTTAATCCAACTAGCCCAGTTTTAACTGAAATTCCTCACTTACATGAATTAACAGGGGAGAAGGCAGACTTGCACATGCACGTGATCCCTTTCCTCTCTATCCGAAAACAGTTAATATAAGTACTCCTGTATTACGGCAGACAGGAAATATTTAGTAACTGCTACACAGAGGCCTTGACCTCTGGCCAAATTCTATTCTTCTTGACTTGATGGTTGGGGTTCTCCTTACACACACTTCTTAATGACATGCTAGAGTTCTATTTGTATATCCTCAGATCCAGAGGATTCTCTGTATCTTTACATGTCAAGAATGTCCTGTTGTACTTTAAAGTTAGTTTAAAAATGGTAATTGTGGATCATGAGTTCACATAATGCTGCACTTGATGTTAATAAGCAGATAAATGTATAATCGTTCAGTATTACAAACAGTTCTAAGTAAAGAACTAAAAGACTTTGATATTTTTCTCCACCCTTTGTGAGTCAGTAAAACAGATTGGATCATAAAGAAGAACCAGTATTTCACTGTGAAGAAACTCATAAAAAAACCAATAAAATATCACTACATGTTGGCAGTTTGTAAAAGGAGATTAACCAGCTTATCCATTGGTATTAACATGTCTTTAATAATGGCAATATTCTTTGCAAATTAAATAGTTATTAATTAAAAATCCTGCCCAGATATGCTTGTATGCCCATGTGAACACAGGCACCTACCTACCATATCAAATAGACCTATATGGAAAGAACTAAGCTGCTTTCTATGTTTTCAGCAGATTATGCATAGAACTTAAAACCAGTTGGCTTTAACATAATCCAAAGGGTGATATTTTGGGTCCCAAAATTTCCTTTTTACAACCGCTGACGTAAAAATCTTCATGGAAGCAGTGCCTGGAATTGGCAGGTTTTGCAGTCCAACCTACGATTTCCCTTTACAGCAAAATAGTTCATCTTCTGCCAGAGGAAAGAGGAGCGTGAGTGGTGGATACTGGATGGCGCATCCTGGCTCTGCTGTTTTGTGTTCATGTGATTCCTGTCACTGCTATAGGACATGACAACAGCAGCAGATGAGCAATGCAGGCCCACGGCATTGAGGAAAAAAGTGTTACACATGTTCATGCACAGCTGCAGCAAGTACCGTTCAGAGGCATTGGAAAAGATGACACAGGCAGGAGAATTTTGTTAGAATTTCCTCCTGTGTTTTACAAGTACAAATACTATATGTAATTAAAAGTGTATTCAATGTCTTTATCACTTAAAAATGTACTCACTTTGAAACTCTTTTTGTGGTCTAAAAAGTCACACTTGCTGCAATTAACATCTGAGCCTGTTCAGATCCTTTTTACTTCAGGAAGAATCTAAGTGTCAGAATTAGGTAATATAAGAGTCATAACTCATAATTGCTAAAACAACAGTGACAGGACGTAATGGCCAGATGTATATGGATGAAGATGGAGTGACTGGTGATAGTTTAAGGCACAGTGAGGCATAGAGAATAATCTTACTAATTCCACTTCAAGATGAGACATAAAGGATAGGTAGGAAAGGCCTTAGATCCATAGAAGGAAACAAATGAGTGACGTAAAAAGATTTATACTAAACGAATCAAAGGATCCAGAGATGTGGATCCTAGAAACTCACCTGTTCTCCATTGTTCCGACCTGTCCTGGCTCCCACTATCTCAAAAATCCAAAGTGTCAGCTGATGTCCAGTCAAAGAGTTGCGTATTACAATTGTGTTTCTCTTTCTGATAAAAGAAGATAAGAATCTATTTAAATTGCACCATTTTTTTAACCTTAGATTAATTTGGACAGGGTTACAGATAATGGGTTAAGAACTTTTAAGCTTTTTAAGTGGTACAAGGAAAGACTCATGACAGCACCATGTGA
This sequence comes from Origma solitaria, assembly GCA_013397895.1. NCBI lineage: Eukaryota > Metazoa > Chordata > Aves > Passeriformes > Acanthizidae > Origma > Origma solitaria. The sequence continues at coordinate 261,146 of VZRL01006106.1, forward strand.
AATGAGGGCTTTGACTCAGCATCTCCTTGTGTGTTGGATGGAGGCACGATACCGAGTTATGAACTGCTAGCCCAACCAAAACCACCAAGCGCAGAAGCCTTTTCCTGACTTCGTTGGAGCTCTTGATTTGCTGAAGTTAAGCTGTCAGATTCAAGTATGGAGAATTAAAGAACAGCTGCTCCATATCCATTCAGACTGTGCCTTAAATGACAGTCCTAGACAGTAATGAAACTGTTTTGTATTGTTCAGCCCACGCAGAAGGAAGGTCTCAAAATGTGAATGGCCAGTGTCTTTCTTTTTCTTCCTTTGCAAAACATACAGCTAAATACAGTTCTGTGCTGGGATTATGGATTCTTTTGTAATTGTGCCTTATTCATTCATTGACTAGACGAAAACAAAGTAAATAAAATAGCTGACTAAAGCTTCATGCATCTTTGAACTTATGACACAGGCAAAAAATCAAATACCAACACACTCACCCCTCCTCCTGCCCCCAACATTGATAATATCTGAGGTACAAAAATTCACAAGTGTGACCCCTAAGTAATGAACTTTTTATTGCTTCCATCTGAATTCTGTTTTTTAAATTCTTGTCACTTAACCCTAGTGGCATATATTGTTGCTGACTTTTTCCTGGAATTTTAAAAAAATTCTGAAGAAGTTCTTCTGTCCATAGGCCTCACTCACACAAGTCCTTACCTCAGCATCACCTTTGTTCATTTACAGTGCCCATAACATTCATGGATAACATGGATCTTCAGCCCTCTGCATTAATTGTGAAGGAATATTGAGGGAGAGAAGTGGGCATCTCACCCTAACTATCCCTGATCTTGGAATGGTCTGAATTTCCTATTGGATGCCCCTGTTGCTATTGCTGGTTCTAGAGCCATACTAGACAACAGTTTAGGCTTGGCTGATTGTGTCAGGAATCAATCCAGGCTGCAGACATTTAACATGAACAGGTGTTAAGTATCTACACACGAGAGAGAAGTGTGAGTTCTCATTTTAGTAAACAGTGATTCAAGGGTTGATTCATTTATCTTTCCAAGAGTGCTGAGGAGATAGTTCGAAGTGCCTGGGGCATAATTTGGGGCTGGCAGATAGAACATGTATATGAGAACCCCAAAACTTCTGGACTGGTGGCTGGAAACCAGTCAGAATACCCTAGAACAGCTTATATGGAACTGAATTTCTGTATTTGCATAGCTGAGCTGACTCTTAGCAGAACCAATGAGGTCTGGAGAGTTATTCAACTCCATCTGCAGTAGAGGCCTAGGTCTGGTCAGCTAAATTCACTGAATTGACTGGAGCTCAAGTTGCTTTCACATATCAGAGGGTTCGCTCATGTGTAGACACCTCCGTGCTGATGTTGGAATCTAACCCCAAAAGACAATTTCACTGTCTGGGTCTCAAGTCAGTTGAACAAACAGCGGCATCCAGTGTCACTGTTAATGTCCTAGATGCCATAAAAGATCCGTGTTGGCTTGACATTAAACAGAATCCAAACATCTTGCACTCTTCTGATGAGACTGCTGAAGGCATGGTGAATCTAAGGAAACCAAGATGTCACTAGACTCCTAAGCTGAGTTGATGCCTCTGAGGCAGGGAAGATGAATTGACATTGCTTGTACATTGCTTTCAAAACAAAAAATAAAAATGTCTTGACTAATTATTAAAGGATTCATTCTATTTTCTTCCATTCCTATGCAATTATTTTAACACAATTAAATGCAATCTCTACTGATTCATACCAATATTATTTGGATGTCCATAGATACAAAATGGGTCTTTGCAATGAGAAAAAATATTCTCTTTTTATGAAAAAGTTTGTAACAAGCATACTGATAAAGGCATCTTATATTAATTTTCCAGCAACTGAAGATCTTAAATTTTACAGTAGTGTGCGCACGAATATTTAGAACACTGAAACAAAATTATTTCACCAGAATACCCAATCTAACTGCCACCATGACTGCTGAATGATACATTTCTGGCAACTATAGCAAATTTGCCGCTGGGGAAGTTTGAATGGAATGTTGCTATGTAACCAAACTCCAAAAAGTGTCTTTAAAGCAGTGATGAATGAGTGAAGTCCACAAATAGGGGTTTTTTTCTGACACAAATGTAATACTTACTAGTGCCTTTTAATTGCATCAGTAACTGAACTGACAACCAAATAAATCTGACAAAGAATGTGAAAATGTTGATATATCCTATACTGTTGGGTGGAGGAGATTTCAGGGAGGCTTGAACTAGTTATTTGCTTAATAACAAGGTTATATTTGGTCTTCTAATTGCAATTATGATTTCATAGAGTTTCAAAATCAGGATGACAACTGCCTTCACACTTTGTGCAAAAATCTAGGTATGTTCTCTTTGTAGCCCATAGAAATATGACTCAGACCAAAAGATTAAGATTTAAGAGAAGCTGAAAGATTTACTGTTCTAATAGATTAACAAAATAATTTTTGCAAACACCTTGTCCGTATGAAACTAAACTTTTCTAATATCAGAATTCCTATATACGTCATTTTATGTCACTTTTTGTCTGTTTTACTTTTTGTGCTTTCTTAACGTACTCTGGTGCTTTGCATAAAATTAATACTCCCTACTTTTCCTTTTAAAATAAAGGTGTTCTAAATCCTTCTTCCTAAATGACTAATTGTAATGACATTATACTATTAAAATAATGGAATATTGATGGTGTTAACTCTTCTAATGTTTTCATTTTTTTTTGTTGGTGTTAAAGCTGAGATTTCAGACCACACAAATACCCCACCATATCTCAAAATAATCCAGAGCCATTGTGAACAATTTCAGGCATAATTCTACAAATCACATCAATTCATAATTGACATTTCAAGTCTGAACTTCAGCTATGTGCATAAATGCACCAGTATATCCTGGCTGGATTCTGTATTAAACTAGGAACTCAGATCTTCAAAGATAATAGGTGAGTGTGTTTTTCTTAGGGGGTATCAAACAAGATATCAAGTAAAAAAAAAAAAAGAAACAGAAATATGGATATCATGGCACAGGCCATGGTGAGAATCTCAGACACACTCCTCACTCTGCTGTGTCTTTTGGGATTAATTTAGGTGGCATATTAGCTCTTGCGAGTGAATGCCGTTCAGGACCACCAGGCTGAACCAAATCCTTGGATGAAGATTTTAAATAGTATTTCCACTCTTGCATTCAAAGATAAAAAATTTGTGTGGCTTTACAGTGCTGAGTCCCCCGGTCCTTAGCTCCTTAACTAGAGAGAATGAAGGCTTAGAGGATAAATAAATGGTCTCTCCTTAAACTCAGGGATCAAACAGAAGAAGGTAAAATAATTATTTTAAACTAAATTATCATGTTGGAATAGAGCAGGTAGTTAAAAATTAGTAACAAACAGAGTTCAGAGTAGAAAAATAAAAGAAGGATTCTAAGAAACAAGTGTCCCTTCCCTTGAAGTGTTCAAGGCCAGGCTGGATGGCACTTTGAGCAACCTGGTCTCATGGAAAATGTCCCTGTCCACAGCAGAGCGGCTGGAACAAGATGATCTTTAAATTCCTTTCGAACCCAAACCATTCTATGATTCTATGATTCTGTGAATAAAGTTTTGAGTCTTACAAGAAAAGTTTTGAGAGGAAGAAATCTAAACATTTAGAGAAGGCTTTGATCAGTTTATGACAAGCATTCTACAGTCAATTTACTCATGATAACAAGGAACTGCTCATGATGTTGGGATCTGCTCTTCACATGGCCTTTATTCTTGATAGTGTTAATTAGTAACACAGAATTTGAAGTCATATGAAGCTGAGGATCTCCTATCTTATTTCAAAGTATTTGTTGTGATTCATGATAAAGATACAAAGAGCCTCTTTCTCATTGTGGACTTACCTGGCAAGTTCCTGAATGTTCTTGGAGTGCCTTTATCTTCCAGTAAAACTGAAGAATGTTTGTCAGCTTTTTCCTAATTCTACAAAACCAGATTCTTTCAGGTAACATAAGATAAATATACAGTGAATAATAATCTAACAAGACAGCTGTAACTAGCAAGGATGTGAACGCAGGTGGAAATCCTGATGGACCCCACAGAAGTTTTTGGTTCAAACTATTTTCTGCATTTGACGTATGCATTTCAAATATTTAAGTTCATCTTAAGCTGTATTTTTTTTTTCACATAATGACTCTCATAAAAGCTGAAAGGGGATAATTCCTAATTTAATGAACAGCCTGCCCTTTTCAGAAGCCTTTCCTACAGAGACAACTGTTACAAATGCTTACAAATTAATCTTTCCAAATTTCAATGCCTACACTCGGTTGGTACGTGCTTCTGAGATAATCATCCTTTATAATCAGTGAAAATATCCTATCATGCAATGCTGGAGGAAGATTTCTGAAAAAGGTCAGGTGTATAAGACTATAACTATTTCAAATGCAGATACTTAAGCACAGGTCATGTGAATTCCTCTGCAAGGTATCGCTGCTGTCCAGCTTAGGCAACTCATTTTCAGGGATCCAGGGAATTGTTACAGTAAGAACTGAAGTTCTCTGCATAGTAAAAGACAAAAGTAGGTGCCTGACTTAGATATCTAAAACTAAATAGACAGTAATCCTTTCTGGATGACTTTGAAAGCACCTACATTTTCCTGTTGACTTTATAAGCACCTAATTTAATGAATAAGTTCACTAAGAACCTAAAATTAGTAGTATGTTAGATGTGTAAGCTAGACAAACAGGACTACCTGTTTCACTGGTGTCTCTGTCTGATGATGACACAAGATGATTGACATAGTAGAAGAAAAGAGTGACTGATTAATCTTGTCTAAGTTTAGACAAGATTAATCATATATTGATTTCTGACTACATACTTCAATAAGTTCTGTCCTAGACACAGGTACATAGATCTGTAGATATGCAAAGAAAAGAGAGAAAGATAGATGAGATACCAAACTCCAGACACTCCAAAAATATATAGGTAAAGAACAAGGCAAAAATTTCAGATTAAATCTATTTTTAATCAAAGTTCTTGAAGGACGTCAACAATATTTTACTTTCAGACTGCATATTTGAAACAAAAATAAAAGTAATATTTACCAACAGACAGTTTAGAATCAACTTCTATATTCTTAAACAGTTTTGCAACAAATGACCTAACAGATTCTTTGTGCATCTGTGACCTCATTAGTGTTATCCATTCAATTAAGTGACAATATTGAAAGAAGTAGGTGGGAATAAGGAGGTACAGCGTTATCAAGATTTACTTAACTTAGAGAATGATTTTCTGTGTTAGAAGAACAAGAACTCTAATAACAAGAGAACTGTCTCCAGAATTGATTCGTCTTCATCTAATCTCCAATGGAAAAAAAGTAGAAGTTCTATACTCAAAAGTAAAGCTTAGCATTTTAAAACAGCACACATGACAGCTTTAACCCCACATATTTAGGCACAAACAAAAAAAATATTTTCTGTATTTTTCTTTGCAAATTTCACTACCAGACACATTCAATATGCTTAACTTGTTAAAGTGCATCAAGTGTGCCATTTAAAAAGTAGCACTCATATGTTACTGTGCTTACTTTCACCATAAAAATAGAACTCCCAGCACCCATAGAAGATGAAGAGAGCTTCAAAAATAAGTTTTTTAACTCATGCCCTAGACACCTCTGAATCTGCTCTACACTCAGAGAAGAGTGGCTGCTCATGGGAAGAAAAGCACTTGCTACCATGCAGAAGATGCTGTGAGGGAACTTGGCTTCTTTCAGAGCAATTAGAGCTTAATGGACTTCAAAAAGAAATCCTAGCCTCACATATTCATTAACTCTATCTTGTGAGACACAGCTCCTCTCTTCTCCATTTTTTCTTTTCACACTCAAGGTCAGAAAAAGGGCATTTTTGGACATCGTTCAGCTATCTTTTCTTATTGATTTTTAAGTTATTCTTTTTCCCAAGAATGACCAGCAGATCTTCCTGGGTGCAGCTGAAAGCAGTAACTGGCTACTTACAGCTCTTCTTGCAAGGGCATGATTTACCCAGGCAGGTGCAGGCAGACCTGAGCTCATTGTGCCTTTCCTCAGAGCTAGCTGACGGAGCAGCCGTGCGGATGGGATGAACTCAGGGCTGTCTATACCCACCTGTGCAGGCACGCTCCATAAATCATTAGTCACATCCCTGGGATTAATTCCCTTAACACCATCCACATAAAAAGCTGGCTGGAGAAAGCCTGCAAGGTGCAGAGGCTCTCTCTGTCAGCGACCAAGAGCTGGGCAGCTCAACTGGAAATTCCTCGTGCTGGATGATGGGGTGATGAGTGTCCCCTTGAAAATGTCTCCTTTTTTATTATCTAAGGGAACTGCAGTGATTGCCTGAGACCTCTGTCTAACCTGGAGATGCTGGCGTTAGGTAAGAGAAATCTGATCTCCCAAGAGTGAGACTATGAGCACCTTCCGCAGAGTGGGCACAGCTCACAGGAGTCAGCACCAGAGCATCGGCCAACACTACTGCAGCGGCCTCGGTCTGACATTCCAGACAGGATAAAACAAAGGCTTAATGCCCTTTTTATTCAGAGTTTTGAGACAGAAGAGACACGTTTTAGATCATGAAAGCGTGATGTCCCTGTTCAGTTTTAAATTGTTAGCAGGTCTAAGGAGATTTATATAGAAGTCATGGGCATTTGCATTTAGGAGCCATGGACTATTTAAATCCTAATAAATATCTTCTGCTGAACTGTGTCGAAACAAAGTGCAAGAAACCTTGAGTGGGTTCCTTAAACAAATAATGTTTTAACTTACTTAAATAATGCCCTCCAGGTATTATACTGAAACACCTGTTTTCTTGAGCAACAGCTACTCCCATGGGAAATAAGTTCAAAGACAATATAGTAGCATACAAAATGTTTTTGCCAGATACAAATGCTGCCTACATTCAGTATTGCAAATGCATTTTTTTTCCATTTGCAGTTATCTTTCCTTAATAACCTAAGGTCATTTATACAACATGACCATTTTTATTTGTATGAAAGAGATTGTCACTGGAAATATTAAATTCCACTCTATTTTTAAAAGACTTATTTGAGTTTAAAAGAAAAAAATAAACCTTTTCACGGATAGAGTTTTCATCCAGAAAGGGGGAAAAAGGTTTTTATACTTCAGTAACAGTTTCTTTTTAGTCCTCCCCAAAAATCTGAAATGAAACCTGTCCAAATGAATGAAAAGATCCCAGTTTCCTTCAACAGGCTTTGGATTAAGGCCAACTCCTGCTCCCACTGATTTCAACAGTACAATATCTAAGCAGGGCAAAATGATCTAATGCTTATCTCTCTGTGTATCAAGATTACACAAAATCAATAGTAAATATAAAGTGAGATTATAATTAGGCCTTGATAATGCTGAGTTATTATTCAGAGTTAAAATCTAATTTGCAATGCATATTAGTTTTGGGAAGGATGACAGAAGTAGAGAAGAATAAAGTCAAAGCGAGTAAAGGCTACATTGGCAGTGTCATCTCTGCCTTTTAGCTGACAGCTCAGTTTTGTTCACATAGGACAGGATTTTATCTGCTGCACTCTTTGTCTGTGGTTCATTTATGAATCATGGCGGTTAAGCCTTCTGAGCAAGCTGACAAGGATACACTTGATTATATTTAGAGACTTTCCACTACTCATATTTTCCCATTAATTTCAGTAGAAGTTTGATTGAGCCCTTTGCAAACACTAAAACCCACTGAGGGCTGGGCGTGAACATTTCCAGAATAAGTGGCAAATGAACATTCTCAAAAATAATGTTCTAGCTAAAACAATTTCCTAGTAAAGTATTCACATATTCACAAGCAGCAGTCTTCCTGCAGTTCTTGGCTATGCAAAACAATTTAATCATACCTTAGAGCCAACTGGAAAAACGTTGTCTAAGCCCTATAAACACAACCACTAACATTTCCAATGATCTCCTAATTCCTGTTGGAAAGAACTCTTACTATGCTACCTACCAGTTAGGTTTGCATTCTCTGGAAATAATCTCTAATGAGGTGATTACCTCAGAGCAATTAGAAGTTTAGAAATAAACACAACTAAATAAACAGAAAGATGTGAAACATTTTTCCGGGCTGACTTTGCCAAACTCAAAGCAAATAATATTCTTAGAAAAGGGCTGACATCTTTCTAGGCATTGATCAGCATTCTCATTTTAAACAGATCAGAGAAATAACTATTTCAGATATAGGTGGACTCTCCATATATGCCAGTTGGTCTCCCAGTAGCACCTTCACTTTGGAAAATCTGGCTGGAATGTATGGGCTCTATCTACCTGCACACTCTTCTGACCTTTTACACAAGCTTTACTGTCTGCAGCTTGAGCTTAGCAAAACTCACCAATTTCTGCCAGGTTAGAGAAGGGGACTAAAGCCCTAGAAGTAAGGGACACATGAAATCAGTAAAAGTCAATTGGGCTTGCAGACAAAAACCCTGCCAAACAACCAACCAAACCAACCATCAAGCAGTCAGTTTCTTTCAGATGACTTCAGAGACTTCATTGTCATACCCAGCCTTCAGCTGTGGCTTGGAGTGAGGCTGGCCTGGCTCCTCCACCCTTGGGTTCTCTTCTGTGGGACTATTGTGAGGAGAAGAGCAAGGGCAGCACGTAAGGCACCTTACCACAAGTAGTGGGGTAGAGGAAGAATGAAGCTCAGGAAGGGGAAGGTAGAGGAAGGGGAAGATCAGAAAATATATGGCTTAGACCCTCCTCGTGTTCTGGGGACATACATACTGAGACTAAACCTCACTTTTCAAGGCACTGTGATAACTTTTTTCCTCCTGGAAGAGGGAGAAATGAGGAATTCTCAGATGAGACAGCATTATTACAGGACCTACCTGTGTGATGGCAGGACAAGCTGCTTTACCTGATTCATAAGATAGTATACACATGGCTGTAGGACTTATTTTTGCAAGGGAAAGCTTACAAAAATTATTTTTTATGACCTCAACTAAATTCAACTGTTCAAGCACAACTATGTTATTGCTCAACTATATCCTTACATCAGTTCATAGATTAATATGATGAGTGTGTTTTTCTTGAGTCCAAGGAAAGGTTGAAAGCTTGATATCATCCAGATTCAAAGGGAAAAGGATGGAAAGAGTAAATCTCATTGGTGAAAAGGAGGGCTCAGCCAGCCCTACAGCAGTTTGACCTGAAGATAGCCTCTCACAGCCACCAGTGCAGCTGTCAGTGGAGTTTTCAATAGCCAGATGTTGTTACTGGAAAATACATTCCAGAGTTCATTGGAGCTACTTATAGTCCTAACCTTGTGTGACCAAGGCAGCTGATTCTGTAGCTAAAAAAAGGTATTGCAGATTAAGCTGAATGTGAAGCATCAGCTATAGAATTATGTGGTATTTCGCTGGCAAAACTGTAATGACTAGAACATGCATGTGCCTCTTCACTGTGCCAGCACTGTGGCTTTCCTGTTTTTAACCTGTTCTTTATATCTCAGGAGGTGAGTTTAACATTTAAACAATGGGTGGAGCTGATATATTTTCTTTCCTTCTTTGTATTTGGCTGATTTACTTTCTTGTCCCTTTAAAATCCTTCTTGTCCTTCAGCGTGAATGCTATATGATAACTGTAAATATTTTTTGTAAAAAAGTTAATAAAAAATGCTTTCCCATTCTGCAGAACCAGAAGATTTTCAAGGTCCTGGAATGTGCTTGTTTCTCATCCACCCACAGAATACGTGGCAAAATTAAATGCATTTGACATGTACAGTACATCATGTCATGTCTGCTGATGTGATCTAATAGAGAACTAAGAATTACTCAATGCAGCGCTTATAGAAACACAAGAAGGACGTGATGATTGCTTAAAATTTGCTCTAGTTTGTAAAACAGGATGTATCCACACACCTTGATTTCAGGGGAATATTTCCTATTTCCTGTGTAGAAAATAAAATTTTGTTAGAAAGACTTATTTTTATTAACTTCATGTAATATTTACTGAAATGTGTGGTTGGGGGCTTAAAATTAAAATGGGTTTGCAGTATGAGATGTTCCTTTCAATCTGTGAAACAGTAAAGGAAATAGAGAATGGTATTCAGGATTGGACTGTGTAAACAAGGACTGATACTCTTTTTACACGGTTCTGGATCTGCACCTGAAATGTCAGTACAAGTACTGAGTTACCATTTTCTGTATGCTCTGTAAGTTTAAGAAATCCCTATGTACCTGTAGAAAATCTTACAATTTACCAGGTTATGGCAAATACTGATGCCTTATTATAGCTTGAAAAATTCCTGCACTGTTTTGATGGGAAGAGACACAGTACTTAAATTTCTCAGATTCCACCTGCTGGATAGGTGTCCTGTGATGTTAAAGTTTCATTATACTCTGTGTTAGGCATGCCCTGTGGGTTTGGGTAAAAATGTTGTTAAACTGTAAGTTCCTCCCTCCTTTCTCACCATCTCCATTAAGCAGGAGCAGATGACAGCAATCATTCCCACCACAGTCTCATTTTTCCAGGTCTCTGATTTTCTGTAGAAATAGTGTCACTTCAGCTCCTCTTTTTTTTAGTACAGGCTATACTTTTGGCTTCCTCCAGGTGTTGCCATTGCTACTGCTGAAGAAACGCCTCTTCAGATGGGATCTATTTGGTGTGTTTAGGGGTCTGTCAGAGGCGATCAGATCTTCACAGTATTGTGGGGTTTGTATTACTGCAGACAGTCTGTGTGTTACAGCTTCTCCATTACTTCTGCCTTCATTTTACTGTACTCTAAATATGTCAGAATTACTAACAGCCACCTTGTAAACTCTGCAGTTTTCTCTAGAATTTGTAGCTATTTTGCTACATTCTCCGTTGTATGGAAGAATGTTGCACAATGTTTCACTTGACTTTTCTGGTCTTCCTAAATGCATAGAAGTGTCTCTACTATACTCTTTCTCTTAATTCAGGTTCTTAAATACAATTTCCACTTTGACAATATTTAGATTGCCTGTCAAGCGTATAATCACTCGGTACAATTTTAGGGTGTGTTGATATTTGTACACAACAGAGGGATATTATATTAAAATGTGCTTTTAAGAAGAACAACAGAAAATCAGTTTTTGAAATTATGAATAGGGAGTGTATGTCTTCAGGCATCTAATAAAAGGGTATTTCAATTTTAAAAAAAAAGAAAAATCATAAGAAAGGAAAAGAAGTCTTTTACATACTGGAAATTTACCTTCTTTCATTGCATAAACATCTACTGTCCAAGAAACACACTTTTGGCTGATTGTACGGAGCTACTATTAGCAGTAAACATTTCAGCAGTTCATAGGTAGAGGAAAAAAGCAAACAAATTCATGAATCATCCAACCTAAGGTAAACTTTGGATCAACCCTGCATTTAACTACATGATTAAATTCCATTTGAATATCTGTGGACTTTTTTACTTCTATATTTATTAATGATAAATTACTTTATTTGGCCATTTGAAACACATCAAAGTCTATTTAAATCACTGTGAAAGAAGGACTTTATGGTGGTGATATCCTAGCTACAAATGTATGGAACATTTACTGAAAGAACAGTAGAGGCTCATGATTTTCTTCCTTTTTTTTTTAAATAGACACTGCTTACCTCACAGATTCCTGTGTGAAAATTAAAGGCTGAGTTTATAAAATTACTAGCCCTACCCATGTCAGATCTTCTCCATATATTTCTAGCTCAAAAATTAGAGAGGAGACATTAAACTTTATAGAAACCAACAATTATGAAGAAACAAATGTGCTGAACCATTAGAGGCACATTTGAAGGGAAATCTGTGAAAAAAAAAAAAAAAATTGATTACCAGAATTAAAATGACTGCAGAATTGCAAAGTGGTGGGGGATTTAATTCTGCAGAGTCCCCATCCCTGGGGAGACAATTTTGGGACTGTGGCATGTTGGGCTGTCTGGAATACTCTGTCTGTGATCTTCTCTAGGCTAAATGGCCCTTACACAAATAATTATGTGCAGGACTGAGTTTTTATGGCATGTTGACACTGCTGAAAACAAGGAGGCGAGGAACTGAGCTCCAGCTCGGGTCTCTAATGTTCCAGCTCCTCACAGGGAGTAGCTTATTCCCTGTGCTCAGTCCGGAGCCCTCCAGCTAGCTCCTCCCAAGGAAATTTGCTCGTGGGATCCAGTGCTAAGCAGCACACAGAGGAACCAGCTGTGGCACGGGGCTTGGTCTGGAGACTTTGGTGGCACAGACACAGCCCCAGCACTACCTATCGCTGTTCCCCATTCCCAAGGGGGATGAGCCTCACAGAAGGAGTAGGGAAAAGACAGCATTTTGCAAGCATATATACCCACAGGTTAGGGACTGCTTGTAAAGGAAAAGTGCAGTGGGATTGTAGCAGCGCTGGGAAACTACACATGCACAATGGATCTAATTGTCTGACTGCTTATATTAGCTAGTTCATGTACAGAAATCAGACTTCACCTCACAGCAAAGACATCTTTCCAGTCACATTGCTGGGGCTTTTGAAACATGAACTGCTAAGCCTGAAGTAGCCCTCCAAATATCCTTTTCCATTATGGTGATGGGATTTCACAGGCAGATTTTGGAACTCTTGCTTCTTTCCATTCCACCCTTCTTTAAGGGACCAAGAAAAACCTTTCGACACTGCCTCTTTGTTGTGGGTGCCATCTAAGGCAAGGCTGTGGGCAAAAGAACATCCCTTTCTGGCTTTTAATGGGTCTTTAAGAGGTAACAACCTCCACCTATTTTCTTTCTCTGCTAGCAAGGGAAAGGGACAGTGAATAGAGAACAGAGGAGATCAGTTTGAGGTCACAGCTCCCCAGGTGTGGCTTTGCTTCCCCCCTTCTCCCCTGGAAGTAAGGCAGGCAGAAACAGCCAGTTTGGTGCATGAGAAGAGGGCATCTGAAGGACTGTGGTGTATGGCCAGTCAGGGGTTCTTCCTGGGGTTGCTTTCACTTTCCTTTGAGCAGAGCACAAAACCTGCCCAGCTGGAGGGAGCAAGGTGGGGTCCTATGTTAAAATCAAGGAGTAGCTCCTCTTCCCTCATCAGGGTAGCCCCATTTTCCATTCTTGGGGAAAAGTAGGAAAAGTGCTGCTTCTGGAGGAGAGGAAGATTCAGAAGCTGGAGTTCATTGGGCACAATACAGGAGTCAGATAAGGGTGTAGGCAGAGGAAGGTGAAAATAAAAAGCTGAGAGAAAGTGAGGAAAAGTTTAGGACCACACAGACAGGACAACAGAGAAGGAAATGAAGTCAGGAATGCTGAGGAAAATGAAAAATTTGGTGTAAAAGCCAGGTGTCATCTATCTTTGGTAGCAAATTCATGCCATTTAAATCCCTTTTCTCTTTCTTTCCATTGTGTTGATGCATAAAGAAGTGAGTTCTGAGGATTTTCTAGGCTGTATGAGTGAACAGAAATAACAAAAAAATGGATTATTGTCAGCTCCAGAGGACAGTTATCCAGCTATCTCCAATACTTATTTTACAACAGAAATAAAACTGAAGTGGAAATGGAAATAAGAAGGCTTTCCATATACACAGAGAAGAAAAATTAACAAGGGAGCATTATTCTTTCTCTGACTGCATTTACACTTCCAGAAGGACAGTAGCTTAATGTGGTGGTATGTGTCTTAAAATGGGACCTCATGCCTGGCCATCTGTTAATCTCATCTTGGCTTTCCCTCATTTTCATAGCCTAGTGTTTGTATCCCTCCAGCATATGTTCATTTCTTCATTTTTAATCAAGTATTAAAATACATAGGGAAATGGCAGAGACCCTGGGGAGTAAAAATTTCTGAGTGTGGCCTAAGTGAACTTCCAAAAGTGAACAGAAAATTCCTTCTCTTTGTCACAAAGTGTTACGACTTGACCTGTCTCTTTTCTCCTTTCAAATATGTAATAACAGCACTAGAATTTACACCTTTTAGAAGCTACAGTATTTTTTAAATTTTGACTCAAAAGTAAAGCTTCATTTTATTCCAGTGTCATCTGACTTTTTTTTCTTTTTACATGGAAAAACAGACGTAGTGTGCTGTTTTTACTAAGACACTGAATTCTCCCTGAGTATCATGGTGCAAAATGCTTGGTACTGCAAATGACATGATAAATGAAATCCTTCAATATAAGTGAAAAAAACACGTCCACAGGGAGGTCAATCTAAAAATCCATGCAAGATTTAGACATAGTGTTAATACACTATCCATCTCCTGTAAAGAGGTGAAATAAAGAACACATTTTGACTAAAAAGAGGCATCAAAAAATTAACTTCTTATTTAAATTTTCAAATACAGATAGGGATTTTTAACTGTTTCTGGTCGCTCAAGTAGCTATCATAAAAGATCTTGGTGCTAAAAGCACTTTGTGAAAATCAAGGTCCTTTAAAACTGTCTCTGACCGAGTGCTGAGATACCAAGGAGGGCAGAAGTCACGCTTCTCACACTTCTCTGAAGAAACACTTTATTTGGAATTCTGAAGCGTGTCAGCAGCTCCTACTAAACACTTGCACTTCTCAGGTTTTTTCGAGACAGCTTGTGCAATGTGACATAGAAGTCAGAAAAATGAAAAGGCATTTACATATGTATTTAATACATGTTGAAGAGACCCCAGGGTATGTATTAGACCAAATTAGGAGCTCAGTTGAGCTGGATGAGACATTTTCTCTGTGACAAACCCTGTTTCCAGCACCATTACTCAAGCTCCAGATAGATACAAGAGGGACTTGCCTCGCCCTGCTGATGTGGAAATGTGACAAAACCCAGATTAAAGCTTTCTGTACCTTTTTCAGAGAAAGGAAAGCTTAAATATGGATCAATGCCATCCCTATAAGAAGCCTTATGTAAAACAAGATCTTACGGCTATTGCCTCTTGCTGTATCTGTGTAGCTTGTAGAAGAGGTGAATGTTGAGGAGCTGAAGGAGCAATACGCACTCTGCAAAAGCTTGCAGCATTTGGCTGGGCTGTAGGATTAAAGTCTCAGCAGAGCCTCACAACTTACCTCCACCATGAGATGCCCTCACTCACCTGCAGGTGCTCTCTGATGGTGTTGTTTATTGTTTGTTCCCTCCCACACAGAAAAAGACACCGGAGCTCTCCCCCAGCAGCAAACCACAGAATGTCAGAGCCTCTGTGAGCTGCCGGCATCGCCTTCTGGCCACCGCTCAGGTGCAGGGCTGCCCTTGGCACTTGGCTCGCTCCCCGCGGCGTATCCGCTATTTCAGCTCCACACCACCCTCCCTCCCTTCTCTTTGCTACCAGTTGCATATTTTCTACACCCAGCCTTCCTGGGAAGATGTCTGAAGCATGGATAAACAGAGGAATACAAAAGAGTTTTCAGGGAGCTGATGCTTCTTTTCTTTCTGATTTGATCCCACTTTGGTGTTAAAAGTTTTTGGGTTTTTTTCACTTAATTCTTGATTCTTTATATAAAAGTTTTTTAAAAACAAAGAGAATGACAGCAAAATCATCCCATTTAAATTGTGAAAAGAAAATTGTAAAGTGATGTAGGTATGACTCCATTAGGAAGGAAGAAAATAATTCAGAACAAATGAAGACAATGATAACAGTGCCATATAACAATTGGGGAAAAGACAGATGACATAAGAAAGAGACACAGCAATTTCTCCATAATCTATGAAAGCAATCTGGGCAATCTGGAAATCAGTAGGACTCTTAAAAGAAAACCTTATGTGACTTTCAAAAATAAATGTATCTTATTTGTGACAGTAAGCATGAAAATTCATAACAATATGATGCTCTAATGCTACTCCCTGTGTTAAGCAATTGCAAGGCAGCTGAAAGCAGTGTGGGAGAAGGGGAACCTCCTCTGCACATCAGAAAGTGGCAGGATTCAGGTTGTTTAGCCTAGATTTTTTTACCAGAGAGCCCCCAGATCTTTTGCTAAGTCGCTAATGCTTTGTTATGAAAGGCAGCTATCAGCTGAAAAACTCCAGGCCTATTGCTCACCTTCCTCTAACCAGATCTGCCATCTGTTAGGATCCAGTATTTAAATAACCATGTCTAACGTTTAGAACTGAAATACCCCTGACCCCTCAGAGGACATTTTCCCCTCCTGTTATGTTGTGCCACTTTAAGCTGCTTTTCTACAAAAGCTACAAGATATTTCTTCCTTCAACTGAGTTATCTTTGCAGTCTTCGAAAACACCTGCATCTAGTAAAGGCTGTGCAGCCCGCAAGCTTTCATGCAGGGCACATAGAAGAAGCAGCACAGCAGTAGGTGATGAGCATCCTTCCCTGAGAGTGCCACAGCCCATCTGTAGGGAGCAGATTCAGCCAGCAGACCTTGCAGCCTGGCACTCACCACCCGGAGCATCCTGGGCTACACTCAGAGCAGCCTGAGCTGCAGCTCCATGCATGGCTGGGCTAAGCTCACCTTTGATTTCATAAAGTCTCCATAAGAGCTCTCTCAAGTGCAAACAAGCACGGATGAGTATATTTTTCTATTATGTTCATTTGTTTGAAATGCCATGCATGTCAAAACACTCTAAAAAATGTGTGGATATCTATTAATTTTTGGAGGTAAAAATCTTTTAGCCCAAAAGTTCCCTTGGAATTTAATCACGGAGAGAAAGTTTAATAAAACAGAACTACTCGCCAAAACCCTCAGTACAATATTAAGCTGTTTGTGTCATTCGTAACATCACAACCCAGCTCTACATGACAGCACACAAATAGGCCTGCCAGAAGTTTAATCTCTGATGGCAAAGAGGAGCAGCTCTTTCACCTTTCTCAGGCTGGAAAAACACCTCTCACCTCTCTCCTCTCTCCCTTCTGAGTACTCTTTGTACTTAGGAAAAAATGATGAGCAACCTCATGCACTGAAAATTCCTGCATAATGCCGAAATGCTAAACAAGAGAACTTTTTTTTTTCCTCTGCAAATATAAACACATTCCACTTGAAGGTACAGTTATAAAATAGCAAAGATATGATTAAAGAATTCCATGTGGATTCATTACAAGCTTTCATTTCTGGTAAACTAATAAAGCTTTCCAGCCCATTAAAAAAAATAATCTCCCAACATTACACAGGAAGAAAAAATTATTACTCTTTGGGTCTCTGATAGGATATTAGGAGCAAGGCAAAATATTATCTATGCCAGATATACAAGCCAATATCGCAGAAAAACTCATAAAGTATATCAAGTCCAGGCAAAAACATAACAAGCAAAAAGCAGAAAATTACTTGAACTGTAGCAAACTGATGGTAGACCCATAAATATAACTACTGTGCTTGCAGCCAAAGCTAAAACCTCAGAAACACATTTTCAGAGATATACAATTAAGACTGCAGGGGAAAAAAAGAGAGAGAGAGAAAATTAACAATAAGCTCAAAAGCTTTTTACAGACTGTAATGAAGAAGGAAAAGAACACAAGGTACAATAATAAACCAGATGAGGTAATAATATACCCAGAAAGAGTTGAGAAGAAGGAAAGTGGAAAAAAGTCATTCCTAGTTCAACTTGGAGGCAATTTAAAGAAGCAAGAAACAAATATATGTATGTGTGTGTGCATATATATATATATATATATAAGCTTAGACTACCTTCAAGAGCACTGCCAAGATTCCTTGTGGTGCTATTTCTGTGCATACAAATATTCTTTCACAAATGCGTGTGAGTAGCCACATGACGCAGGACATTAAGTACAGCAAATAAGTCTTGTTTCCGTTCATGGCCTTTGCATTTCTCTAATATTGGGTTTCAGAATGTGGTGGTGTGAGGAAGAATTTGCTCACTCATGAAGATTTTCCATAGTAACTTAGAGGAAGGAAACAATACCAGTTATACTGCATGAATGTTACAGGGATGTTTCCATCCTAAGTGCTGTATATGTGGGGTTTGTGTACTGACAGCCCTGTAGGTAAGTTAATGTTTGATACATTTTGAGAGATCTTTTAAAAAAACGCCAAAACAAACAAAAAAATACCATTGAGCCTTTCAGTGTACATTGAATCTCCCAGGATGTACTTTGCAAGAATCCAGTGAGCTGAGTTTGAAATACATGTCTGGTAGGCTGTTTTCAAACCAGATTTTTAATTTCATGTAGATCTTATAATTTTCCACTCATAGTGGTGCTTGTGGTGCAGTTCTGTCCTGAAGGAACATCTTTTGACTGTGCTTTGAAGAAAACAAAATCAAAAGGTGGAACTGTAGAGGGAGAAAGAAAGCAAATTGTTCCCACACATTTATTGCCAAATAAGAGAAACACAAAGAGCTCTCTGGAGAGTTGTAGCTACAGTTGCAGCTACGTCTTGACCTGCTGTGCTGCTTTTTGTTTTGTAGTCCTCAGAGGCAAATTGCACAGGGTTCACCCGGGCGAACACATAATCATCCAGCTGCAGATTCATCCCACCTTGCTCTAGGTCTCTAAACAAAAGCCTGTGTGAGGAGAAGACCTATCCTGCCCTCTCTGTACAGCCGGTGGAGAGGGAAGAACTTCCAGAAGACTCCAAAGGTCTGAATCTCAACTGTCCCCAGAAGAGCTTCTGGCACATTGAGGATAAGCTAGTTTCGTTTTTTTCTTTCTGTAAGGTGTTTGAAGGGCACTCTGATAGATGTTCTAAATTCATATGGGGAAAAAGACTTCTCTTTAAATTTTCCTTTGTACCATTTTCTTTGCTTCCCTGCTTTTTGAGGTTGTTGCTTCTCTTATTGAGGTACTAAATAGAAACACGTTAGGCAGTACACTAATTTAGTGGTGGGGGGTCACTGGGGAAAAGGCATTTAGTGGTAGTGGTTGAAAGGCTCAACCTTGTTAAAAAGGAGTTTGCAGGATTTATAAATCTCGAATGCCAGTTCTTGGTGGTCTGAGGATTCCCATTGTCCTGCAACTTCGTGGGGAATTTTTGCTCTGGTTTTTTTTTCTCACAGAGAAGGAGAAGCAGCACCTTCTGGTAGGCTCTGCTGCTACTCCAACTAATGCTTGTGTTGTTTTAAAATCCTGCTTAATCCACTGCATCCATTCGAGTCACAGTGCATTTCATCCTGTTTCCCCAAGTGCCTCCTTCCCGCTCCAGAGCATTTGCTAAAGCAAAGCTCATTCGCCGCATTATACAACCCCAAATTACTCCAGGAATTAGGGCATTTCTGATCCTGCTGCTAATACTGGTGTTACACAACTGAGGCTCCCTCCAGATCTGCTCCTTCCTAAGGGCGGATAACAGAAGTTGCTGAGAGGGACGTGCATTTTGCCAGGTCTGGGCTTCAGCTGGGTTCTGATGCTCAGGTTTGCAGCTGAGATCCACCCTCTGGAGCAACCTGCTGTGCGGGGAGAGCAGCAAGGCAGGCTGGGCTACCAGCAGCGCTCTGTGGCCAGCCCAGCACCGCCAAGGGTTTACAGATGGATGGACTACGTGCAAGCACTCTGCCCTGGCAGAAAGTGAAGCGAGGCACCCAGTTGGCCTCTAGGTGAGCTTGTTTCCAAGGGAAGAGGTTTTATGGGATCTCAAGGGACTTTCTAGATTGACCGAGTCTGGAAATACAGATCAGAGAAATCCACCTGTGGCACAGACAGGATTTTCTGAAAGTTGGGTTGGTCGTAGAGTGAGGGCGAGCAGAGATCCCTGGAGTCCAAGGCCTCTACCAGAGCTCTTATAATTTTTGGTTTTCTTGTCTAGCATCCAAGACACAAAGGCAAAAGTCTGGAGCAATGCTGATTAACTTTGGGCCTGAGAGACTAGTGGCTTTTCTGTGTATGAATAAGTAATGAAGGTGTTGGCAGCACAGTATTCAATACATGTCCTTGTGAGAGAAACAGAGAAAAACAGACTGTCACTATCTCTCAGCCATATCTTATTTATATATTGGAAAGAAAATTGGCTATAGCATTTGTGATATTCTTTAAACTGTTTTCAGAGTTATGTCTTAATTTACTCTTACCTCGGGAGTTAAGAAACAAACACTCCTTTAAAATGCAGATTATAAAACACATACTTATGGCCATCTGGAAAAAACATACTGATTGATTAAAGTTCAATCTATCTGCTTTAAGACCAGCTCACAGCAACTGCAATGATTGCAATTCCAGCTATGAGCATTTTCTTCTTGAAACATTCCTTGCTGTTATCAGACCAATCATTCAGCAGAACTTTTGCTTATTCCATGTATTTCAGTGCCCAGGACATATCTGATAGTCGGGAGCTCGGTTCTGCAGAGAGAAGAACAGGATTTTGTGCCTGTGACTCAGGATTTCTGAAGAATATAAAGGTCCAGGTTCACTGATAAAAACAGAGATATACTTTGCACACCCCCTGTGCCTTAGAGCAGCTGAGAATATGATCCAAAATATTGACCACAGTTTAATTACACATGGACATGTTCTGCCTGACTTTATATAATGTTCTTCTATTAATTTAATAATAAAGTAATTATCCCTGAGGATATTTTTCAAAAACAGCTTACCAGCATACAAAAGAAAATGTAAATTTTTAAGTGTTCCGCTTGCCTCAGACAAAAGAACAGTAAGTGATTTCAGTGCAGGAAGGTCACTGAAACTGTATACTTTTAGAATGTTAATAAAAAATGCATTTAGAAATCCAAAATGAACTGTAAAAATATTTTATGGCTACATAATCAGAAGCCAGAGACCTGTTCTTCTTGTATCAGTAAGGAAAATCAGGCGATAGTTTTTTACACGTATATTATGCAATGAGGTATATACACTTTGTTTAGAAAACTTTCCGAGATCTCACCCACTTTGCCTGGAGGTAGAATAGGTCAGTGTTTTCCCACACCTCCCTGTTATCTTCTCAACCCTTCATGAACTACGGTTGATTCGATCATGTATCTTTAATTTTTCTAATAGCTCACGGATAGCTTGAAAAACATGTCAGCCAAAAGCTCATCAAATATTATTCAATGTGCATTCTCCAATTATTCTACCAGTGTAGTCTCTTCCAAACCACTAGTAAATTCACCATCATAAAAATTTCTATTGACTTTCCTTTATACACAGGTCGTGCCTGTACCATACCACTCTGAACTCCTCCCAGATGGATTCTTTTGCTGCTGGAGGGAGCCAAATATTTCTCTGCTGCCTTCTCAGTATTTGACTCATGTAGTGTTTACCCTTTTTATTCAGTCTGTTAGCTAATGGGATACCAAGTCAAAGGAGCAGCAGGACTCTATTCACATAATATGGACTCTGACTATAAGACAACTGGTCTATCCCATGGAACAGATGTGCAGAAGAAAACCTGATAACAGATGGTGACTACAACTGCCAGTCGTTAAAATCTTGATACTGAATTGAACTGTGTTGTGTCCAAGAGGAACTCCAGATGAATCAGCAAATGAATCAGCCCCAAAAGTCTCTCCTTTCTATTTGAAATGAGATAAACTGTTTCTTCTGGTCTTGGCTGCTGCTGTTCTAGAAACCCACCATCTTTCAAAAATCATGAGGTGGGAGGGATAATGCATAAGAAGAGAGGTTGAACCGAATGATCCCCAGGTCTCTTCCAACCTTACCCATTCTGTGACTCTGTGAATAGCTGCAAAGAAAAACTATTGTAGTGGCAGCTTATCAACACCTGTGTTTAATAAATGATTGGGAAAATTTCTTTTTAAATATAAATATGTAGAAAATTAGTACTGAAAAAAAAATAAAAAAGAAGAAGATTTTAGCCTGTCCTTACCTTGTTTGCTTAAATTGTTTGCTTAATTTATTGTCCTGTGATTTCCTTGTAAGTTCATGTTTAGATCACAGTCTTGCCTAAGGACTCATTTTGGTGTAAAACCTTTATCAATGTATTTATAAAAGAAAACCCTTGTCAATAGTTTTATAATGGACAACCATTATCAATACGTTTATAGTGGTTTGCAACTGGGAGAATGATCTGCCCATGGAAACAACTGATAGGGGATATGGGATATCATATATTTAAGGTATGAGACGAGGACCTTTGGGAGCTGCTTCTCGTCCTCCGTGGGCTATCAAATCAGGTAAATTACCTACTTTTTTTAAACTACCTGTCTAATTCTTAAGCAGGTAAAATTAATGTTCTGTCACAGTTTGAGATGTGAGATGGAGTTTCATGAGCAAACTCTTAAGAAAAAAAGATAAGAGCATCAATAGTCAGATGCAAATTAATTTTGGGGACATCTAAACTCAAACTCATGCTTAAGGAAATACACTTTAAAAGGCAAAACCACCTATTCTGCCACCCATAGAGCTGCTTGTGTTTAAGACTCAAAGAATGTTGTTCATTCATTTTGTGCCTTTGATTTGTCTATGAAAATAACCACCCTTATGTATCCTTATCTACTAGTCGATTTCATGTTCTGACAGTGAACAGCTTCTGAGCATATTTGGATAGAAATTTATAGTTACATTGGAAGAAAATACACAGGGACAATAACACTTCCCAAAATATACAATAACACTTTCATGCAAAAGACTTCAAAGAAACATACATGAAAAGAAAAAAGAAAGAAAGAAAATTGCCCTCAAGAAGTCAGCTGAGGGCTTTCCAACTGTGAAACTGTGCAAACTACAACTTTTTTTTTTTCAGTCTGCTTTTAAATGGCTGTGAGGACCTCGTAATCTTTCTTGCTGACAGAAATCCGGAGCTGGGGCACTCCAGACAAAGACCCTCCGTGACTGGCTCCCTGTGGTGTGAAGCTTCAAGTCTCAGCCTGTTATGGGAGCAGTTTCCCTTTAAGTTCCAGTTTGTATTTTCACCATGATGTATAACAGCCATAGGAATATCAATCTGTAGATTATCTCAAACAGGATTTTGTAAGGATTGTACCATCACCTCCTCATTATCTGAGCTACTGAGGATGAAAGTAGAACTTGGATAGCACAGTGCCTGAATACATGACATTAATGTCCAGCCAAACTCTACTGGCTTGGCTTCATCAGAATATAGAAGCACTAGCCAACGCACTAACACAACCCAAAAAAATTGCTGGAGAATCCTCTCTGATGCCTCTGCATCCATGTTTTCCAGCACCCTGAGGACCAGGAGAGGTTCTTTAACTGGCTACAGAGTGACTATACAAAGGCAGCTCAGGTCAGGTAGGGCTAATAAACCCTGTTAGGTATGAACTGGTGGTGTAGGTAGCATGTGTCATATTTTTTACTTGTTTGGATCCCAGGAACATGAAGCAGGGGCAGCTGAGCTGGTTCTGCCCTGAATTAGCACGTTTGGCAAGTTTTGTTAGTCTGTATTATAGGACACACCAAAGTGATTCTTCTACACATGAGCCATCCCTAAGATGCAACATATTCGTGTTCAGGGACTGCCAATACTGAGCTACTAAAGAAGACTTGACCTTGAATCAGCTTATATGACCCTGTGGTCTTGACCCACATAATCTTTAATCTGGATACAACACGTGCAGATAACTGAGAGTTGCCTGAAATGCATTACTCTTGTGCGTGTATCCTCCAGGGCTTCTCTACAATCTTTATTCACTACGACAGTTTCTTGCTGCTCTGATTTCTTTTCTAGAACTCCAGGAAGAAAGAGCAGCAGCAGCACAATGATGGCATCCATTGTGGTGAACCCAGATACTCCTGCTCAGAGTGCTTGTGCACACGCTTTTCTTAAGAAGACTCTCTCTGTGTTTACAACCAGCATATGTGCTGCAGAGCCAGAGCTCCTCTCCAAGTCCCTCAGATATATCTGCTTGTCACAAAAGATATTGGGCAAAGAACAAAGTCTTGCTTGGAAAGGAACAGTAATTCCTAAGAAACTTCAAGAACAAATTTCTAGTGGCTTCAGCTGATCGTTTGAGTGTCTGGACTAAAAGTAGGCTCTGACAAAACTGCTTTCACAGCTCCACCTGGATGTCTGATTTTGTGGTGACCTGGCTTCAGTGCAGAAGTAGAAAACCAGATACTGGGCTCAGAAAGAACATCACATTGCCTGCAAGCCTCAGGAACTCACTCAATAAGCCCAAATCTTCTTGTATGCTTAGAACTGAAATCTCTCCCTCCTTGTAAAGGGGAGGAAGAAATCTTGTAAAGAGGTGGAACTTCCTGACATACAAACCACCAAGAATGACTGTTCCTAATGGCACTGATTGAAGTTTTTACCATACGTGAACCTGGAGAGTTTTTTCAGGCAATACTTACAGCATTAAGATATCTGTTTACCTACAGGTAGCAGCAGTGTACCAGGAACAGATGGTCCTGACCACATGCAGGTGACTAAAGCTAAATGCCTGGGGACCTTTCAGGCAAAGAGGGAGTGATCCAGAATATTTAAGAACATACAATATTGAGCAGTTTTGAAAAGCAGGCAAGTTGAACTTTAATCTTGGAGCAGACTGGGGTTTGGGCAATAACAAACTAAGCTAAAGAGTTTAGGATGCTTCTGTCCCTAACTGCAACTAGATTCTTACTAATGGGTGGCAGATTCTGGAAAATAACCATTTCTCAGCAAATGTTTTGGATCTGTTATGGGTAACAATCAATCACACACAGCTCATCGGAGGTGGCAAAGATACAGCCATGGCATGGAGAGGAGCTTCATCACAGGCACAAGGGTGGGAATGGAGAATGTCCCAAATGGCATTCCAAAGACTTCCTCAGACTTAACACTGCACTATTTCACTTGCTGGCCAAACAGAGTAGATCTCAGAAACAGGAGCAAACATAAAGTGTAATCGGCCTCAGTGCAAAGCCAAAGAATTCAAGGCACAAAATGAGGCATGTCTTTCCCAGGACCACCAGGAGGGTAGCAGCAAAACCCACGTGTCCTGACATATAGTCTGGAATATCCCAAAAAGTAGCTTATGACTGCTTCATGTCACATATTATCATTGCATTTGAAAGTTAGGGTACAGGAGACACTTTGGGATCAATGAGACCAGCTCCCTTTTGGCTCCAGGAGGCCTGGAGGGGCTTCCCTGCAGGTAGGTGCAGAAAGAACAGCTCTACTCTTCTCCCAGGTGGTGAGGAGCATGGATTTCATGCATTACCGGATCTGCATTAGCACAGCACTGGGTCTGAGGCAGCACAGCTGCATCAGATGTTGCCCAGAGCTCTGCCGGGAGGGCCACAGAGATTCTGGACTGGCTCATACTCATATCTGGCCATAAGGTGAACAGTGGTGTTTAACAGCCCCTCCAGCAGGAACACTCCAAGGTGCCAGTTCTCTGCTGTTTGTTCACTGCTCTCTTCAGGCTAATGAACATTTCTGGAGAGCAGCCAAAAATTTGATTACCAGTATAAACAAGAGAGAATAAATATAGTAGTTTCTGGCTAGCCTAAAAAGCAAAGAAATTCTGTGATTCATCCTAATAATTATAATGTATTTGAAAATATTTTGAAAAGGAATATTTTCAGCACTTTGGAAATAAGTATATTGTATGCAATTTGATTTTTAACCTGCCATGGAATGTTAATGATGACAAAATATTTGTTTTATACAGCCAGAATGTGGATATAAATATTTTCTTACTGAATTTTCTACAGTTTTATAGTGTTTGGGATGTGAATTTGTAAGTGAAATTAAATATACGTTTAGGTCTGGTCTTCAGAAACCATAATAAAAACTATTTTCTGCAATGGAAAAAAAATCAGAACAGATTTCTAAGAGGCATTAAAATATTCCTGAAGAAACATGATTTTTATACTACTTATGCTAAAAAACAGAGTACAAAAAAATGCATTCCAAGTCACCTTAGAAACATAAAAGCTCATACTTCAATCCCAGGCATGTGATCAATTCCATTTAGTTAACAGGAGGAAACATGTATATAAAATTGATTCCACACCTAACTGCCATCAGGAGCAGGTTCTTAGTAGAAACTGAGTATCCAAAAGTCTGCAAAGCCAAATGCGATTTTGGACTGGGGCTTTAACCTGCTAAACACACCAGTCAATGTGGCCAGAGCTAGTTCTCAGGGGACCTTTTCCACCTCCTCATCTGCAAAACAGCTTGAAAATCCCACCCAGATGTGATAAAGGCCTGAAGCATCCTGGTCTGTATTCTCTACACAAAAAAATATCTCTGGTTTAAACCTCTCAACGGAATATAGCAAGGGCTAACACCTCAAAGCAGAACTATTTACCCAAAAGTAAACCATTCTGTAAAAGGAGCAACAACAAAAAAAATTATACTCCATCCAAATAAAACTGCAAGTGATAACATATTTCAGTAAAACATAATTAGTGAGATTGGAATTTGTCCAGGAGCCTCAGGTAAACATTCTTCTTAAAAATAGGAATTGGATATTGTTCTAATGAGTTTTTTAAACCAGTCTCAAATATATGTACCTTCTCTAGATGCCTGGAATATTTCACATAGAGTTAAAGTGAAGCATAGGTACCACGCACACCAGAAATATTTGGTGCAAAGGAGAGCTTTTCAAAACGGTGAAATTTCTGTGTGATTAGTCACTCTCATTATTACCAAGACATGCCCAGCAGAAGGGTACAAAACTGGCACCTGTGCAAGAACGAGGATAATACTCTAGAGTGGTAGTACTTGATTATTTCTTCTCACTGGGTGTAAAAACCACTGCAGAACCATTAATGACTTTTATTGTAGACTTTTTTTTGTTTCAAGTTTGTGACTTACATGACTCAGAAGTTTTCTGGTGGACAGTTCTTCCTAAGGTCATTTTTTAAAATCAAAGGGTTGAATTTACAGCGCAGTATGGGTGACAGTTATAGAGCTTCATGTTGCTTTATAAACAAAAAATCAGCACCCCTTTTGCACGCGTTCTTGAAAGATTTGAAAGTCTCAAGCAACTCCACATGTCACTAACATCCCTACATGATTATACAGCAACCACAGAAAATGTCTGCTTCCCAGTATTTTGGGGGTTTGCAGTCCCATCTGTTACATTTCACAGTTCATCGCTAAGAATATGAGCTATATGATAAGTTGTGTAAAACACATAGCAAAGTCCTCTGACAGAAGCAAATGCAGTAAGATGAGGGTCAGGTGGGGGATATGACAGCTTCAGTAAGAGTCTGTCAGAAAGGTCTTCTGGAGAAGGTCTTGTCCATCTGCCAAACATATGAGATAATTGACATCTTGGATGTTCCCACCAGCTGTCTCCACAGCTCAGGATCGAACAGGGGCAATTCGCAGTCATCGAGAAGCAGAAATGCATGTTGTAATGCGGGAAGTGGAAAACGTGACAGGTGATATTTGCTAATGACTGGTAATGATAAGGAAGAGATGTTAAGCATTGTAGCTATAACCCAGCCATTTTGAAAGACTGAAGGTGAAATATTAATTAATTTTAACACTTTCTAAAATTGCCCTCAGATGATTTATCATCACTCAAGAGTATTCTGTGTACACCCTCACTCAACATCTAATGCTGACATGCTATCTTTTTGTCTGCTGATAACCCCACACCTCGGATAACCACTGAGAATAGAGAATAAAAATAAAAGGGGAGTAAATTTTTAAGATCTCTGCCTTTCCAGTAGATTTGGAACCACTATACCTTGCAGAAACATCTGAAAATCTTACATGTAACTTATTCATAAAGCACAAAAATACAGAATAATTCATTAAATCTTCCTCCATTATATCATCATATCATCTTCTGAAGAGGAAGTGCTTTCTACCATATCAGTAATTAAGAAACCTAACAAATGGCATTTCTTAATTTACAGATATACATTTCTTGAAAAATAGAGTAGTAAAACAAAAAGATGTAGAGCAGTCAAAAACATCTGTCACATTTTAACAGCAACAGAATTAATAACACTCTCCCCCATCCAATCAAGCATTCTGCCAACACTTCAAAAGGGTAATTGGAGTGACTTGATAATTATAGATGTGTCCTCCTGATTTCAATACCAGGCAAAATAATCTGGCAGGTGGACATGACTTTAATAAATAATTAAGGGGGAAACCCATGCAACTGAATTGAGCTGATATTTTTTGTGGAAAATGAAACTTAACAAGCCACCATTACAGAAAATGTTCCATACATGACACTTGTATGGAACACTCCAGCTTTAACACAAAGCCTGTCCCAGCTTTACTGTCACACTCAGAGCACCTCGCAGCAGAGGAACTTGCTACTTGAACAGCATCTGGTGTCTCTCAGAAGGATTGTTCCTGTTGTCCTTCTACCAGTTCCTCTGCTGATGCAGCCTGCAGGGGCTCAGCTGACTTCAGAAGATGCACACTCTTTCACATCCCAAGTCCAGATTTAATATAAATAGCAATAACAATAAAAATAAATAAATAAATAAATTCATTACTTCAGAAATTCACTTAAATGGAGCTGGGCTTGCTGATTTTTTCACTGATGCCAATTTCTTGCCCAGCATTACTGAAATTGAAGAAAATATTTTTGATAGGCAGGAGACACCTGTATTAAGCCTCTTGATCTTCACTTTTGTGCCAACGCTGTTCTTCATTTAAAATCTGTTTCACTTACCAATAATAGTTAAATTGCATGAAGTTAGGACAATGCCATGTGTGGAGGAGAGAATTCAGAGTACTGTACAAGCTCTGAGAGCAGGTCTTTTGGGGCTTCCAAAATACTCAAGCTCACAGTAATTCAGTGTCCCGGATGCATCAGATTGGATGAGATGATTTAATGTTCAGCCTTAGATCATGGGCAATGTAAGATGATGTATTAAATGTTTTCCTTTATCATGATTGCTCATGTGTAACCATTACACAGACCATTACCTCACAAAATATAAGAGAGCCAAAAATCATTCATACTGACGGTATATATTTACGAAAATGACATTCAGAGGACTCCAGCACTAGCACATTGAAGATTTTGCCCTCTAAATCACAAGAGGAAATAATTCACTTACTTCCACCACTACCAGTGTGTCTCTATTCTTTATTCAGCTTTGCATAGCTGAAACAGCATAGCAGAACAGGCCTGTATTAGAGCCAGACCACAGCTGTGCACTGTGCTTCATCATAATTTGGGACTTTGAAATATTCCTAATTGGAAGTAGCTGGCAGCATGGCAGATGATTACAGAATGATGGTATCAATTTGTTGGCAATTTTGTTCAAGCTGTTTTTATTAAAGACCCTAGCCCTCATGTCCTGTCCCAAAATGAGGGACAAAAATAAATAAATATTATTTAAAATGTGCTGGGGTTGAATCGAGCAGGGTTGCAGATGCCACAGAGCAGAAGAGCCTCAGTGATGCCTGCACTGACTCAAGCCTGGCGATTAGTTGTGTCCTGGGCATGTGGGCAGGAGAGACAAAGCTGGCATCTGCTCCCCATGAGAACATTGATGTGTGGCCCTTCCTCCAGCTGGGATAAAGCTGCATGGATTCAGAGGGAGGAAGAAGCACATGAGCACACAAATGTATCTGGACACTGAACACAAAGGAAGAGTGGGAAGTCATCCTGAGCAGCCTACTGATGATGCAACACCTGAGATACGCTCCAAGTCTCTGTCACAATGTGGAAGTTAGCAAACATGCAGCTTCCCACAACATGGGAGGTGGTGCGGACTCTCCAGAGGGACAAGAGGCCTTGCAGAGGGATCTAGACAGATAGAAGCATTGGGCTGTGATTAATGAGATTATATTTAACAAGTTCAAATTCTGAACAATGCACTTAGTAACAGGATTTTAACTTCTGATCAGCCCTGGAGGGGTCAGGCAGTTGAGTTAGATGTAGGTCCTTTCCAACTGGAATTCATTCTATTCCATTTGATTCAATTAGATTTGATTCTGCTTTATTGTCTTGACCATTCTCCACAGAAAATGTGGCTTTAACAAATATTTAATAATTTTGAAAAACTGAATCTCAGAGTACTCCAGTGCCAGTGACCCTGAGCAACAGAAAGCAGAATATCCCATCAAAAAGAATACCCCATCAACACTGGGAAATGCCAAGGCTGTTCACAGAGCCTTGAGAAGGATGTCACTGTGATACAGATACCAAGCCTGTCTGAAATCCCCATTTCAAAAAGAATGTGGAAATACAAGTGTGGCTATAAATGAGACCTAAGAGTTGGGAGACAAACCTTTCCTAAGGGTTAAGATGAACAGCTTTCTGAATTCACTGAAAAGGAGAGGTCTTTTATCCATATGCTAGTGTGAGTCCTGGTAATGGCATGCTTTCCAGTCTTGCTGCCAAAGGCTTGACAAGAGCTAATAGCTTGAAGTTCATTTTAGGCAAACTTGGCCTTGACATTAGATGCGTTTTCCTAGCAGTTAGGATGGTTAAAAACTGGAAAATCTTAACTAGGATGAGAGTGGATTTAGAGTCCCTTAAATAGGGTCAGAAATATTGCTAAGGGTCTGGTCCAATCCAGAAACTGGATTAAAGTGTGAGAGCTAGTCTGTTGACTTCTTGAGGCTAGAAGCAGCAGATCTATGACTGTGTTTTTTTTCTCTTTCCTTTATGAACTATGGTGGAAAAAAGGAAACTAAGTGCTTAGCTCAGCATAGAAATAGAATAGAATAGAATAGAATAGAATAGAATAGAATAGAATAGAATAGAATAGAATAGAATAGAATAGAATAGAATAGAATAGAATAGAATAGAATAGAATAGAATAATTTCAGCTGGAAGGGCCATATAACAATCATCTAGTCCAACTGCCTGATCAATTCAGGGCCAACCAAAAGATAAAACATATTATTAAGATCATTGTCCAAATGTATCTTAGCCACTGACAGGCTTGGGACATCAACTACCTCACTAGGAAGCTTGTTCCAGGATCTGACTACCCTCTCAGTAAAGGAACGTTTCCTAATGCCCACTCTGATCCTCCTCTGGTGCATCCTTGAACCATTCCCACATGTTCTGTCACTGGCGCCCTGGGAGAAGAGATCATCACCTCCATCTCCACTTCCCCTCCTTTGGAAGCTGTAGAATAAGCAATGAGGTTTCCTCTCAGCTTCCTTTTCTCCAAACTAGACAAGATTAAAGTCCTCAGCCACTCCTTGTAGGACATTCCTTCCAGCCCTTTCACCATTTTTGTTGCCCTCCTCTGGATGCGCTTGAGTACCTTCCCGTCCCTCCTAAATTCTGGGGCCCAGAACTGCACATATCTCATCTAAATTTATACTTCTCACCTATGGCCCCCTGATTGCATATAAGTCGGTCATAAAAGACTAAATAATAAAGGATTAGTAAAAGACTCATAATAAAAAAATTAATGAACCCACAATCCTGTGGAAGGAATACTTCTTGGCATCTTTGTTTCCAGAGGTCTCGTGAACGTCCATACTGAAACACATTTTATGGGACTGTGACCGTCTAAGCAGATAGTTCTGTTGATTCTGCCCATATTGTGTTATCTTCTGTATTTTTTTAACCCAACAAACTTTGTGTTGCCTAAGAACCCCACTTGAAAACACTTTGTATGGCCGTCAGTGTTGTTAATGAAAACACTGAACGGTGCCAGTTTAGAAGTCCGTGCTGGAAGCAGATCTGCTCTTCCATTGTAATAACTGCCTGAGATCTCTCCAGGAGTCACTTTATGACACACTTGTTATGTGCTATGCTATGTTAAATCTATATAATTCATGTTTCTAAGTAAAAATGTAATTGATAGAAAGTCAAATGCCTTGGAGAAATCCAAGTATGTGACATCAGTATATAGTTACCATTATCTGCCAACTTAGAACAAAAAACAAAAAACAAAGCCTACCTTCCAACCAAAATACTTACGGCTTCTAACCCTTTGTTCTCAAGTCCAAAACCCATGGCCCTGTATTTTCTAACCAACACTGTCAGGATAATTACCTGTGTCATTCCTTTCATCATTTTCAAAAACCAAACCAGTACCATGAGTCCTGGTTTTAAATCCTCATGAGTTCCTTCAGTTTTCTAAGCTTTGTTAAAATTTACCATGGGCCTTCAAAGATCATGGCTAACATCTGTATGGCTTCTAGATGCAAGTTCTCTGCAGATGCAGCCACCCCTCTTCTGCAGTTACAGGTGGTAACTTCTCTATTCCATTCATCACATGGAATGTAATGGACACAACCTGAAGCCTCTTTTCCAATAGAGAAGAAAACAGATTTGGAGCATATCCTACCTGCTTCATTCATGAGTTGCAGCTTCGTTATCTGCAAACAGTTATCTGCAAACAGCTATTGTATCTGGTGTAGGGATCCCTCTTTTCACAAACATGTATTTTCTTGTCTTTGCACGTCTTGTCTTGGATTGAAATACTTTGCCCTTGGAATCTTTTCTATGAGCTGTGTTACAAATCTTCCCATAACAGGCACATAAGGCATAAGTTTCATTAAACCCTGTATTACAGTTCAGCAGTGAAACAGAATAATAACTGCTCTGTTGATCTGGTTTTTCTTATGATTGCTCATAAGGCGAGTGCAGAATCATGGCACAGTTTCTACTTCCTTCTACTGCACATGATAAAAGAGAAGAAGGGAGTTATTAAATTCAAACTGCGTGTTTGGCAAGTATCAATCCACAATCAAAAGCTCTAAATGAAACTGCCAGAGATGTAAAAAGCAAGTTGCACTGCCACTAGATTTTGGATGATTGCACGAGGTGTCCCCCTATCTACTGCAGTATTTATGACAATCCTTCCTCGTCTCTCACCTAATTGTCATTGCAAATACTTAAGATCATTAGACAGTTTTCACTCTGGTATTCTTTCATCCTTTAACTCAGTGTAACAAGACCCAGTCACTAAAGAGGTATCTATTTGAGGAGACTACGACAACATTTCTGCATTTGCCCATACTTGATGCCTTGAGGAGGAAAAAGTACAGTAAGCAAAACTCCAAACTCCTTGTGAGTTGCTTTTTTTCTAAAATTAGTTAATTAGTTATTATGCATTTATTTAATTTTTCTACTGGAATTTCCACTTTGCAAGAAATTTCAAAAAATGAACTTCCCGCGTGGCAGACACCCTGTGTTCTGAGATGGTGTCAGGTTTTGAAACAAAATTTGACTTCCATTTTTTGTCTCCACAAAATGTTGGGTAAATGCACAGTCTTGAGCAGTTTCTCACCAAGCTTAAAATAGGAATTGCTGGAAATTTCATGGAGGAACAGCAAAATATACCATAGTATAAAACATTTATTGAAATACGTAATTATTATAATTAATAATGCTGCTATTAACAAAAGGCACTTCACTGCCAAAGCCTGAGGCCCTCTTCAAGTCATTAAAAGAAATCATAATAAATATCAAAGAAAATATACCGTCTAGTAGAACTTTGAGATGGAAAACAGTTATTACATCACCCAGTTCATTCTCTCCTTGCCAGTGGAGGAATGCAGTACTAAGTACAAATTCATTTTCATTATTTGGATGCAAGTTTCCAACTTTTTTGGGCACAGCAACCACTCTTTCAGCATGGAGTAATGAAATCTTGGCGCTCTGGCCTTCAGTTTGAGAATCTCTCTGAAAGCCAAAGCTTGTCCAGACTTTTCTGTGTGTTTGCCCAGATGAATGTAGTTAAATGGAATTGTTTACACTGCTGTTTTTCCTGTTGCACTTGTTCTCCAGCCAGAAGACATATATAAGAAAGAGCACTTTGCATACAGTGTTGCAAAATAGGACACCTCCATACAGCTAACATATTTTGATAGAGCAGAAAGTAATCTTGACATTTTTTCATTTGCTTGCAGCTGCCTGAATAAATTGCCAATATATCCCAGCTGCTGAAAATTTACATTTTCTGTATGCATATATTGTAAGTAAAACAATCATTTTATAAGTGGCATAATGGCACAGATCTGGCTGAGGTTCTAGATGATACTTCCAAGTGCAGCTCCTGAATGCTCCAGTTGCAGGAAGGGTCTAGGAGTCATAAATGCTCATCCAGGTGATGAGAAAATGAGTGCCTGCTGTCTGCAACTCATATTAGATTTGTATGTGGCAGCACCCTTCGAAACCTCTGGATCAGGACATTCTGCTCCGTCAGACTCTCGATCTCAGCATGTTTTGGACTGGAGCTAAGCCCCGAAACTACTCAGACCAGTGTTTAGGGACATGCTGGGGCAAGTGAACGTTAAGGCAACTTTCAGGTCAAACAGCAAATCAGTTCAGCAAGTCTGGTGAGCTCAGTCAGGTTAGGCTGAGCAAGCATGAGGCTTCTGTTTGCTTTTGGATCAGATGCACCTAAAGCCTTTTCCTTCTTAGACTTCTCTGTCCTTTCGTTTCTAATTTATGAAGCTTAATCAAAGTCACTTACATTAATAGGATGCATGGCGCTGTGAGAAGAACCTGAACTTCCACTTAAATGATCTCAATCCCTAGGAAAATGAGGCATACAGCAGAAATCTATTGCCTGCTTCCAGCAGGCTGGAAGATGGAACTAGCTGATGAGGGGAAGAGAAGGTCTCACTAAAACACCTTTTAGGTGATTCTACATTTCCTGTTTTCACCCTCTTGACATTGGCATACGTAACCCATTTTAGAAATGCAGGCCTGGGTTGTTAAGTCCAGATCCCTGGTGTTAAGGACAGGCAATTCCTATAAGAACCTCATTTTTCCTTGATTGTGGCTGTGAGTCACTTGCAGTGCGCTCAGTCTGGGGAGGCCCTCTTTGCAGGTGGAAACAAGTCACAGATTTGTTTACTCAGGTCTGATTTTTTGTTGTCCTGTCAAAAATACACCACAAATCTCCTCTTTATTTCAGAAACACTGAAGGGGAGGCACATACGTGTCACTTATGGCAGCTTACACCTGTCAAACCCTTAAGGTCTTTTCTCTGTTCCAGTACCCGCAGAGTCACGCAATGTCCTCCCTCAAGAAAAAAAAAATCAAATAAATAAAACAAACAGAAAAGTTGCTATTTATCTAAGCCATCTAGAGAGGAAAATAATACAAAGGCTAATTATTGTTCCTCTGATGTAATTTTGATGGTCAGCCCAATACATTCTCCACCTTGTTTATCCTGCTATGCCCAAATAACTAAAATCCAGTTTCTTAAATTATTTATCTCTTTGTTTCATTCAGCAGTATCCTCTGGGATTGCCCTGTGTACATGAATAGGACCTATTTTTTTTATAGCTACTTCTGCTATTTATAAGCTCACCCAGGTAACAGAATGAATTCAAAACCTATGTTACAGTGCTCAAATAATTCCCAGTGCCTTTCTCTTCCAGCTATTTACAGGGGGAAAAAATTGACATATTGAAGATGACTGTGTTTGCTGTATAATACTACACAGTTACTTGAATTTGGTTAACTGGCTCAAATGAAAGCAGTTTGAGCTCTCCTGAGGACTTGGGGAGGTGTCACCTTAATCACCAGCATCAGTTTTTATGAGAGGAAAGTTTTCCCCTCCTGAAGCATTCAGTGCCTCTGTGGTAGCTCATAGAAGTCTGTCACAGGGACTGCAGCAATTCATCCATGGCCTCTCAGGGACTGGATGCTCGAGCACTCTGTGCCAGGAAATCCTTGCTTGCCTCAAGGAGCATTGCAGCTCCTTGCTACCAATGCACTGCTGTGCTGAAGGCTCTGTGGGCTCAAAGTTGAAGAGGGACCCTCTGAGAGCCCCCTAAATGAATTTTAGATACTAAATACTAGATAGTATTGGGAAAACAGGGAGAAGCCTTAGCACAGGCTTTAAAACTCTGAAGGAAGCATCACTGTCTGCCTGGATATTGTCTCCCACACTTCTGCTAGAGAGGAGAGGAGATGCCCACGAGGGCTTTGTAGCGTGGCCATTTTTCAGTTCTTCGCTGAGTCATTTATAAATGTCTTTGGTTTTCAGCTTCTTTGCAAGGCAGTGTGATTGCTCTTCTGTGCAGTCCTTCCAAAAGTACAATTGCATCATTAGCAGACAACATCAGGGAACTTCTAAAGCCAGTGTTAAATCGTACTGGCTGTTTTCCACAGAACTTTGCCTGCTCCCCTGAATCAGAGCCCATTACTGCTTTGGTTATGCTTGTGACAAAGCAACTTATTAGACACCTTCACTGCAATTTGTCTGCCCTAAGCTATGCAGCCGAGGCACAGGTAGACACCTCTCCCAGTTAATGCTGGCACTTAGCTGCAAAACAAGGTGCCTGCAGGAGGCAGTTAATGCTTCCCTACACCCACTATCAACCACTGAGACATCAAGGTCTTCATCGTCGGTGGCTTCCTCAGATAGGACAGCAGATATTCCAGCTACTCCAGGCAAGGATTCCTTTAAGACCCAAGCCAATACTTTAACCATAGGCAGGTAGACAATCCGTGCAGGATCAGCAGCTGTGAAGCCTGGCCTGTGGGTGACCCCTGCCTTCACAGAGAGGCAACAGAGGCCAGGTGTAATACCCTAGGATGTCCCTGCTTGTAGCAGATATGCACATTTAGATAAACGCTCACACATCTTATCACTTCTCCTGCCCACAGCCACTTGCTGACAAATTGCACATCACCCAGCCTGCAGATCGCTGTGCACAGCTCTCTGCCTGTCACTAGTAGCTAAAGAGTTTAATTCAAAATTTCATGGGAAAAGAAAACAAAACCTCTCACCTCTGTTGTCTCCCTTCATAGCTGTGTAAGTGCTTTCATATATGTCTTAATATATGGTTTTTCACTCAGGGGGTGATGGAGCACTGGAACAGCTCCCCAGGGAAGTGGGAACCAAGCCTGACAGAGTTCAAGAAGCATTTGGATAATGCTCTCAGGCACATGGTGTAATTCTTGGGGTGTCCTGTGCAGGGCCAAGAGTTGGACTTTGATGATCCTAGTGTATCCCTTCCAACTCAGCATATTGTATGATTCTATGATATCCTAAATCTCTAACTCCCAGCCCTTAGAAGGCCCCCGGTTTTCAATAAAGTGGGATAAAATACAAACTGCCCGAACTTCTAAAAACTGTGGATGAACTTGCTGCTGAAATCAGGGGCCACCAAGCTGCAAGTACTGAGAAGTTTCCCTACTACCTAATGGCGCATTAATACATTAAAAATCTACCCTGAAACCACCTTCTGGCATTGATGCCATCTGGCATGGGGCATTTCTTGTCTATGCTATTCGACTCTCCTAGCCTCCAAAAGAGGATAGTTGCATTCAGTTGCTTGTTGGGAAGGGTCTGTGTGCCATGCTAAGTTCTCAGGTATTCCCAGCTGTTGTTTGGAAGAATGCTAGTGCAGGCAGGAGGCCACTCCAATGATGCTTCCCACCACTGCTTGACTTACAGGTGTGACTGCAGCCAAAGCAGACAGCTCAGTGCTTGCGTTCATCAGGCTGAGTCTTTCCATTGCAGGGAGGATGAATTCAGTAAATAAACCACAAATTCCTCACAGGCTCGATTGATTTCCCTGAATTTGCAACCTTCTTTCTTCTTTTTTCCTTCAAGCCATACTCATGTCTCACGAACACTGTAGGGTATGTGATTCCCTGGATTCTTGTAAACCTCAGGTGGCCTAATGAAGTGAGCTCCTGACAAGCCAGGCACAGAAGAGGAAGGCCACCCAGCAGCCCACGTTTGTCTGCAAGCAGCGTGTGTGCAGCCTGAGGCGTTGCTGGGGTGTAACAGGTGACAGCCAGCAGCCCCTGTGGGCATCACTACCCACCCAGGTAAGAGAGATGAACGGCTGCGATGGCTGGCCATAATCCTGATGGTCAGGTTTGTGACTGGGAGGTGGTCAGTCCTTCTGATGAAAAAAGGAGGCATCGATGTGATGCTCAACAGTTTTCTGTAATCCTGTGAAACACCAAGGGTTTACTGTGGAGGTAGGTATCTGCAGTCCCACACTGAGAGGTGGCTAATCCTTTAGTTGTTGCTCAGGGGTAACAGTATCCCAAACCAAACAAGGGTCCTGATCAGCTGGGGGAGCTATATTCAGAGCTGAATGCTGCTCAGTGAAGCCTTGGACAAACATCAGGAAATGTAAGTCCAGCAGTTTTTTAATTTATGTTCACTTCATCCTTCTGTCATATTTCCCACTATTTTTAAATCTTCATAAATCCTGTGGGTTTTTCATAAATACAACAGAGTGGGGGCATGAGTCCTCCCTTTTAGAATCAACTGGTTGGTTATAGATGCCACTGTTTGCCACCACAGTCAGAGTATTCACGGATAGTCTCACTGGACTTGAAGCCATGAGAGTAGTGATGGCACAGGGATGAGATGAACCAGTGGCAAATGTTTGGGTGACTGAATCAGCCCAGCTACCTGAGATGGGGCAGGCAAATCCCACTCAGATGCAAAAGATCTCCAAAAAGATAAATAAGCTGTATTGAAAAGCACTGGGGCAGATAACATGTAGATAGGGCGCTGGCAGAAGAATTAATGGGCTGATATTTCTCTTTGGAAGAAGAAATAATTCATCACTGTCATCATCTCATACTGCTTTTTGTTTATCTCTGTCTTCTCCCTTTTCTAGTGGCATAGAAGCAGTTATCCCTTCTCCTTTACTGGGGTTATCTTTCATCCTTCCTTCTCTCTACTTACAGTATACGTCTTAATATTAATAAACCCACAACAAAAATTAATTTTGTGAACAAACTATATGACAATGAGCAGTGGTAGAGTCTTTTTTACCAATATTTCTTATAATGACTTCCTCTTGAGTACACATTTCTGTCTCCTATGACACTATTATTTGAAACTATACAAAAATCAAGATGTAAAATTTAAGTTTCTGAATGACTGTCAAGGTGTTTTTGACATTTTATCTTGAGTAATTATTTCAATAACTGATTGTGAAGAACTTGCTGTCTGGATTTCTTCTCAGAAAGTTTTTAATGTCTCTTTCACTACATTTTAAAGATCATCCTTGTTCTCACATGCAGCCACTTAGACACCATGAGCCACCAAGCTGCAAGAACTGAGAAGTTTCCCTACTACCTAATGGCGCATTAATACATTAAAAATCTACCCTGAAACCACCTTCTGGCATTGATGCCAGCTGGCATGGGACATTTCTTGTCTACACTGTTCGACTCTCCTAGTCTCCAAAATGGGATAATTTTGCAATTCCTGCTCAGATGAACCGTATAGCTTTAATAGATGCTTCCATTTGGGGGACAAAAGGAACCAGTTGCAAGCAACTATCTCTTAATGTTTTCACACTTATCTTCCACTAAAATCTGAATAATTTTCTAATGGTTAATCAGCATAAATTTATTTCATGATCACTAAGAGGTAGCCGTGGTTAAGAATGGTGAATTAAGAAATTTTTAGGATGGTGTCCTTTAAAGAACTTGAGCCTAGATTCAGGCAGTCTAAATTACATCTACTTCCCTACACCTTGTGTCCCCCTTTGGTCATCCCTGTGTCTGCAGGAACATGGGGCACACAAAGCACAGGAGGCTGTAGATTAAGTTTTCAATGTCTGAGCCTGTACTTTGATGTACAGATGTAAAGGAACCAACACCTCTCAAGTTACTTATCTTCTTCTCAGCAAGTGGCATTTTTGGTTGGTTGGTTGGTTGGTTGGTTGGTTGGTTGGTTGGTTGGTTGGTTGGGGTTTTGTTTGTCTTGGGATTTTTTTGTTTCTTTGTGAGGGTTTTTTGTTTTGTTTTGTTTTGGTTTGTTTGTTTTTGTTGTTGCTTTGCTGCTGCTTCTTATTGCTATATATCAGAGTTCAGAAGTTACCTGAAGTGCCACGGAACATAGCTTCATTTGCACTTTTTCTGAATATCTAAATGAGATTCTGGGTAATGGTGGCAGAACTAAGGCTTCACTGACAAGATTTCAAATCTTGCTCTGTGCTAAATTCAGCCCATTCTACTGCTGCAAGCTGCTTCCACTCAGTGCAACTTCAATGTCTACGTGGTCATGTGAGCCGAGATCTGACCTAGATCTAACGCAAAGCACATTGTTCCCTTTTGTGCTGCTGGCTGCAGAAGCATTGTATCTCAACCAATCTTGCTGCAGCAGCCAACAGCTTTATCTTTGGCTTTGAACAGATCCTCAGCCTCGGATAAGGATGTGTTGCTGTCAGTCAGATAACACTGGTTTTTGAGGAGCTGTTGCAAGCAGCCACAGTCTTTGCCCTCTGCCTAGCTTTCAGTCAAATGTTGGGTAAGAGATTTCCAAAGGAAGAAATTTTCTTTATGTTCTTCTTGACCAGATCTTTCACAAGACTGCTGTATAGCTTGGAAAATCTTGCTCTAGAACAGAGAGCAGCAGATTGTCTATCACTGATTTCACATAAAAAGGAAGATTGCTTCCATGGCCAACTTAATACTGCTGAGCAGGAGAGAGATAATATCTAACAGGAGAAAAGTCTGGCACAGTCTAGACTCATAGGTAAGAATGCATCTCAGATACTTTAGCATAAAAGAAAGCTTTGCTATAATATAGACTAATGCAGAAAGATTTACAGTTAACACTTTGAAACTGTGAGTGTTTAGCCCTGAACGTTCTCATAAAGGTCCTCAGACTAATTTTATCACAAACACATCTATTCTTTCATAGCTTTGCATTAAGTCATGTACAAAGACTCATCAAATAGAAGTAAAGAGTCTTCTGGAAAAAAAGATCCCTAAAATGTTTACTTAATCATAACTAATAGCTTTTGATTGTTCCTTAGTAAGCTTGGAAACCATTATAGGAAGCGCAATTAAGAGTCTTGACATTTACTGTGCATTCCAGTTCAAATTTACTAATGGACAAAATTCAGTTCCTTTTTGCGCCACACAATGCCACAAATTCAGTTTAGAGTAATGCAGACTTCCAAGGGTGAGCTGGGAATAATTGCACAGAAGGTCAAAAGCCTCTTGCCCTGCAATAAGTACCATTTCTGACAGGCTTGCTAGTTTGTTTAAACAGAACATTAAAATCAAGCAGATATTGGAAAGTATCTCAAGGAGAGCACTTTTATACAATACAGAGTCCCCCTCATAAAGAAAGATATACTTAATTTTCAATTCTGTGGAATGTCACCTAGAAAGAAGGGCCCTTTTAATAGCGAGGTGCAATTGCACTTTTGGTCATTGTGAGCTGCAATTCCTTCTCTAAAGTAGGATTTTGTTGCCAAACTTGGAACTAACAATGTGTTGAACATCCGGCCTAGTGCAAACAGGCTCCATAAGTACCTTCACATCAGCCTTCCTGCATGAAAGGAGCAGTGCTTTTGTGAATGAAACTGGATACTGCAGAATTAGAAATGCAGGTACTCCTCTGGTCACTTTGCAGAGAAAGGATGGGGGAGGAGGAGTAGAAGAGATGCTGATTGGAACATGTTGTCTACATAAACTAAACATGTGTGAAGGTGTGGGAATGTGCATATAAACCTTTTCCAGAGTTTGTTGTTTCATTAAAATGAAGAAAACTCAAAGAGGTGCTCCTTCCTCCCCCCTCCCTTCACATACCAATTGCTGCTGAGCAAAGTGTTAGACCTGGACAGGCACTGATGTCACCATTTTGACCGATATTCAAGTTCTTGTAGGAAAACAGCACAAGTGATTTATCTGTATTTGAGAACAAAGGCCTGTAACAC
Source organism: Origma solitaria (assembly GCA_013397895.1). Lineage (NCBI taxonomy): Eukaryota > Metazoa > Chordata > Aves > Passeriformes > Acanthizidae > Origma > Origma solitaria. The sequence continues at coordinate 302,422 of VZRL01006106.1, forward strand.
ATGGATGGAGTCTCTCCAGGTTCTCTGGGAAGCCCTCTGAGCAGCACAGACTAGCTGCAGGTTCGGGGAGCAGCTCACTGTTCTGAGAGGGGTACAGCAACAGGCAGACGGACATTGGGGATCAATGGCATTCCTCAACACAAAGAGTGGCATTTTTCTCACATTTTTGTTCTATTTTATTTACTCCAAGTATCTGAGCTACTCCTAAACCTTCAGTTAAAGAGAAGAATTCCCTGATTTGACAAACAAACATCATGTGAACTCTGGAAGCACTTCAGCTTTGAAAGAAAAACAAGCAGAAACTTTTGCCAGTTTGCTCAAAACTGCCATTCACTGTTAAGCTATTTTTGTCAGAGAGGGAAGTTGGCTAAAAGCCTGAACAAAGAATAGATCTTCATTCCCTTGTTGAACATGGGGAAGCTCAGGTTTACAGTAGCAATTATCTGTCCTCTGCGACACCACACCCAGCCTTCCTTCAGCCCTTGTCCCTGCAGCTTGCTGAAAGAGCACTGGGGCACAGAAGAGACAGGCTTCACCAACTGCTCTCTGCCTCATGTGGTGATCACCACATGATACTTTATCTAGAGATGAAGTGTGATATGCTCTCATCATCCTATTTTATTCAGAAGTCGTGCAGGCTCCTTGACTCATTGCCCCGTGCAGCGTGTGCAGCCGATCTAGTCCATGAGGGACAGTGCTGTGACAGCACTGGGATCCAGTCAGAGATCATGAGACCACAGCTGTTGTGCTGCAATAATCTCCCCCTCGCAGTATGTGTCACAGCTATGAACCATTTGGCCTGTAAATCAACAGGTTTGATCTTGCCTCCCGATGATTCCTGAATAGTTGCTGAAAGGCTCTCCAAAGCACCTCCACCTCCTAAACTGGCACCACCCTCTTTACTCACAGCAGCTTATGAGGAAGTTGCTGCCTCTTTTTGTTGCTTAAGATGACCTGTGAAAGACCATAAATGTATTTTATGCCATACATAAATTGTTGAGAGACTCAGAACAAAAGAGTACATAGGTATGAATGTGTTACCTTGAAGACAGAGGTGAGGGTGTAGGCTGTGTTTGTTTCAGGGCTCAAAATGGGCACACAAATAGGGGGAGCTCAGTTGGATGCAGTAGTGTTGATGCATGGACCTTTAGAAATTATACTTCCAAGTATAGAAATCATCCACTTGTGTTTCTGGTCACATCTGAATCAAATACAAGAACCAGGATCATGGCAGTATTGAATCTGATACCATCTTAAGGACAGATGGATTGACACAAGCCACATTTTTGGGGTTGGTTATTCATAAACATGCATTTTGACACAGCAGCTCAAGTGAGTAATATTGCATACCCCAGCATTCCAAAGCATTGACCTGCAATGGAAATTATTCCTTGGTGCAGTATTTTCTTCAGCTACTTGAGCAAGTGTGCTCTGTGCCTGTAGGTTCATGTTTGTGGAACAAGATGTTATTTAGTCCCAGTTCCACCTGCCATCTCATTTAAATAAAAATGCCACCGATCTTTCTTCCTCAGTTAGCCCCAGGTACAGGTGCTCAGTGTTCTTTGGCCAAGACACGCCAGAGCTCTCTCAGCAGCTGTGAGTGCACAATCCCACCTCCTGTCCCCCTGAGCTCCTCTTGGGCAAAGCCTGCAGAGTCTGCCCAGGGCTGCTTGGCCTGGCCTCCTCATGTGCACCCTGACCCTGGCACGGCATGAGGACACATAATGAACGTGCTGAGCATAAAAAGCACTAAAGCGCTCCGAAGTCTTCCCCTGCAGGAACCTTGTGGCCTCCCAGACACTCAAGAGCAGATTTGGCTTTCGGATGGCCTCAGGTAACCCTTGAGACGCAGTGCACCTGCATCAATACACCTACATGTTCTTACCAAGCAGAATTCTCTCTTGGCTTATACAATGGAAATTAGGTGTGCCAACATGTATCAGTAGGGAAAGACACCCTTAATCCACAAATGGTTGCTTTACAAAGACTGAAGTGCTGTAAAAGCCATTCCTTTATGCAACGCAGCCTACAGATTATAAGACTCCAGAGACAAGGAATGGATTAAGTGCATTACCACACAATGAACATATGTCAGTTTAGTTTTTATCACTGTCAAACAAGCACTAGGAAAGAGTCATAAGAAAAATATTTATAGCAATAAATCCCATCTCAACATGATAACATTCAGACTGAACACTAAAAGAACGAAATATATGTAGATGTCGTGGTTTGACAAAGTGACTCAGGTATTCCAGGTAACCCATGGCATACTGTAGAACAATCATATCAATATTTCTGGCTAATAAAAGTAGCAGGAAAAACTGTGTTTCACGAGTTTTAGATAAGAAACTAGCCTGGTCTGGTTGCATGTTCATCTTACTGCAGTTAAGTATAGACAGCTTTTCTTAACTGTGCTAGTACACATCCTTCAAAATGTAAGGAGAACAAATTATAACTTCTTTCATAAGTTGTATAACAAGGTATTCACTGTTCTCCAGACTCACGTAATCTCGGAAATATCATCACTGGAGTAGTTTGCCTGCCTCTGGATTTTTCCCCTTTACAGGTTTATGCTGACAGTTTCCTTTGCTTTACTTTACTCACTAATGCGGTTAAAATTTGTAACCCTCTTGATGACTGCCATGGTTACAGAGCACATCTCTTTCAACAGGTTCCCTTTTCCTGGCAGTAACACAATGTTTCTGATTCGTAGGCTGCAGGACAGTGGTGGTGAAATCAGTGGAGCTTACCATCCCTTGGCACTGGGGACCAAACAGAGAGCTGGTGTAAGCTGGGGATTACCATGGAGTGTAGAATAACATCCCTGGCTTTGGCTTTGAAGATTCAGTTTCTTCAGCAGTATTTTTCTCTTTTGTTGCCTTTCAGAAATGCAAGTGTTTTCATATCATGCCGTATAATTTAGCAGAAGAGTAATATTTTGTCTGGCAGCCTTTGTAGCTTGTATAGATGATTTCTTGCACCAAGCATCCCCTTCCTTTTTCCCTCTTTCCCCCGTCCCTCTGAGTTTAAGTGTGATGTTTTGAAAAGCAAATCTTTCTGACTACAAAGTCCTTTCCAGCATTTAATATATTAAGTATGGGTTAATACAGCAAATGTCTTCAGCTCCCCTTCATCTTGCTTTACCAAGGTCTGTTTTACCAAAAACACACTCATTTGTATTGGCTGAAAGTGTTCCATCGAAGTTGAATTTTAATGAAAACATTTTTTAAAGGGAGTTTTCAGGGTGAAGAGCAGAGAAAGAGGGGGAGAGGTTTTTTTTGTTGTTGTCACTAAAAAGCAAAAGTATTTTGATTCTGTAATAGATACTTTTCAAATTAAAAAACCTGGCTATTAGATCCCAAAATGACTGCCTTGTGTCCCACATAAATCTGTTTGTGCCTTATTTGTCCACTGTGAACCAAGTGTATTTTTTCTCATTGAGAAAATATTCAAGGAAAAGGTGAGCCTAACTTGAGCAGTGAAAAATCAGGAATCTATATTGGGGGGCCTGTTCTTAGCAATTCCTCTCATCAGTGATCTCAGCTTCCTTCCCAGATTAACTAGGCTTCTGGAATACTCCCTTAATATTTTTTCTCAGGCATAGTCAATTAATTGTGAATTAAAAATATGAAATTACTGCAACTTGTTGCATGTACCATTTTTTTTTCCAGCCATGAATTACTACAATGCTTTGGCCATAAAATGAAATTTAAATAATGCTGCCATATTCCTCTTGTCTGAATGAAGTGTAATTATTGATCAAAGCTTCCACCGGCTTAAAATATCAGAAACTGAGGATGGTGCTGCCAGAAAGATGGGTATTTAATATATGGCTCAGCACTTCCGTGTTTTTCTCCTCCATATTTATCAGCACATTAATGTCTCCTTGTTGCACCAGCATATTTTTATTATTCAAGCAAATTATCATGGCTTAGGTAAGTAGGACAATTATTCTTTGTTAGCTGGCACACTGCCATTCCTTTCATGTGTTCAAGAGTCAGCTATGAATTATAAGGATGTAATGTCCCTGATGGATTTGGCAGTGACATCATAAATTCTCACTCTGATGAAGACACTAATATGTGCTGTTGCCAGTAATTTGCTGACACCACTTAGAGCTGAGGGCACAAACAAAGATGTCTTTCTTGGCATAGTACCATGGAAGCCAAAGCTGCTGTGAAAGAAAACAGCAGCCAAGTGAATTCAACTCTTTGGAAATATGTCTGTTAAATGGAGAACAATACACCTACATAATGAATGATGCTTTCCTGTGCACATGGTGTGCTTTGGAAACCATGGTCAGCTGAACATTAAAAAAAAAGAAAAAAGAAAACAAAATATGTATTTGAGGGTTCTGGCAATAATTTGTCAATTATTTTAGCTCAGATAAAGCAGTTCTGGAGTTGCTTGGGGTTCACCATGCTATCAGCATGTAGCTGGATTGGATTTAAAAAGAAAAATGGTGTAGAGATCGATTCCTTCTCTTTGCCTTCTCTGTTCTTGAACAGTTCCAATTTTTAGATTTTTTCTGTGACCCCATGAATCATCCTTTCCTGCCCCAAGTTCAAATAGGAGCTGCATCTCATGATGCCACATGACTGAGAGGGTTAGGCTAAGAGGGTTTCTTCAGGGAGCTTTGAACAAAAGCCAAAATATTTGTCTTCTGCATATAAAATGCACTTTTTATTATCTTGACAATGAATACGTCTGTGCATCATATCAAGCAATGCTGGGCTTCCTTATGCCATATGGTGCAGTTTTATTAATAGTATTGATTTTAATCTAATCTACCTGAAAGCTTTCAAACCTCCTTCTTCTGTAATGTACCTGAAACACTAACGTATAGGTCGATCCAGATCATACCTGTTTCAAGCACTCCACATGAATTTCCATCCAAATTCTATGTCTTCCAAGACTGCTGGGTCCTGTCAGTGTTTCGCCTTTGTTTTTTTCTGGCAAAGCATTGATATGACATCTGTAAACATTGCCAGATGAGTCGGCAGCCTGACTTTGGTACATAATTCAGAATTTCAGTTTCTCAAGCCCTCTGAAGCAGCAGCCAGTATTGGAGCCAAAGTTTAATATTGTTAGTGTATTAATTTATGTCAGTGGTTGAGGCAATTTTTTTTTTTTACCACATTTCACAGAAAATCTCCTACCACTAGCAACTGATCAAATATGACAAGCTCCCACTTGGCTAATGCCTGTGATATGGGCTACTTAACTCCTGTATTCTTTCCCAGAATGGAAACTGCGGCTTTTGGTGAAATAAAGGATCTTCTGTTTCTCTGCCACTGTCAGAAATGGAAATTCAGAGCAATATTTTCATCAGCTTGAAATGCCAGATCAGATTAAATTCCTGATGCCAAGGGGAAGGCATTTGCTTTGAACTGCAGTTCTTAATGCTCCTCAGTCCACCACTTTGTAGGAGCATCATCTCAACCTTTCCGCTCCTCCTCTCATTAGAGCAGTGCTAAAGTGTCAAATCACTGACAGAGGCTGAGCTCTTCTGGGCATACTCCACTAGGTGAATTCAAGCCTGCTGTAGGGCTGCCAGGCTAAGAGGGTTACTTCAAGAAGGAAAGCACACCGGTGAAGGTGTAAACTGGAACTCGTGGGGCGCATGAATCCTACCTGATGATCCCATAAATTGGACATTGTGGCCTCTGTGTTGGGGAGAGCAAGTGGGATGGGCTGCCCCAGCGAGCAGTGCCTTTGAATCATTCCCTGATCCCTTGACCTTGGACATCCCAAAGTGTGTGATAACAGAGCTGGGCTCGGGTAACAGAGACCATCATGGCTAGCAGCTGGAGGAAGACATCCATCCTGCTTGGACATGGTCTTCGTACTAAGCCTTCCCTGCATTTCACACACGCACAGAGCCTGGTACGAAGTGTGTTGTTGTCATAATGAAATCACAGGGAATCAGATGGGAAAATGTGTGTTTGAGCATTCAAAACTAGACTTGCAGACCACAAAACAGACTTCACAAGTAGAGGTCAAGGTGGCACCAATTAAGACAAGATTATATTTAATGGAAAGTCACCTGGATTGAATTAAGTGTATTTTCTTGGACCTAGCAGGCTGGAATCAGGATAAATAAACTGCTCCAGAATTCCTAGGTGACCTTCCAATAATTATGACCAAATCTGAGTTTCAAGTCTTCAGAGCCCCCAAATTATCTTTTATATAAGAACACACATTGCTACTCGGGAGGTCTGTTTGTTGTGATGAACGGAGCATAAAATAAATCCCTCACACACAATACTGCAGGTGGAGGCTGCAAAGCAGTTTCTCCAACCAATAGAGCTAATGGGCCTCCAGTGTAAAACACATTTTTGTAACTCCCTTTCTTCAGACCTTCTCTTTTGTGAGAAACACAGTGCCAAAATAACTTAATGGCTTTGTTTTCCAGTCCATAAACTGATGGTATGTCACTGGTGTTGCGGTTAAGCATACACAGTAAACCCACCAGAGTTCAAGCTCGTGCTACACTCAAGCACTGGGGCCACTTTTTTTTTTTTTTTTT
>VZRL01006106.1:308967-343783 GCA_013397895.1 Origma solitaria
TTTTTTTTTTAAGTTTATTGCTGTTGCACATTTAAAATATTATGTACTTCTACATGGAAACACAGAATAAAAAAATGATGCATACACTTCTCAGTCTTGTGGGTTCAGTCTGTGGCATCTTTGCCCCTCATGCAGACATTAATGCTGAGGAGAGGCATGGAAATTAGGCTTTAATTCCTGGTTGTTTGCCAGTCTTGGCCTGCATAATCGACTTGGTCGCATTAAGATGAACATTGGTCAACAGTTTTTCACTACAAGAGAGTTTCTTTTGAAAATGTGTTGGTTCACTGAGCGCCACTGATCCAGCCAAGACATTTAAACGCCTACTTAATGAGTCCATGCAGGTTTTCTGATCTCTAATGGGTGCTAATTATTTGGACCCCATGAATCCCTGGCAGCTTCTTACTGAATGCACACTCTTGTCAACTTTCACTATTTTCTGTTAGCAGTGAAAAAAAAAAAAAGAAAAGCTCAGTATTTCCAGGCAGATGAAAAGGAAGTTTCCTGAAAGTTCATTAGAAATGTCTAAATTTTTTGGACACTGGACTAGAACATAATTTCAAATACAAAAACATTCCTTGTGGACCTAAAGTAAATTTCACATACGCTTTTCAAGAATCAGCCCAACTTTCAATCTCTTGATAAACTTATAACACCTGTCATAAAGAAATAAATGCCTGTCTTACAGTATTTGCTTCACTTAATGCTGATTTGAACCTTTATGCCCATGCATAGCTCATGGTCTTGCCCACTATGATTAGATACTGGTTTTATACTACAAAAACAATGGGAAAGCCTAGATTTTCACAGGAGATACAAAATACTAGTTCTTTCTGTAATAAAATGGAGGTAAATCTGATACAAATTAACACTTTGAGTCTTTTGTCCAAGTTTTTGAAGTGTGTGTTTCTGTAATTGTTTAGTTTGAATCTTGGGGGTAAGAAACCATATTGTTAAAGAGGAGAAATACACCAGCACCAATAATTCTTACAAAGGTTGCAAAGACACTTCTAAACACTTTTATGTGGGATGTACAGATAAAGGTGTAATGAAAGTATAAATAGTTATGTTTGACACCATCTGAATCAATATTTTTTGTCTTAGTGCTGCTTTTTATCCCTGACTGTGACCCCTAGGACCACTGTATCACCATACTTCACCCTCATCTCAGCTCCAGGGTTATTGATACTTTCCCTTGTCCTGACTTCACGTCTCACTTCAGTCTTCATCCTTGGTTCATACTACAGGTGCCTGACCACCCCTTCAGACTGTAGTTGCTTGCCTTCTACCCCCATTCCCCCCACCCTCTGCCTGGCAGGAATTAAAGATCACAACCTCAAATAGAGCCAGCTGAATCACTGTACCAGGCCTGCAGAAAGGCCAGAAAATCGATCTGCTTGGGGTAAGAAGCGTGGTGTAAGGCTCACCCCACCAGGTGGGAAGCAGTGACTGGTGTTACCTGGCAGTGCTTTCTGTGGGTGGGAGCAATGCAGTGATGGTTGCAAAAGGACACCGCGACAGCCTCAGTAATGCATCCTGTGCTCTTTCCACATGTGAAAGCATCATCTCAGACTCCAGCTACTATAGAGAAAAAACTGCTTGGTTTCACAGAATGGTAGAATGGTTAAGGTTGGAAGGGACCTTAAAGATCTTCTCATTTCAAGGCTCCTGCCATGGGCAGGGACACCTTCCACTAGACCAGGTTGCTCAGAGCCCCATCCAACCTGGCCTTGGATGCTGCCAGGGATGGGGCATCCACAACTTCTCAGGAAAACCTATTCCAGTGCCTCACCACCCTCACAGTAAAGAACTTCCTAATATCTAATCTAAATCTACTCTCAGTGGAAAGCCATTACCCTTTGTCGTACCACTTTGTAAAATGTCCCTTTCTTGTAAGCCCTTAAGGTTACCAGAAGACTGCTATACAGTCTCCCTGGAGCCTTCTCCAGCTATCCAGGAGATATATTCCCTCATATATTTATTAGGCCATTCCTGACTCCTATAGCAAGGTGTCGCCTTCCACTGTGTCTTTGATAAGTGGCTATGAATCTACTGGATACCATCACTCCTTCAAGTTACAGCCAAATTAATATTTGGTCACTGCTTCTCTGAGTAGACTTCAAGCATGAAAATGCTATCAATGCTATCCTTACTTCCTACCAAAACTCTTCCTGCTACGACAGTCAAGGAAAATATTTTAAGTGCTGAAAGCACCTTAAAGTTTATGGGTACATGGCCATCCATGTGAATCAAACTAAAGCTGACAGTCCCGAAGGGCCACATTGATTTTCCCACAAAAGCACATGAATGTAGCACTTCTGTCCCACACTTGGCAGGTTATTAATTTATTTTAATTTGCAGCAACCGTGACTGAGTTACATTCATCTTCCCAGATGTTGTTAGTGATGAAAGCTGAAGGAACAAGTCTTTTCTGATGTTGATGTACTGTGTGCCAAACCTCATCTTGAGCCCCTGGCTCCTGCTGTACTTTTCGTGTGTCTGTACTGCTGCCTTGTGATAAATGAAACTTGCAGAATCACACGTACTGTGGTACAGGAACAAGCATCTTGTCTGGGGAGTGGTCAGCGCCGGAGGCTAAAAACTTGGGCTGTGTGTACATCTGCGGAGGCTCGTGTAATAACTACAGTAAAGTTATTATAACTAAAGCAAAGGTGCTGAGGCTTTGATTGTAAATGTCAAACAAAATGGGAAACAAAGCAAGGCTGAGAAAGGAAAAAAGCCCCGGCCCCGTGTTCTCCTCCCCCTGCCTCATCACAACAAGCAGCTTTTCTGCCTTTGTTTTATTAGCTCCAAAAGCCTTTGCAGTCTTGCCTTACTGGCACACTTGTAAAGTCCTGGGAAGCTCAGAGTTTTCTCTCAGTTACACTGAAAAGCCACAGATGGTCTAAATGATCGTTTGTAAATAAATGAATAATCAGAACCAAAAAAGCTCTGCAGAAGCCCTCTACCAGCCTTTTCTAATTTTTTACAAAATGCCTCAGAAACAGATTGCATACTTCACCAGCAGACTGAAACGGCCATGTTACCGATTTGCGCAGATGGAAATCAATTTCATCTCAGCTAATTCAGGGTTTTTGATTTCCACAAAGCTCCTTCCACCACACTGTGACTCCCACTGGAAGCAGCGAAGTACCAGACCTCTGTTGGCAGGATGGGAGATGGGCATCCCAGGAGCAGCTCCCATTTCGTGCTCACATCACTTTCCTGCAGACCCATCCACCAGCCTGGATGTGAGACAAGCCCCCCAGCACAGATGAGGCTAAACCTCTGTTTTCTGGTCGCTGCTGTCCCCTGGGGCTCTGCCTCTGTCCACGCCTGGGTGCTGAGGTGCTGGTGCTGTGTGCAGGACCCCGGCTGTCCAGGTGACCTGTGTCCTGGGGGAGGCTACCCTGTCTCCTATGGGATGCAGTCCAGGCTTGGGAGGAGCCCCTGCTGCCAGCGGGGAGAGGAGAACAGGCCATGTCTGGGGGTACGCGGGGCTCTGGAGCACCCCTTGAGGGTGTGGGGGACAGGCACAGAAGAAGTCTGAGTGTTCATCTCCTCTCCCGACCTTTCACAGAATCATACAATGGTTTGGGTTGGGAAGGACCTTAATGATCATCTTGTTCCAATGTCCCAGCCGTGGGCAGGGACACCTTCCCCTGGCCAAAGCACCATCCAGCCTGGCCTGTAACACTTCCAGGGATGGAGCACACATTCCGGCCCTAGCGTCTCAAATAAAGGGCTTTAAAACTGCTACTCAGCTCTTGCATACCTATGTGGACACCTGGCTCCTAAATATATTCCCAGCAGTGCTCCTGGTGCCCCAGCCACCTTTAGAAAGAGCCAGTCAGTACAAACCTACACACACGCATGCAGTGTGTCCGTGTGTGTATATAAATACACACACATATAAGTACTAGCAGATATATGCATGTGCTTGCATGCCGGTACGTGTTAGCAGTCAGAGCTCAGACGTCAGGGTAGACAAAACAGGTATTTAAGGACAAACGAGGAATTAAAGCAGCTTTATCTGCTGGATAAAGCGATAGCTGGGGAACAGTTGCATCCTGCTTTCCACATCAGCCAACCCTCTCTTTCGGCAGCACATTTCCAGGAGGCTGTGGATGCAGCAGAGGAAGCCATTTCCCAGAAAATCCTCTGCTGTCCCAGCCTCGGCCACATGCAGAGAGGCTCCCTGCCATCGTGGTGATGCAGCAATTTCACTGCTCCTCGCCCAAGTCTGCCAGTTCCTCAGAAATGGCAATACGTGGTTGCCGCAGCCAGGGCTGGATTTGCCTCTGCTGAAATGAAATGGCACAGCAGGATGGCCAGGATCATCCTGGTGGAAAAGAGTGACATTTTTTACACCTCAAAATCAGACACAGTGCCTTAGCTAAGGTGCCACGTTGGTTACTTTATTTATGCTATTTGCAGTAGATTCTCTTCTACATACATGACATATTTAATGAATGTATTTAACTGTACTTTTCCAGCCAGAGACTGCTGGATGGAGACAGAAAACTCCTTTCCAGAGCTGAAGGCTTTCGTCTTTCCACCCAGTCCTAGTGAGGGTGTTCAGCCACCAGTGCTCCCGCACATGCTATGCTGCATGTGCCACATTTACGATCCTTGATCATGGGAGAGGGAGATTTAGTAACTCCTTACAAACTGCATACCAGAGCCGCTTCAGGGCATTGCATTTGTAAGAAACACAGAGGGGAGCCCATAATAAATGTTACAAGGGGAAATACCTGCGACTGATAAGAAGCTGAGTGGATGACAAATCACAAAAGCCTCCAGAGAACCCCTCAGAAGCAGATAACCTTGAGACGTACCTGTATATAAAGATTAAACAGCAACCCGGGCTCAGCAGAGATTTATAGCGCTTTGCAAGCGTCTTGGTTTCACTGTTTGCTTTTGCAGTAGTTTTTGGACTTTATTGTTAGTTTCTGTCTGTTAATATTCTGCATAGGCCCAAAAATACAGGTGTAGAGAAGTCACCCCAGAAAAAACAAAGAATTTATTTGAAATACTTTACAAGGAGGTTTTATAGATCAATATCCCCAGCAAATGAGAAAGATAACCAGGAAAGGGCACAGTGCACCTGTGAGCAAGGTTGTGCAAAGATACAAACGAAAACATAAAGGATAAAATATATTGACATGCTTCAGCTTACTGGCTAAATCTGGTTATTCATTCCTTTGTAAGGGGCAGTTCTAGTTATTATGGGCTATATATTTTTGGTAAGACAAATATGTGAGGCAGTAAATGCCTTCGTGAGTATGCTTCAACAGGAAGGGTATGGCTACTGCTGCTATTTGGGGCCTCTCACAGAAAATACCCACGGGTATAGAAACCATAGCTCGTTATGGACTGGGTCAAAACCTTAACCAGAGAGCCCATTCTGCCTAATGGCTGCAGTGGGAGGGAGGCACTCCAAATGGTTCAGTGCTATTGTGAGTATCAGGAAACACTTTCTCACTGTGAGGATGGCTGACCCCTGGCACAGGTTGCCTAGCAAGGCTGTGGAGCCTTCATCCTTGCAGATTCTCAAAAGGCGTCTGCACACAGTCCTGGCAACTGGCCCTGAGTGTCCCTGTTTGAGCAGGGGGCTGGACCTCATGACCTCCAGAGGTCACTGCCAGACCCAACCATTCTGTGATTCTGGCATTTTTTGTTTAACTACTGAGTCACTCCAGCTTCAGTCAATTGTCTTTGGCCCTTTGTCTATTTACAGGGTTTAAGTTTGCCTGGTTTGCAAGGATGGGAGGGTTGTTCAGGGACAGGTTTCCACAGTGTGCGCCACAGGCATTGCTGAAGAGACTGATTATGTCTGTGGCAGCCTGGACCACAGGAAAGCACAAATACTTGGCAACCACCAACATGTATTTCCCCTAGCCTTGCCCTTTCAATTCCCAACCAAAATCTCACGCTGCTGGGCCACAGTGCAGTGAGCAGGTCTTTCACACAGACCTCTCATATGGATGAGCTTCCCTATTACAGCTGGACGTGAGCACCTGCACTGTAAACCCACGGGTGAAAGTCTGCACTGCCATAACTCCATCTGGGAGGCAGGCAGTCTCCCCAGGTTCAAGGATGACACCGATGCGATTTTCTTCTGCACGCCGAGAGGGCACTGTGCTTATCTGATGCAGCAACTCAATGTGCAAAGTTGAAGGTGGCTACCAGCAGCCACTCCTTGTCGTGCTCACGGAGAGCCAGACGCGCCCTGTAAGACGTTCTTAACGCAACGTGCCAACTTTTCATTCCAAGTGGGCTGTTCAATAACAAAAGGGAAAAAGGGAAAAAAGGGGGGGGTGCGTTGGTTAGATGACAACTGAGCAGTTGTTTGTGCAAGTGGAAGAAATAACTTTTCAGGAACAGAGCATGGGTCAGGGCAGAGGACGGTGTGGGCGTTCACTAAGGAGGTCAGACTAAACAGGCAGTGATGCATTTTATACTTATGGCACTGTTGGGAGAAAAAATGAAATTAAACACACACAGGACACTGAGGAAGAACAAACAACTTATTGTGTGGAAAGCAGAAATGCTTTGGAAGCGCCAGTGCAACTATCTGATTCTTAAATTCATCAGTGGTTTCAGAGATGGGAGATCTGTTCTAGCACAGCTTTGGTTGAGAAACATTTCTTCATAAGGCTCAAAGGTCTCCAAATCACTTTGTTTACTCATTTTTCTGCCTGTAACCATGTAGCACTATGGCTTTTACTAGATAAATGATCATATTGGTTAAAAACAAGTGAATGGAAATTCAAAGGAAAGGGAAAATTAATTTCAAGGAGAAATTTTACCTGTAAGGGCAAAGTGCAGCTCCAAGCCTCTGACTTGACATCCACAGTTGTCCTAGACTGGCTCGAAACAAGCAAAAAGGAAGCTTATTTATGGAATGGTCAGACACAAGGGACAAGTCCACAGGCCTCAGAACACCCCTAGGAACAATCTCAAACGCCAACCAGGTACGAATTTGCTATTTCCACTGTGCCATTGCCCTCCTCCTGTAGCTGTTCCTTCACTTCAGGGGCACACAGTGAACAAACCCCTCTTGGCTGCACAGGTACTCTACAGATGCTGCACATCAACTGCAGCAGCCTCCCCACACATAGGCAAAGGAGAGGGGCAGAGGCAAAGTGAGACAGACACACAACTCCCTTTTAAAGTACTTGGGGAACTCAGAGTATACAGTAATGCAAAATATTTTCATATCATCCCAGGACATTTTTGTTTATACGGCTGAGTGCTATTTTATTTGTTCCAGCTTTGCCACAGATGCACAAATTCTGTGAAAGCAAAAAGAATGTCTACTCACTATGATGGCTTATAAAAAATCAGAAAAGCAAAATCCATTTCTTAAGCAAACATTCCATTAAAAAATCACTGTATGTTTATAGAAAACAAAGGTTTAATTAAAAAAAGTTAATAACTGGGTATTCCAGGAGGTTTGAGTCATCCACAGTAATAATTAGGGGGTTTGTTCCATACAAAATGCTTTATTTAACCTTCATGCCTCCATTCAGATAATTGTACAAATGCATACATTTAAAGGTTTAAACTCTATTTCAATTCACAGCTCAATTCATAGGAAAGTTGAATACAGAAAAGCAATGCACCAACAAAATATGTCTGAGACACCATTTAAAACGATAACACTTGTTCATTTAAATCTTTGAGAATAGAGTAGAATAATCATCCTCTGACAGAATTTCATTAGGGGACTCCCTTTACATTATCATAGGGCAAAAATCACCTTTGTACAGTAAGAGGAAAAAAAGCTCTGAGTATATTTACAATACATACACTATACATAAATACAAGAACAACACTTACATAATATTAATAAACTTATAACATAGGCATTGCCTAAACACTACATAGTGTATAAATGCAGAGGAAACTATTGGGAAATTAGATCTTCGGAAGTTTACTTTAATTTTTGAAGAAAAGTAATTTTTGTATTTAAAAGCTTTTGAAAAGAAGGCAAAAGAAAGACTAAAAACCTAGTATGTTTGCCTGCTAGCACTGGTATTTTTATTCCTTTTAAATGTAGGAGCTCTATTGACACTACTATCTCTATGGGGTTACCGATAATGGCCCTCCCTTTTGCATCTTACCTAGGAAAAAGACTGAGGTGCTGTACTTCCTAATTCCATTGCTGTGAAGCTTCAGTCTCATATGAATCACTTGGTAAACTACGGGATGTTTTTGTATTTTTACACAGGAGGATCAAATGAACACTCATTGGTACATACAACAATAATGACCTGATCAGAAGGAACAATTTGGGGCCAAATACAATCCCATCCTTAGGTTTTCATTCAACTATTGCCATAAGGGAATTTGCTTCCATAAGTAACTTGGCCAAGAATGATATTTTTCAGTATTGTTGTTTCTTCCTAAACACAGTTGAAAGAACTTTCTGATTCAATGGTATTTTTGACCCCACATGTTGATAGCAGTGTCCAAATCTCTCTTTCCCTTGAAGTGTATGAATGCATGTGTCTGTGTGTGGGTTGAAGGTCTTAAGGCTGATGGTGCATGAAACTTAAGTAATTCATTACTATCTCTGTGTATATTTTACAAATGTGCAAATGGGAAACACAACTTAGTAAGGACAGACAGAAGATCAAGAGAGCATATTGCGTAGGTGTTCAGTGAAGAACTTACATTACCAAGGAAGACATGTATAGGACAATCAGGAAAGAAAAAAACCATGCAGGTTTTTTTAAGATGGAAATGTAGCAGTGAAAAAGTCTGAAACGAGAAATGACAACACGAGCTCTGAATTGTGAAAAATATTAGTTCAGCCATGAAGATTTGGCTCAAGGTGTCTTTCCAAAGCTCTTTTATATCGAGAAAGACAGGGAGAGGGAGAAAAGCGGTATCTGAACCTATTTGTGTATTTCATGGTTCATGCTTATGACAATCCATCAAAGCCATCACCTGTGGTCCCATACCAGACACTGGATTATTGTTTTTTAAATGCAAAGGTCACAGCACAGAGCAAGGTTTAGCAAGTCAATGCGTGAACCACCTCTTCTTTTGTAACTGAGAGCACTTTGGCTCACTGAAGCTTCTGACTCTGAATTGGGAAAGATGTTGCAGGTCATTCATATGGCCACAGGATCTCAAGTAATTTTTTTTATTCTTATTTTCATAATAGCTAAAATTCACATGCCCAGCTTTGCTTCTCTGGAGGACTGAAGAACCCTGTATTGAATAATGTAAAAATTACCACAAGGGCAATTAATTGTATTTCATCATTTAAAGTCAGTGAGCATGAGCTGCTATAGAAGAATGCTGGCAATGCAAAAAAACCCCAAACCCCAAAAAAACCCCAAACAACACCAAAAAAGTCAAAGCAAAACAGACGAAAAACCCCAACAAAAAAAGAGCAAGAACCCCAACTCAGAGTTTGCTTTTCAGAATGAAGGGGAAAAAACTGACTCATTTTGGGATGGTGAAGACAAGGTGCTCTTTCCTACAGAAGAACTAACACACATAGGGCTGGAATCAGCCAAACCTTCCAACATGGCAGGTTTCTAAAGGTGCCCCCTTGTAATGTTGCTCCAGAACAAAGACACCAAACACTCCTCTCCAACGATGGCTTCAGGGTAAGAAACTGATGGTTCCTTTGTCCTTCTGGTGACATATTCCCTGGTGCTCTCCTAAAATCCCCAGCATGAGTTGTATTCTTTTATGGGTTTAATATCTGGAGATTAAGCTCGGGACAACAGAATAAGTATATGCATGTTCTGATGGGATTATTTCTGCCAGTGGCTAAATTCGTTACTGAACAAGCAGCCTTGTCACATAATTAACTCATGGGAATGAATATCTGATTTTTACAAGCACATCCCTGTGCACATTTTTGTGGTTTTTGCACCTGCACTTTCATCTGTGTATGAGCCGCAGTAAGACTCCAACAGCAACGCACTGATGGCAGCAGAAGGCTAGATAAAATGCAAAATTTTTCAAATACAAAAGTTTGCCTGGATAAATGACAGGTACAAATTCAGAAGATGGAAAGCAATCTTCCTTGGCAAAGGTATTAGGACAACCAGTTACATTTTGATTTCCAATAAATTAATTTTTAAAAATAGAAGAAGTATGAGGGCTGGCATTACACTGCTATTTTAAGAATCCATTAGCAGTAGTTAATATTTACAAAAAAAAAGAAGTGCAAGAGTCACAGCTGGCCATTTTCTGGTAAGATCAATTAGTCTATTGATGCAAATGTTTAGACCACTCAATATAAAAATCTCCATACTTAAGTTTAGGAGTATTGACTTCTTGTTTGCTATTCAAATAGTCTAGAGACTAGACAGTCCCCAATTTTTCAGTCACTTGTCCCCAAAAGAAAGAGAAGTGATATATTTTGTCCACTCATGAAGTCAACCCAGATGATATTAAATACTATGAGCATTACATGATGAACAGAAAGGAGACATAAGGTGAACTCTTGCGAACTCTTGTGTTTCCAGAGTTCAATGCAGAGGATTTTTCAGGAGAATCCTTGTTCTATCATATTCCCTAAAAAAAGCTCCATTGGGCTTATTGCTTGTTTTTGGATTACTTCACTCGAGAATACCCCGGATACATGGGCATATCCAATATAAATTGGGAGGAAATCCCCTAAAACACTGCTTTGACAATGACCCCCAATCACACCTACTGAGAATCGGTACGGCTACGAGTAATTTCTAAACTAAGATTTATTTTCTTCTTACAAATATATGACAGATGTTATCTGAGAAAATAACTAAGACCTCTAACACAGTATCTCAACATGTGAACATACAAATGGCACTTTGTGTTTGTTTCTGTGCTGCATTATTGTTCTCCAAGTAAAATTTCATTTTTACCTTATTGTTAACAGAATGCCGTTAAGTTATTGCTGTGTAAAAGTATAGGAACATCCCATCAGTTCTAATTACAGGCACTTTCAGTTTCTGTTTCACCTTTAAAAGAGATTTTAGGCTATCTCACTGAAGTGTATGTATATTTTAAACGTCACAACTGCCCTGCTACAATGGATATTCTTGACATGTTACTGCACCTAGAAGACTAAACTCCCCTGGAATCAGCAAAAAGCAGCTGCCTGTTTCACCTCTGCAACCTCTAATCAAGATGCACTGTAGTCAGGGAAATACAAGAAGAAATAAAATCATATGAGCATTTGCCATTCCTGTATCTGCAGTTCATTGAAAAATGCCAGAAGAAAAAAAATAATCACAAAACGCCAAACCTTTCATAAGGTTTTCATTTTCTCTAAGTGTTTTCTTCCTTTATTCAGTCAAAGACATTGAGCATTGACTTATTTGACACTGAAGGACTTGGTATAACTTTGCTACATCACACACCATCTGCAAAACAGCAAAGAAGTGGCCACTCCATTTTGCAGAGAAAACACGCTCTGATAAAACAAAACTATTTACTTGTGTTCTGTGTTTAAGCTTTGCAAGGTGGTATCTTAACAGTCTTCCCAAGGAAAACTAAAGGTAAGGATTGTTTAAAAATGTTCTTCATTTAACCTAATTAACACCCCACGTAAAATTTGAGTTTGAAAATACTTTTCCATTATCACATATATTACAGAATATTTTAATTGTTACAAGTATAGTAAAATACTTTTGAGTTACTTTGATTCCTAAAGATGCAGTATCCTTACAGTTACGTTTTTATGCCAAAACCTGATTTATTGCGGAGAATTTAAGCCTTTTCAAGATTCCAGTGGGCATGACTTCATAAGCATACACAGCAACTGCTATGCTATAGCAAAACTGTGAAAATGTAACAATCCTTAAATTTCTTTGTGCACTTCTCCAGTCACGTATCCCACACAAAGGCATAACACAGTAACATGAGCTGGTTTCTTAAGGTAGTATTTTCTATAACGGTGTTTATTTAAAATTTTTCCTTTTTTTTTTCCTCCTAAATTTTAATTTAAATAAACTTGTTTATTACCTGAACATGGGTAGAGACACTTGGAAGTGCTGGGTGTTACATGCATGAGAGTAATGATGAGCATGTGGGGGAGTAGCATGGATTTACTGAACAATCTTAAGACTTGACTGCTGCAGAAGATGCAGTTTCATACACTGACTTTTCCAAATTAAATTCAAACTAAAAAGTAAGTGGGATATTATTAGTCATACTTACGCCGATTTTGAGGTACCCACCTTCAATAAAGGAGAAAGAGATTTTTTTACATTAAACAGCATTTATTATCAGAAGATAAATTTATAAACGGCAACTAGAATACATTTGCAATGTGGCTAACGGAAAACGAGACTTATTATCACTGTTATTCCCATTATTAAAGGGGAGAAAGGCTTTCCAGCTATTTGTCCATGCTCTGCACTGCGAGTTTACCCAAACATCAACATCGCTGATGTAATTTTCAACACTGTTAATTTTGTTATACATTACTCCAGCAAATAATCATATATACAAGTCAGTCTAAATCTATTTAATTAATTATGTAAGCATGAGAGAGAATAAGGAATACTGCATCTTCATCCCCAAGTAAAAACTGCTGTTGCAATGAGCCAATTTTACAGTGCTGAATGTAACAGGTGCTCAAAAAAATAATGACAATTAAAAATTTTAAAAGTTCTGTATCAAAGCTGTTTGCTCATTACATTTTCCCAAAATGCTGGCTACTGAGATTTCCTGACAAACCCATTTAGAACTTTTGAAAACATGAAATATGACACTTCATGGCATAATTTCCCTTGCAAGCTGTAATGGGCAATGCCATGGTGGACTGAATCTCTGTCTTTCTGAAAGAATGGGCCACTGTATATTGGTGTCTTCCAACTGCTCAATTAAGATGGACCTTCTGCGTCATGTCAGGATGAGATCTGGTATTTCTGCATGCTACACATGATGTAAGGCTTCACCATAGCCATCAAATGTCACAGACCTGTGGTGGGGTACCAGGATTTTAGAGGAAACTACCCTGGAGCAATTGCCCGTGGTCTTCACACAAGCACAGGAATTTGGCAGCTCTGAACCACAGCCAATGAAGGCAAAGATGTACTGAGGATCTGGGGAACATCAGGTCCGCATTCAAACACCCCCACTGCACTGAACAACTTCTTTTAAAATACTTTTGAAGGGGACAAAAACCAGAAAACAACCTCCCAGAGTAACTGGGATCAAAGCCTGCAGGTGCTGGTATGAATGAGAACCTTGCCAAGAACCATACCGGCTACTTGAAACCCAGTGCTGGACCACTGCTGGTTGTGCAAGTCATCTGCAGGTAAGCATCTGCAGGTATCATCAGCAGCATGAGAGCCCTTGCATGTGCACGGGAAAGGCTGAGGATGTACTTCCTGCCTGTGAAATAACCAAATGTAGCACATACTCCTTTACCTTTTGGCTTCATTCTGCTGCCATTGGCACACTCCGTGCCTGTGTCCCTCGGCATGAGTGCTGCCTTAACCCTCTAGCACTTTGGGGTTCTTTGAATAAAACCAGACCTTCTTTCTGTTGCAGTGTTTCCAATGCATAAAGCAATAGGCAATCAGCTGAAAAATCAGGGATTCACACAGACCAACTTTGGCCTTAGGAGACAAGGCTCTCCAGGGTCTGTGACACATATGCTCCTCCACAGGGCATTTCAAAGCTGAATGCTAAAATTTAAGGCCTCTCCATTTCTCTTGTAGTTTTTCTGCCTTCACTGACTACAGGGGAAACCTAAAGAGGAACACTGATCTCTCCCACTTGCACCCTGCCTTTGAGAGTAACATCACATCCTCTTGTATGCTAACAGAATGCCCATTAAGAATTTCTGCTCAAACAAGCTTAACTTTCTACGAGAGAAAAAAAAAATCACAAATCCCAAACGGAATTCTGTATGCCACTGGTTCTTCAACTGAATTACTGCTATTCAAATTATTAGTTGGTAAAATATTCTTCGGCAGGAAAACTATTTTATCAATTGAGTTCTACCTGACCTGATTTCTTTCCCTAAATGCCAAGAATGACAAATGCATTTAAGGGGGTGATACTGAAGTACACAAAAAACAGACCTCAGACATAATCCACGAAGCACCTCACACACTTTGACAACCAGTTTTTTAAACCGCCAGTTTTTTAACGCTGCTGGTAAAGACACAGTTCTGCTGCCTTGCAATGCCTCACAGTCTATCCTGAAGCCCTAATCTGTCCCTGACTTGGAAATGGATTCTAGAACGTCATCGAATTTGGTGGAAGTAGATCACCAACATGGTCAATAGGAATTGATGGAGACATTTTTCCCACAACAGCTGAGAAAAATTTGTGTTGAGTTTCTCTGCTGACCACTCGGCAGTCAGCCGAGCTTTAACAGTGGTTAAGTTCCTTCAAAGAGCTGATAACTATCCATACTGGGAAATAATAAGGATATTTAAAGATAATCAAACTCTGGGGTCTGTGAATGCTGTTATAAAGTATTATCCCAGTCATATTAATCTGCAATTAACTGTAATTGCTTTCATAACTGTACAGGTACTCTGTGCTGTTTTTTCTTAGAAGATTACCTTCATTTCAGAATCCCCCAACATTACTACATTTACTTCAGGAATCTGAGATTAATGAAGATGGTCAAACATTTAAATACGAACAAGTGGCATCACAAGTTTAATCTCTGCAACTCCTGGAACCAAATATCATAATTAAATGCATTGCAAAAGACCTTTACGTATACATCACTTGTGCTTAAGCTATGGAAATCTCAACACTTAAGTATTGCCAAGCCTCCCCTTTGTCAAATTTAGCTGAATAGGCAGATCCTTGTGAGGAAAGAAAACAGAAAAACACTATTCTGTTTGCATGAATAACTGACGACTAAGAGTTTCTCTCTTTCCTACATAATTTAATTAATACAAATTGGTTTGCAATTATAGGGCTGTATGGGAATGATCAAGAATTTCCTTTTATTTAATCTGAAAAGGCTTGGATTGAAAATCCCAGCAGAGGCGGCCACTGGTACCCATATAAAGGGCCATTTATATCATACTAGACAGCTGGCAAAATCTTGTTATTCCCTAACTCCCAGGGAGAAATCTAATGTCTTGCAGAGCACCACAGTAGAAATATTCCTCTGTCCTACTTACAGTTCATCCGCTAACTCCTCAACAATCAACTCTTTCCTTTATCTTTCCTGCTTTCCAGACACAAGTATTATGTTAAAGGAAATAAAAGTACTTAATTGTGGTACCTAGCAGGTCAGTGAAACCATCAAAAATATTAATTTAAATGCTTAAATCTTACATGCTGTTTCTGCATACCCCACACTTCTGCTGGTGTGGAGTAAATTATTGTCTCGAGAGCCATTTTATTCATTATTGCTTTTTCTCTGCAAGAGATGCAGCCGTTTCTTCTCTGTTTTGTTTTGATGATACATTCAATTCCATTTCATGAATGGCTATACCACTAACCTTGGTACCAGCAAATACAAGATCTGACTATTTCCTTGTGTTCAAATAATGGTTGTGGGGAGAGGATACCTGCATGAAAGGAAACTGCACATTGAGAATATGGTAGTAGTTTTTAAGTGGGCTCTTTCTATACAAATCAGAAAATGGTTCTAAGTAAGTCCATGGTAAAATACAGATACTTAATATGGTACTTCAGCAGAGATGCTGCTGCCCTTTGCTTATTTTACAGACTTCAACAACAACAACAATGAAAGAAAAGAAGGAAAAAAAAGATAAAAGAAAAAGGTTAAATGGCTGGTGTCCTCTAGGGCATAATGACAAATTGTGGTGCGATATTAAAATGCCACCATCATTATTGCAAAAGTCTGATCGAGCGACCCTCCAGCTCCGGCAGTGGGACCTCTCCAGCAGAATCTTCTTGCCTACTCACACGCAGCTTGTCTGTAGCACAGCTCAGGTGCAGTGCTGACACCGGCCAGATGGTATTGAAAACAAGGGGAAAAGATGGCATAACACAGATTTAGCGGTCTTGCTCTCATCCTCATCATCATCAGCATCATCATCGGTTTGTGGTAACTTTCCTCCAATCAGCAGTGATTTTTCAGGAACAAAATGTCTGGCAGCTGAGAAAACATACAAGCTATAAACATTTTTTGTCAAAGGATGCAGCATGTAAAATAATGCCCATTCCTGTAGCATTTCGGCTGCTATTACCCAGGTGAATGTGATGACACTTTCAGGGGGTAGCCATGCTGAGGGGCAGACAGGGTTAACTTCAGATGGCAAGGAGAAGAGTGGCACTTCTTTTCCTGCTTTTTATTTCTGTTATTATTTTTTGTTACAGATGTCAGGGAAAGCCCTGTCTGTTAACACTGTAGAGGGGGATTCAGCCCTGCTGAATTCACTGTGGGTAGTTAAGAGACCCAGCTCTTAAACTCGGCTGGAACAGGTAGCGTTTCTCAAACCAGCATGTGCCTGCGGCGGTGGAGCGCCAAGTGATCCGAGCGGGAGAAGCTGCGGTCACAGTCCGCACACTTGAATGGCTTCACTCCCGTGTGCTTGCGGTAATGCCTCGTCAGTTCGTCGGATCGAGCAAACTTCCAGGTGCAGCCTTCCCAGGTACATTTGTAGGGTTTTTCTCCTGGGAGAAACAAAAGAAAGAGGGAGGGGGGAAAAACAGGTTGTGACTTTCCCCTTGGTGCCATTAATCCCCACAATCCCCTCTGCACACTCCCCATGAACACCCAGTGCCTAGGGGTTGCTTTAGGCCAAATTACACAATCATGAGGTACCGGATCTGCTGAATCTAAGGAAAAGGGCCTTGAGATTTATCATTCCTGTGGCATTCACATGACTAAGAAAATCAACAGGATTAAGGCAATAATATAGATCCTACCTTGCAGGGGTGATGCAGGGATTAACATCAGGACAAAGGGCTGTGTAATTATTCTCATGATTACCATACAAGTTTGCAACCCTCATCTTGTCAGGCTACACTTTCTCCCCAAATGACCAGATTACCTGATACTTCTGCAATCTACCATGGGCTGACACAGACTTTCCATCATTTTACTATGTTTATGAATGCTTCTGATTATTTGTGTAAACAGCACTCTGGGACATTTCTTAGCATGATGGTAAAAACAAACTACTATTTCCCAATGAAACATAAAAATTCAGTCTGCAAAACCTCCTCATTTTTTACCGCACTTACTTTCAGTAAAATTAATTTTGCATAAGGTGTTACTAGGAATGGCGCACAATTTTTAAATGTATTCAGCCATGGGATTTGCACAAGACTGTTCATAAATACCCACTTACTTCAGTGAGCTCAGACTTGGGCTAATGTAGATTTATGGAAAATCCCACCCTCTTGTTCTATATTTAAGGCTAAGAATGATGTTGTATTATGTCAGAGGAGAAGATTAATACAGCCAAACTGGATTTTGTGCTTTCATAAAGCAAACTGTTACAAAATCCCATTTCTGCCATGTACTTCTTTGTGACTTCTATCAGACACCCTCAGTGCCTTTAGGTTAAATGCTCTTGGCAGTTTCCTTGATCCCACAGTTGACCATAAACCAAAACTGAGGAATAGAAACTGTGTGACATCCGTATTTATCTTCTTTTCATGTATCTAAAATTTTACTTTGCCTTCTGAAACCAACTAATCACAACCCGGACAACAAAAGAGCATCTCTGCAACAACTGTTTCCTTTGTCAGGCACAATCATTCCTCAGTTATTTATTATCTCTTATGAATCATGAGCAGCTTGCAAGAAACTATTTCAATTACATGAGCCAGTGACGCAACGCTTGCTTTGTCGTAGGCAGAACCTCCCTCCTTGCGTTTCTTCAAAAGTCAATAAATGCTTTGCAGAGAGCCCTTGGTTTCAAAAGAAAATTCCCAAGTAAGAACACCATCACCAAGTTCAAACAGCCCTGAAAAATCCAGCTGAAATGGCCTCAGTAAGGAAATGGAGTGCTGTACAGACATCAGCATGACATGTCAGCGAGGTAGTCAGCAACATTTGAGCTCCTTGGGTTGGTACCTTCTGTGCACCATCTGGGCTGTGCTGCAGTTTTGATGTCAGACGGGGGTGGGAAACAGTTTCTGCGAGGAGAACCCAGCAATCAGGGCTCTGACCACAGCCCGTGGTTGCACCAGCAGCAACTCAGCTTAGATAATCTTACACTCTCCAGCCAAGCACAGAGCACCGAGTAGTGCTCATTGCCACCGGGTGGCCACAGCATTGGGCATCTCAAATCCAGCAGCTGCTAGGAGCTGGACAGGCAGGCACAAGCTACACGGCAGATGGTGGCATGCACTCTCTTGCCAGTGACACAGTGCTTCAAAATGTGCTCAAATTCGCCACCAAACTGTCTTACATACATATTCTTGCCACAAACAGTTGGTGCAGAGCACTGTACAAATATAGCAGTAGCCCCATCCAACTTGGCAGGTTGATTCCAACACCCTGGTCACACCACATCAACATTTTCCAAGTGCAGCGCTTGTCCTGCCCATTCCTGAACACACTTTTAAACTCTTGTGTTTGCCAGATACTGCCTTGGTTGGCTGCTTTGATCACAGACACTTCCAGACCACAGATATTTCTTAAGCTCTGGATTCTTACTTAAAAGCATCTGAAATTTTAAATATCTTCAGGGATAGGGACTCAACTACTTCAACTGGACAACCAGGGTGAAGAATTTTTTCCTAATATCCAATCTAAATCTATTTTGGTGCAACCTTGGTGTAACTGGAGGCCATTTCCTTTTGTCCTGTTGCCTATTAATTGGGAGAATGACTCCCACCTTATAACAACTTCCTTTCAGGTATTTGTAGCAAGCAATAAGGCTCCCCAACCCTCTCTTTCTCCAGGTTGAAGAACCCCACTTCCCTCAGCCATTCCTCATAAGACTTGTGCTCCAGACCCTTCACCAGCTCCACTGCCCTTCTCTGGACACACTCCAGCAGCTCGATGTCCTTCTTTTAGTGAGAAGCACAAAATTCATCAGCCTCAAAATTCATTGGTCACACCAGTGCTGAGCACAGGGGGACAATCCCTGCCCTGGTCTTGCTGGCCACACCATGGCTGATCCAGGCCAGGATGCCATTGGCCTTCTCAGCCACCTGGGCACTGCTGGATCACGTTCAGCTGCTGTCACCAGCACCCCCAGATCCTTTTCTGCTGGGCAGCTTTCCAGCCACTCTGCCCCAGCCTGTAGCACTGCCTGGGGTTGCTGTGACCCAAGTGCAGGACAAGTACTTGGCCTTGTTGAACCTCACACCACTGGCCTCAGCCCATGGATCCAGCCTGTCCTGATCCCTCTGCAGAACTTTCCTACCCTCCAGCAGATCAACACTTCCCAACTTGGTATCATCTGCACACTTACTGAGGGTGCACTTGATGCCCTTGCCTAGATCACTAACAATGATATTAAAGATATCCATGAAATCCTTCCCCTTGGTACACAGAATTCCAGATCTTCCTTCCTCAGGAGAAAAGAGAGAACCCAATGCAGAAAGGGATGGTTTGTATGAGAAATACAAGAAATAGTTTGTTCATTCATTAAAACAGTATCACTTCAAGTAAGAAATGAGTGTCACCTGATGGAAGGATGTGAGGGCAGATCACTCAGCTGGAGTTCCCACATGTTGCTTCCAGTGTCCCTCCTCAGTGAATCCTGCCTACCCAGCCCTTATGGAGCTATGCGAAAGAGACAGGACTGACCACATTCCTTGCAAGGTATTTGCTCTACTGAAGGAGAATCACTCTTAAAAGCTCAACCTAAGAGGACCTTTCACTGTTTTCAATTAAATATATACATTTAATGTAAGAAGGAAAAAACCAGCCAAAGTAACCTTACTCTGAAGACAATCACTCATGCACCTTTAAAAAGCCACAGTAAAGACAACTGTGAAAGATATGATTGTTCATTAAGGTTAATCAACATTTTACCCAAGTCTAATTTTTAAGGACCGAATAGTATTACTACTTTTCTCTTAAACAGCTACATTATCTGTGCATGCTCAAGTGCTAGAAAAAAAAGTCCTTCATATACTAACTCTTAACCTTTTATTTGGTTCATCCCAGACACAAAGAGTAACCACTGAGTTTGTCAAAACCAGAAGACCCAGCAGTTCAAATGATGGAGGAAGGACCAGCAGAAGCAGAATTGCTACAAGCTGAGAAGCTGGTGTCAGGTATCACACACCAGCTTTGCTTGATGAGCTTGAGCACTCATGGCTGAAACCCTCAGAGCAACCAACAGCGAGGAGCTGGGCCTCAGCAGGGCAGCCTAGAGAGCAGAGTGTGAGGAGGTGAATGAACAAAACTAGTTTGTTAACTGGAGGAACTTAACCACAGTGCATGCATCCATCTATCTATCTATCTATCTATCTATCTATCTATCTATCCATCCATCCATCCATCCATCCATCCATCTATCTTTCTATCTACATTTCAAGACTGGATTGCACTGGAGTTGAAGTCAAATATACTCAACCATTCTGACTCAGACACTTCTGTCTCTGTGTGAACACTTGAGTTTAAGTGCTTAAGAAACTCTTGGGCTTAAAGTGTGGGCACGTTTGGACTCCTCATGCAGCCAGACACTCAAGTTCTCATTCAGCTCTAAGGAGCTAAAGCAGGCTGTGGTGAAAGCACAGAAATGAAGAGGTCAAAACAGTAGACATTTTTGGGAAATTGGAAGCAAGGAGAGCTGCAGAAAGAGACTAAAAACATGTGGCAAATAGGAGGAGGAGAAAAGGAAAACCAGAAAAAGATAAAATCCTGTTAGGTCAATATTCTGAATCTGAAATGTAAACATTTAAAGAACCTATCAATTTAAAAATAGGTGCCTGAAGCTATGAACATTTGCTGATCCTCTACTTTTGCACCTGCCTTTGACAGCTCTATTGTTTTGTCCTGAAACCTGACAAAAAGATCCCAAAACACAGAGAAATTCTGCTAATATTGTGCAGCTTTGTCTTGCAATACATGGATAGTGAACAGTACATCACAGCAGCCATTTACATAGATCAAGTGGGCCCCTGGAGCATGAAAAAGTACTTTTAGACATTTCTCTGTAGAAAATTAGTATTTTCTATTCTTTGGAGGAGTTAATTATGAACTTTTTGAAGGGATGAGTCAATGCTCCAAATGGAAATAGTCATTTTTCACTCTTCTATTAACACAACATGTATTTCTAAGAGCCCTCCAAAACCATGCCTTTTGTAGTCCAGATACCACAATCCAAATTCATTTAATTACTTTTACCATATTATTTTTCCTAAACTACCATGACTCCTCTCACTCAAGCACTAAAGAACATGGTTACAACTCCTGCTCATTAAATTCTCCAAAACTCATCAAATATTGAATTAATAAGGCTGAATAATGACCACTGTTCAGCCATTCCAAAATTTTCCACCCTTCACACAGCCCAGCATCTGTGTTCCCATATCTTTATTCATGTACTTTGACATCTGGAAGATTATTCACCCAGGGAAATAAATTTCTTGAACTTTTACTTTATAACCTGATGACATTCACATATTCCTTATTAAAGAAACTCTATTTAGGTACCAGCACAAGACATGCCATGTACAGCTGAAGGGACCAGGGTCTGTTCTGTGCTGTGCAGAACTTCCCATGTGGGATGTTCCTCAGCAGTTATCCTCTGCCCATCAACTAGCTGGTATCACAGTAGTTGATGCCAGACCCGATGTTTCAAAGACAGACACCACAAAACCACCATGTAAATAGTTACGGGTTATTCTGCCAGCAGGGAAACCGCTCTGGAACTCCAGGAAACAGAGCTGGGCTTATATTCATTCCTTAGGCAAGGAACCTTATTTACTGAAACTGCAGATGCCCTGTGCACTTGCAGTTCCTTTCATTTGTGTATTATTTAAGTTTCATTTATCCAGCAGTTTAGCAGGCTCTTGGCAACCATGAGGTAAGACTGTCTACTACCAGGACAGAAAATACCCCAGTGCTCAAGCTGCAAAATGTTCTCTTCCTCTGACATACCCTCCCCTCTCTTCCTGGTATTGCAGATGAGTGCCATGTCCCTTCTTATTTATGTCCTCTTCAGACATCCCTATCTATCCATTTTTTCTGCACATGGAATTGTCACCGTGACTCTTGAGTTATTGTATCACTTCTCTGCAGCTCCTTCCTGCAATGACACACAGCATTTTGAAATGCCGGAAACACTTTTATTCCAAGTAAGAGTCAACAAGGAAATAAAGGTAAGGGTCTGTTCAGGGGTAAAGGTTTAGCAATGTAGTCAGATTTTTCCTATGTTTAAGCTTTCATCACCCAGTGAAAGACAAAGTTTGAAAGCAAATGGAAACAAAACCTGATGTATAGGTTTGTGTAGTACTTCCACACTGGGAGGATGGCAGCATGGAGGAGACAACACCTCTCACCTCATTCACAAAATACAATGGGTTTCAGTCAAATTTGCACTGTTTAATAAGTGGAACTTGTCCAGTTCTGCTATATACATCTTTATGCCCCAAGCTTCTACTGTCATTACTCTTGGAAGAGTATTCCTCCCATAAAAACAGAGTGAGGTCATAAGGATTTAGCCTGAATCAAATTGGAAGAAAATAAATAAGCCAGCAAGCATGCCTCTGCCTATGTCTCATATGCTACATTTTCTAGTTAAAGTGAACAGATCTGCAGTTTTGCAGGGTTGAGGACATCTCCCGGTGACTCCTGGTTTGGTTTCTGCTACAGGATGTTATGCAATATTTGTAATGTGTAGTATTTATGTCAGCTGTTTTCAGCTGCCATGTAAACACCAGAATCATTCTGAAGCATATGGGACAGTCCTACTGCACCCATACAGACAGGAGTCTAGGAGGAAAAGTCATACATTGAAAATCACAAATGATGGCTAATTAGATTTTGTATTCCTACTAAAAATAAAAAATTTCAGGCAGAAAAGTATCTTTTAACAGCAAAAATTCTATCTGATAATGAACATCCTCAGGCACTCCCAGAGGAAGAAGGAAGTTGAGCCTTCAGACACAAGGGAAAGGGAAAAATGACAATTCTTACATTTTGTGTGATACTTTTATTAGCATAATTTTTAAATGAAAAAAACAGAGCACTTATCAAGCACTTTACAACTTCAAAGTGCCTTATAAAGCTTTTTAAAAAATGTAATCCCTCATAAAAGTCTCTCTTCGCAATAGCACTGTGTAACAAATATCAAGTCCATTCTGCAGGTAGGAAAACCAAACCAGCGAGCATCAGTAGCCTTCCCAAAACTGCAGAGAGTGAACAGCAAGGCTATGACTTATGCATTAGGAACACCTTACTTTCTATAATGAAAGTGCTAGACCTTAGCTTCAACCCTTTAAAAGTTTGAAACATTTTCCATCATTTTGATGCAAAAATCCAATCAAATTATTTATTTTATGTAGTTACTAATTCACTCTATCTCTTTGGTGAACACAGGCAATTTGACTTTCATGTTTCAGTATTGTCAAAATATGCAAACAAAATATCTTTCCGGGAAGAGATTAGTTTCGTATCAGTTGAGCAAGTCTGGCAAAACAATTTCTATGAGCAGAACAGGAACATACTGTGCTGCTCGGGACACGTCTTGAAGTTCAGGTTTTTTATTTCTTGTTCTCCGTCTGACTTAGGCAAAGCACAGGAACATGGTTTCTTCATGTGGAAACTGGGAACAAAACAATTTCTTCAGATCAAATATAAAGTGACAACCTCTACTGTAGAAGAAGAGACAGAACTATATTATACTTTGGCAGTTCTTGAACTCATTATTTACTCATTATAAACTCCTCTTGTGATAATTCAGGTGGGAGTCCTTTTCTCACATCAAAACACACAAGTATCTTTTCATTTCACAGCACTGATGAGCTTGGGTCCTGTTTGCCATCCTGGCCCTTCTTCTCATTCCCTTTGCAAGACCAGAGTTCAGCAACCCTACCTCTTTCCTTCTACTACTGTTGTCCCACATGTCACTCTACATATACAGCTGCCCTGGTCTGACACAATTTAAATACAAATCTCAGCAAAAAAGCCTTTGGGACTAAAATCACAAAATTCAATTCTCTGTAATTTAAGAAGGCAAATCCATTACACCAGTCTCTGGTCTGTTCTGCAACCACATGCACAGAAAAGAAAGAAAGAGGGGGAATCCAAGCAAATCCCACATTTTCTCTTTCTGGGGCTTCTGCAGAGACTTTGCCCCACAATGGACCCTACCAAGTATTGTGTGACATATCAATGAATTAATGCTCTGGGACAAGGATTAGTTACATACATTGCCAAGGGTGCTGCTGATGCTAAATGATAGATTTTAACTCCTATAAAAACAGAGAAAGTAAAACATTTGGAAATGTAAAAGGCCTCTTCCCGTGCACCTGAATCCAGGAGCCAGACCAAATCCCAACAGTTTATGAAAAATATCATTTTATTAACCTTTCTGAAATTTGTTTCCTGTATGACATGGTATATATATATATGCTTTTAACTATGTGTTAAGTGCATATACATATACACTTAACACATATATATTATAGATATATCTGTAGTGGAAAATGGCATGAAGGAAGACGGCATTTTCTTTTCCACAACAGCCACAGCAAACATATGGGACTACTGAATTTCCAGTGCTGTGGGAAAACACTGAGGTTTTGCTTCTTATAGCAGCCTTCACTTACTAAAGTATTTAGGAAAGGTGATGCCATAGATCCATACTTCCATCAGCAGCCAACTGTATGGAGGGTGCCAGCAGACCTGCACACAGTCTGGCCTTGCCCAAATAAAACAACTTTCGTTCACTATGGTCTGTAACTGCAAGGGAGACACCAAAGAAGCTGCACTTCCCAACCAATCTGCCTTGGATGCTGGTACTGTCACTCCTCCTGGATGCTCCAGGCATTGCTCCACCATGTTCATCAGGAGAAATACTCGTGTTTCTCGGCATAAAACTTAAACCTTCCTTTTGTTTTTTGAAAAAAAACCTGAACCAAAACAACAACAACAATGAAAACCTGCCAAAGAAATAATTAAAAAAAACCCCCCAAACAAAAAAACCCAAAAAGACTCCAAGGGATGAGCTTTATCTCACACTTTTGCAAAACTGATTATTTGTTGTTTTCACCATGCTAGAAGTCAGGCTCAAGCAGAGGATGGGCTCTGGTGTGCTGAGCTGGGTACAGAAATAGAGCATTAAAAACCCACCTCCCATTTAAGTGAGTTGGAAATGGAATTAAACTTTCCAAAAGAAGATATACCAATTTTTATCACAATAAAGACCAGATTAAATATATATAATACTATCGAATAGTATTACCCAACAAAAAAAGGCATGGCAAGGGAAAAGGGAAAAGCTCATTAATGTGACCAAAATGCCACTATTTCATATCCTATGTGGCAAAAACACTGAAGTGCAGAAAATAACTCCTCATCCTACACAGGTGTCATCAGATCTTTTTACTCTCCCATGAAACAAGAAGTTTTTGTAAAATTTACTCAGGTTTCTAACCAATTATTTGCAAAAAAGTGAAGAATGAAAACACTAATTTTCAGGATCTATTTCTTGTTTCCTCTTATGCATGAAAAAAAACAGGAAAGAAAACCTGAACAAAACATTTTTTAAAAGGCTTTTGTGAAGCTTACTTGCAGTTTTGAGCATGCTGTACTCTCAAAGACTGTGTTTCCAATCAAAGGTTGCCCTGACAAAGACAGGATGGGCATGAGCAACTTCAGACACAGTTCCCCCAAAAGACATGGGGGATCACCAGTTGCTGTTCCCTCTGCTGGGGACTGAGTGGGCTGCAAGAGTTGGAAACCCCGCACTGTGTATTTATTCCTCCAGGTCTGGGTGCAACATCTGGGAAAGTGTTTTGAAAGTAGTGGGAGTCAAGACGTCTTTCTTGCCTTCATGGCACTTCAGGGTTACACATGGTAGACCACAATCACGCCAGAGACCTTAGATGAACTGCAGTTCTTTGGAGGTAGAGCATTAAGCACTAAATGGTTGGCTTAGAGAAGATCTTATTCTGCATAATGAAATTATCATTATTCCCTCGTGCCACACACAGACAAAACACATATGCACCCCATATTTACAAAGTCAAGGGGCACTGTTGCAAATATTTTTCATAACCTTGAGACTGAAAGTAATCACAGATGCAATTAGACTTGCTTTCCCATCAAAGTGCCTTGGAATAACCACATGGGCACTCTTCCATATCGGCACAGCATCAGACCTACAATGCAGAGGAATGACTCCCCGTGTGTAAGGTGAATTCAGAGCTTGCAAAATGTGCCAGAAACAAAATCATTTAACTTTCCACAGAGCGGCTATTGGCAGAGAACTGGATGTACAAGCTCCTTCTGGTATGGACACCTGCCCATAATTAGCTGGACTCAGACAACTATCTCACTACCTCCAGAGGTTCCCATTTCTACAGCACCATTCGAGGCTGTGGGGGCTTTGGTGAGCCTGCCCTTACACCCTGGTACACACTGCACCAGCAGACAGCTGCTTTGAAATATATTTCTGTCCTGAAATGGGAACCCTGACGCATCAATGGGAATGGGCTGAGGTTTCATTTATTAAATAATCTGTTTATATTCTAAAGAGAAACTGCATGAAGAATGAGCAGAAAAGCTAGAAAGGAAAACTTCTGTGAAATATACTCATTTTCACATTGGAAAGCTCTACTGTTTATTGAAACTGGCAGTAAATTTTAAACACTAAAAGAAAGTATTTCTTAAAAAATAAAAGCATCACCCAACACAAATAGAACCTCCTATTTTACTTAAAGCAAATTAATTTTTAAATTGCCTTTATTTAAATTCCCAGTTTCTGGAACAGCATATGAACCTGTTGTTGGAGGCTTGGTCACCTGACAGATTTACATGGTGGAGGAAGATAAGATAAGAAGAACATAGGACATGAGAAAGAAAAGCTGAGGTTTTGAAGAGTGAGTCTGGTGCGTAGGTGACAAAGAGGTGTTATAGACCAAAAATCTACACAGTTCCAGTAAAATCCAGATGGATTATTTTAAAAATGTTACTTTTTCCCAGTATTTGTCTAAAGAAGGGCTTACAAACCTATAAATATTTTTCTGGAACTTATAGTTAGCAAAAGGCATTAAACAGACCTTAAGAAAACAACAGGTCATGAATGGAGTTTTAAAACCTACAGAACAAAAATAAGTTTTTTGGTGCCTCTGACTTTTTAAGTCTACTCTCAAAGTGCTCAAAGGAAAATGTGAACAAAGACTAATGACAGGGGCCCTTTCATATTAAAATAATATATGGAGCAACAGTGAGTGAGAGGAATGCAATGTTTGAAAAAGCACAGACTAAATAAAACACCCATGTACTCACTAGTCCTCTCTCTTCTAGGGTGGTGTCTCAACCCAGCTATAAAGGAACATCTTGGGGAGGGAATGCTGTCATTTTCTCAGGTACAAATCTGTACTTCTGAGATGTTTACTGTCTCCATGTAACACTGCTGAAGACCCTTTGACACTGACAAATAGGCTTCATTACGTCTGTGGCAAAGGTATTTGCTCTCATCTCTCAGGAATGATATAGGCGTTGATCAAGGACAAAGAACACTAAAAAATTCTCTTGGCCTGGGGGCTGTACTCAGCCTGGCTCTGCAAGAGCCTGACCAAGCAGCCCCTCTAGAGCAGCAGCACTGGGCAGGGTGATTCAGACCCAGTGCTCACTGGGGCTCATGCATGAAGAGCAGCAGTTGCAGCCCAGTATCTGAGTCCCATAAAAGTTCTTTGGTTACAGACCTCAGCCTCCTCCACTCCTCCAAGGAAGGAGCAAAGCCATGCCTGTGGATATATGGTGCCTACACCCAGGGATTAAATCCATTCCCATTTCATTCCACCTGGAAAGTCCCAGGCTTTCGCAGCTGTTGACCCCAGAAAGGCACACTGTCATGTTCTTCCAGAAATTTTTAACTAGCAACTGAAATAAGGTTGCACAGAAATACAGAATGCTGATTACTACTACAGTAAATGAAAATCCTGTGGAGGTCAGAGACAGGGAACAAATCTCTTGTGTTTCAGACATTGTAAAATTATGTCCCACATAACGTCAAAGCAGGCATCTTTTTTCTTTGTGGACTTCTTCAGGATGATTCACACCATGTTTTAAACTCCTTGGGCTTCACCATATGGTAAGGGGGTAGCCACAATGAGCTAGAACTGGGTTTTACCACCAGCAACTTCAGATGTTTAGATGCTCATACAGGGCAAGGAACCAGTATTACTCAGTCTGTAGGACTCAGCTGTCCTACTGGAAGTGTCAGTGGCAACTAGGGTACTGCCTAAAAGGCCTGAAATAGCCACTACAGATCACAAAATAGCATTGTGGCTGTTTCCCTCTCCATCTTCAAAGTAAAAACAGCAAAGTGAAGAAGGTGAGTCCCACTGTGGAAACAGCACAGTTACACTCTCCCCATTCCAACACCAGCACATGTGCCAAGTGCAACACACATGAACACAAACTGGGAATGCAACCCATGGCTGCTGATTTTCCCACTTTTAAAGACCATTCCTTTGTGGAGTCACACATTAGTAATCTTCTTTAAGTCCACTGAAGCAGAAACTAACTCAATGCAAGCCCAGTGAGACAATTTCTCACAGTTTCTCCTTGCAGAAAGAGTTGATAAACCTGACCGGCGAGATTGCCCGAGAGCCCCGAAGGCTCTCCATCACACCCAATACCTCCTGATAGCTTTATTTGATGACCTGGCAAAACAACAACAAGAAGCTGATACTAGAAAGAGAAATTTAGTACCAGTGCTTGTGATTTATGCAGTGCTCTATCTACCAGAGGTTTCACTTGCAGTTTTCCTGTCGCAGAGACAATATGTAATTCAAGTTCGCCCCCCAGTGGACTCCATGGCCACACCAGCACACTGAGTGCTGAGGACACTGGTGGCAAGTATTGAGGAGCTAGATGATAGCATACTTAAAAAACCTGTGAGTTACTCCAAGAGAATTAAATTCAATTGTTACATCAATAATACTCTGTTTCAGTTTGTTATTGGGATGAAAAGAAGTACACCTTCCAACCAACAAATCTGTTCATCCTGTCAAAATAACACATTGTTTTTCCTCCTGTGTCCAAACTACTGTGAATGTTTCAGTGGCTATGCACAGAAAATCGTTTAGACTGGAAAAGATCTTCAAGATCACCGAGTAAATGAAAAAAAAAGTTCTCAAACACATGCTGCTTAGGTAAATAATTGTCAGAAAGATCAGCCTGCCTAAAAAAAAATAAGGTGCAGATTATGCAATGCCGAGTTTCTGCGATCTTTTCTCAGAAAGTTTCCTACTGAAACTTGCTCACCCTTGCGTGCATAGCTGTCATACTTCATTTATACTTATCCAAAACTACACTAATTACTGTGGGTCATACGTGAATAATTAACTTCTTTTGCCTGAAGCAAAAGTAAAGGCCAAGATAAAAAATGCAAGATGAGATTACTACATGGAGTATGCTCATGGCCAATGCTACATGTAAGTCTGAATATACCAACTTCTTATTAAGACCTCAGAAGTGTCCTGTAAAGCACATTTAATTTTAACAGCATGACACAGATTTTCTCACTAGATCCACTGGCTAAATTCAGCACTTACCATTTGTCTAGACTACACTTCTTTCATCATGCTTGCTGCAATGTCAATATAAAGCAGTTATCAGCTGACCATTTAATGAAGGTTTTTGATTTAATGTTATTTTTCTTTTTCCCTGAAGTAATAAACCAACTTCCAGCATGACTACAGAATAGTTCAGGCAGCTGTCTTTTGGCGTGGGAATTAATTTCAGCCAGCTCACAGCCTGGCAGGTATCCGGGCTTCCTCTGTACTCACCAGTAAAAGAGAAGCGCCTTTGCAAGCCAATCCCTGGGTATAACTGAAGAGGGAATAACATGCCCCAGAGGTGCCAATCCCTCTTCTCTGACTACCCAGAGATCCCAGACAGATAGCACAGCCTTGACACCCAGCTGCCAGGGAGCCAAGGCTGGGGAGATGGATCCTACGATTACAGCAGGTAGACAAACTCCTTTCGTGCTGGTGGAGACTTACAGATGCTAGAGCTGGGATTACCCACATCCTCTCAAATCTTCAGTGCCTACTGCTGAGCACCCCAGGTGCACAGCCTGAGATTCAGCAGTGTTGACTATCTAACACTGATTTGGGTGCATTACCTGCGAGCGCTGGTCTGCCCCGTGACACCACTGAAGAATTACAGACGTATGACAAATGTAATTCTCAGTGTTTTAAAATGTCATGGCAGAAAACAGCCTTCTCTGTATCTGGGCTAACTTGGATGTGACATTTCTGAGGTTGTTCACATCTAGTTTTGTAACTTACATGATGATTGCTTATACTCCTGGGCTGGCAGCCAGTCTGGCAGGCTAGAGAAAAGTGACTTCCCCATGGTATAAGCAGATAAACGGTATTTTTGTTTCAAACCAAACACTCTATGGTTCTTATGTCTCTGTTGGGCTCTCTCTCTCTGAATCTGTTACAGCCATAAAATGCTCAAAGGGCAATACAAGCAAGAAAAGGAAACAACACAGAAATCCAGTCAGGGAGAAGGAAAGAGACAGAGTAGGGTTAGACTGGGATTAAAGAAGTAAAAAAAGAATGACAGAAAAAGGTGAAAGGGTAAGAGTACATAAAAGATATTAGAAGGGTAGGGATGAATAACCACATTTAAGATGGGAAAGAACAGGGAAGAAAAGAAAATAATTAAGACAAGACATGACAAATAATGAGAGAGCAGAAGGCACAAGCATTAATAGGAAGATGTGAAGAAACCAGGAAAACTGGCCCAGAGGGAAATATAACGAAATTTCCAGATCACTAGAACATTTCTGCTGTCTAAGGAAGGGACTCATAGAAATTGTTTTAGTAGGGGATATTAGGATGGAGCCTTGTTCAGAATTCCTCTCAACAAAAGTCCTGCTAACCAAAAGACATATTGGAAAGAGTGATGGAGATGCAGCCTTAACTGAATTAAGCCTTCACTTAATTTTTTAAGTAATATCTCATACTCTTTAGAGTACATCAGATCACAGAAAGTGCCAGCAGATTCTTAGCAAAGAACAACATTGTCCTAACATTGTCCTACATGCTGGATAAACACCATCTTTTCTCCAAGGAGTTACAAGAATGCTCAAGTCCATTAAGAGAAGAGAGATCAATAAATTTAATTTAAACAAAAGACCATCAGGGTAAGGAGTAGCACTGAGGCCCCAAGTGTTACATCCACTGCCTTTCTAGCCATCCAATCAATCCACTTTTAGACTTGCTCTTGATAACTTCGAATTGCTGCTCCTGAATTTATCCACAATGAAATTACAACTATTACACATCACTGCTTCAGCTACCCTTACATGCCTGCCATATAGACTAGTAACAGCCCATGAAGTTAATAAGGACACCACGTGTTGATTCAGAGTTAAGTATGGTCATCCCTGAACAGGAGCCAGCTCCTCTAGGCACCTCTCTTGCATCTCTGCTGTAGGGAACTAGTGCAGCCTATTCTCATACAGTGATGACTTCCCTCTCCAGTATGCGGTAGGTGACTCTGAAAGCCTCCAGAAACACATACTGAGGACTTGAGTCTACACTTGAATTGAACTCAAGGATTTCAGGAGCACCTGGCACCCAAAAGCTACATCTGTAAAATCAAGTGGTAGCTCAAAAGACTCAGGTCTGTAGAGTGAATAAAATGCTGCTGAAGATTCATGACCACACTATAGAAAACGCTTCTTGAGGGTTTTTCTCTGGACCAGCTCTGGTTGGTCCCAAGCAATGACCACTCTTTGTTTGCTGAAGCACAGCAGGTACGTCCCTAGAGGCCACTTTTCTATTTAGTTTCATCTGAGGAGAGTCTGGTTTGTGCTGCCAAGGGGGAATAACAAGGAAGTTCCATTCAAAAGCACACTCCTGATCTGCACCAGGATGCACTCACAGACATCTCTGTTATTCAGGTATAGGCCTCTGGCTCTTAGTGTAGGATGACAAACTCAATATGCTCTAAATTGGGCAGAAAGGAACCTGCTTGTCTTAGCCACGTGCCAGCAAATCTTACCTGTGTGCGTTCTCCGGTGAGCCTTCAGGTGGGAACTTTTTGTGTACACTTTGTTGCATCCCTCAAAGTCACACCGATGGATGCGCCGCTTCCTGGAGTCTGGAGACTCAGACCTCCTCTGACGCCTTGTGCTCTCAATACTGAATGGTGAAATTGAACTGAAAAACAGAAAAAGAGGAAAGAAAATGAAGCAAGAGCATGGTGTATATCCCAGGCCCCAAAAAATCAGCTGTAACAGAAGTGACTGTACCAGAAGTGACATAATTTACTATAGTACACAATTAACTATTTCTCTTTCTACATTCTGACACAATTAGTGTTTGCACTAGAGCATATTTTACAGTATGAAATAATTGAAGTCTTGATTTAGAAGTGCTTACTGTTAAAAAACCCCACCATGATCCTTGAAATACTGCTCCAATAATGAAGCAGCCTGACTTTATCTGAGCTCTATTTCTATTTGACATGTGTCCAGGTACAAGCTCACTGAACTGTTTTCTAAACAGTTTATATATAGCCTCCATAACTTCTCTTTGACAAGTTTAAATAGATAAAAAGCCTGAAACCTTTTATGAGAAAGTGTTTCCAGTACCCAGATCTGAACTATGGATCCTCACATTTGGCCAAACACCTGTTGTTTGCTTGAATACAGACTGCTAACAGATCCAGATCACCCTGCTGCAGTGATTTTTCCATTTTCTCATTTAACAATTCTCAATCTATCATGTGCAAGCCAATGAATTTTATTTCCTTTCAGACCACTGATAAAGGAAGTTTATCAGAACAAGGCCAGAGAACATTCCCCACAGAAACACACAAATGCTTATCAAAGATACTCCATTTACAGCAATGTCATACGGCCTATCAGTTATCCCAATTTTAAGCAATTAAAAATATAACGTTGAAGTCATGTTGCTTGAGTTTCTAAGTAAAGGGTGTGCTGAACCTAATACTTGAAGAAAGCCTTGTTACAGCAATGCCTTTGGCTTGGTTAGATAAACTATTATCAAGTTGCAAGGCCAAGATCCAAACCCTCATTGACTGTCAGTAATTATACTACCCAGCCATAAATCATTATTAACTGATCATCTTATCAACCTCACCACGATTATATTGCACAGCAATCAAGTTCATCCACAGCTACACCAGCCTGTTTAGCTAAGTACTGGAACAGCTCTGGCCTTCATCAGATTTCTGGGGATTCCCAGGTTTATTGACATTCAAAGTAAATGGGCTACAGACTCAAGAACCTGCTCTTTTCAACTTTTGAGATCAATGTGAATGGAAAGCATGAACCTTTGGGGAAGCTATGGTACCTAAGGCATTTGAAAGGAGCACTGATGTTGATGCATCTGCTGGGAAGTGCCTCTGTTAACACCAACCCGCAACTTCCTGTGCTAGAGTAGTTCTCCTACAGCTGTAGCTGTGACAGCATACGCTGAGCTCCTAGCGCTTTCCAGAGCTTGCTGAGGACTATTTATATGGGGTTAAAAGTTTGCATAAAGCATCTCACACCATTTGCACGTGATTTTACAGATGTTCTAATTCTCTACATACAAATCTCTAAGCCTTGAATTAGTGGTTGTCTGAATTACGCATTTTTATTTTTGTTCAAATATTTTCATAGTGCATTCCTAATTGAAAGCAGTATTAGAAAAAAAAAAAAAAAGTACTTTCTTTCTGAAAAATATTATTTTTCTCTTAACATATATTCATATTTCACCTTCAGGCAAGAGAGTCTCCAGATTAATTTTTTTTTATTATTATATGATGCACGTAAGCAGATGTGCAGAGAATTTCCAAAATGGAGAAAGAAGTGGACAGAAGGCTGTAGTATCAACGTTAGCTAACAAAAAGTTGCCCCCAAGAGAGTAAGACATATTAGCACTTTATGACTGGAATACAGATATGTTTAGCTTTCACAGAAATGGCTTAGGAATTGCATTTAAGCATTTGCATGTCAGAACAAATAAAAGTATTGGGTTAGATGTTTCACTGAAAATTGTATCACTACTCCAGTTGTTGTTTTTTTTTAAAATATGCCATCACCTGAAGTAAAAGCAAATGTGTAAATCAAATATTAAAGCTCAATACTGAACATAGAAAATCCAGTGCTCAAGACCAGAAAATTCTTATCTTTAGAACTAAGTATGTGCATTATTTTTGCTGCATGTAACTTATGAGCTGTCTTAAAAGCCTGTTTTGTACCAGAACATTCAGATCCTGGATAGTACAGCTCCTTTAAAAATGGAAGGAGGATCAAGCTTAAAATGTTGCTGCAATTTCCAGCCCCGAGACAAAATGAGCCTTGAGAAGAGCAAGCACCTCATAAAAGCTACTTGTCACATACAAGAAAGTGATCTCACTGCTGGGAACTGCTCCGTGCTTTCCCGGATATTTATACAGAAGAGGGTGGCACAGAGCAGTGCCATGAAGGTGGCACACAACCAATGCTGCTACTTCTTAACTGGACTGCTCCCTCTTTCTAAAAAGTGTAGGACCCTACATATTCCACAGGAGGGAGAATAACTGAGTAAGCCACAGCAGGTGATGAGTATTGTCACCATCCCGAGAGCTTCAGAGTCATCACTTGCTCAGCACAGCGAGGAGAAAAGCTGCTGTCAGCTTGTGGTGGCTTTGCTTGGCCCAGTTTTTGCCAGTGAATTGGGTGTGGTACAAAGATAGCTCCTGCATATCCTATGTGAAGATGCTGGAAATTTCTCCCCCATGTCC